>CM046454.1:827934-1427934 GCA_025506515.1 Flaveria trinervia | reverse complement strand
TATTATAATACTAGTGGACTTAAATTAGTTTACTTTTATAATTTATAAAATGTGTACATATATATATATATACAAACAATTTGATTAATTTAGACAATCTAAACAAGTGTATACATATAATTTACTTAATTATAGTATGGGTTGATCGGGTTATTCCGATTTCGGGTTAATCGGTTCGGGTTGTTCGAGTTTTTGAGGTTTGAAAGTTTATCCGAAACCCGACCCGAATAAGAATCGGTTTAATCGGATTTCGGGTTGTTCGGATAATGCGTTGTTCGGGTCTGGTTTCTTTGGGTACGGCTGAGCTCGGGTCAGGCGGGTTAATTGGGTATGAGTAAAATCGACGGGCCTAATCTTAGCAATATCTATATTGATTCCTTAGAAATAACCAAATTTAATCAAACCTTATACCTATATCCGAGTTATGTTATTTTGATAAATCATTGATAATGTGTTGCTAAATAGGAGTCACAACTCACAAATGTTATGTGACCAGACAACTAGCAAAAGTCAGGCAAACCAAATATGATTTGGGTTGAATTAACTATCAATGTATAAAGGCATCAAGCTATGTATGGGAGATGATCATTACTGAGATATATAGGCAGATCCAATTAGTTGTAGCGGTTGGTTGTTTAGCAATATATTAATATGGAATAAATTGTTGGGCTAGCACAAGACACAAGCACACGAGATGCCATGAGGATTTTAAGATGGGTGTGTGAGCATACAAGGTTAGACCAAGTAGTAAATTAGTTATATGTATATATGTGTGTGTGTGTGTGTGTTACGAGTACTTAGTTCAGCAAGTAAGATAAAAGAAAGCATATTAAGATGGTTTGAGCATGTGAATAGGAGATAGATGACATCACCTGTTAGAGCAGTGGAGAACATCACTGTTTAGGAGATGAGAGGTGAATGTAAGCCTAAATTGTATTGGGAGGAGAAGATTAGACACAATTTGCAAAAGTTGCATCTTTTTGAGGACATGGTCCGCGATAGAAATATGTGGAGACATAGGATCAAGGCTAATGGTGTATATAGGAGGGCATTAATGCTTCCTATTTGTGCCTTTTTGTGTTTGGGTGCCTTAGAGTATCACTATCTTTTAGGTAGACCTTGTCCGTTACTATTTGATTTGTGGATGTCACAGTTTGCTTATTCTCATCATTAATATTGAGTGATTCTTGTGGTCTACTATATATTGATTTGTAATTGACCATTGTTTTATTGTTGCTTTTTGTATGTTTTATGTCTTCTAGTGCACATGGATCGCTTGGTGTCTACTACTTTATTGTTTTTTTGTCATTGTGTGCATTTTAGTTATCATCCTATACAATTGTTCATTGTATTCTTCTTGTGGTATGTTATACGTTGATTGATAGTTGGTTATTGTCTTCTTATGTGCTTTAGCCTATTGTTTGCTCGAGTCATGATCTATCTAAAAGCAGTATATTTATCTTTTGGGATATAAGTAAGGCTTGCCTATTAATAGTTTTGTTATGAATGTTACTTACCGAGTTTGGTTATGATTATGGTGTGTAATATATTAAAATGATAATGAGAAGTTGATGTTGGTCCAGGAGTTGGCAGGTTGTGTGAACCAATTCGACAAAGGAAAGCTAGACAAAAAGGGCTTAAACTTCAAGCAATCATAACTTTGGTTAGGAGTGGACTTACAAAGCCAATAACTAGCGAACATAAAGGTCTCGACAAATCGGATCATCCAACAAACAACAATAGACAGTTTGATTGTATTAGCGTCGACTCCTTCATGTGAGGCTCTAAAAGGGCATCCAGTTGTATTGGTTGTGACAATTTGTTTTATATCAATTTTCTTAAGAATTTCTCTCAGTTTAATTTACTTATTTTTGCTTGGTGTCAGATGATAAACACATAATTTATGCACAATACCTTAGTGGCATTTAATGATTTCATGGAATCTTATTGTGATGTTATGTAATAATTAGTTTTTTAAAGGTTTGTCTTATTGTGTTGTTATGTTTATTACATGTTATTTTAATATCATGTGCAAGTAAAATGAATATGAGCATTAAATTTATTTAGAAAAGTGGACATTTAGCCAGATAACTATTTTTAATGGTTCACATAACTACGTCACTTGATTTCTTAAAAACAAAAACTTTTACGACCAAATAGGCATGTCAGTTAGGTCTCATAGACTAACTTTAATAAAATAATACGTTTCCTAGGTTTTCAAAAACATGACTTTATAAAAAAAACTGCAAGCCTATGTATGAATTTCTTACATAGTTGCGGTGATTCTTTCATGCCAACATGAATTTTCCCTAAAAAACAATCACAATGTTGTGTAAAGATTGCTTACATAATCATGTCCTCAACATACTTAATCATGTTTTCGAATATAACTTTATGTTGAAATCGAATAAATTCACTTATTGCTAAATATGTGGTATTTTTCAAGTGAAGTCAAAATGAAGGCACAAGTCAAAAAATAAAATCTCGTGGCATAACCCTTGTGTTTATATGTCTTATACCACACAATGATCATATGTAACTTGTAACCTTTTTAACCTAACTTTTTGAAAACATTTTTGTGAAACTACGTTTCATACTCCTTGTATTTCGAAGATTAAACTAATCTACTAAATTGGATTAAAAATGTTTAATAATCAAGTAATGCTTTGTTTTCATTTCAAGCACAAAGTATGATTATACACTATAACCTCCCAACGACAAAACTCAAATCCTACCTATAATGTAAAGACGAAATATCCTTTTTTAGATTTATTCACAATGATAAGTTAAATGCACTCCCTTAACATACTCCCAGCTCAAGATATCAAACCAGATAAATTATTTTATCCTTTTCTGTAAATAAGAATGAAATTTATTGATTTGACAGCTTGCGAGTGTTGGGTGTTACATGTAAAAACAACGAGGATGATATGTTTATCACAATATGTTTTTAAAAAGATTATGGTGCCATATTTTTCTTAATGTATGCACGAGTTTTCGATCCGAAAAAGAGCATAGCTTAAATTTATACATGAAGACTGTAAAGTTTTTTATCAGAAGAAAGAAAAACCTATAATGCAATTATCTTTTGTTGTTTATGTCTGGCATATTTTATTTAAAAAAAACCTTAAGTACAATGAAACATAAGTTTAAGCCAAAAGAATAGGCAAAACATAGAGCAAATGAAGATCATATAGTATTAATTTTTTATTAGCAGAGCCTTTGCTTCTTCTTTGTCTTTTTGGTTTCGGCTTTTTTGTTTGGTTAGTCTTTGGAGCTTGTTTAGGAGCTAGTTTATGTTCAGGGGCCATCATTGACATAATTCCAATAAATATAAGAATCAAACTAACACAAGTTATTTGGTTAATGATTTTATGCATATCAAGTATGAAATAAGCGATTGCCTTTTTAACCCATTTGTCATATTTTAGAAAAACATTATACAAGTTTAGGAATACAAATAGGCAACACTTAAATGTATTCACGTCACATCCCACATATGTTCCAATAAATTATTTTCCATCCGACCATAACATAAGGTCGATGAATGAATCAGGGAGTGGCTAGCAAGTTGAACTCTTCACGTCTTATCTATAAGCCCTTAAATAGAATCCATAGCCAAGTTGATGATTGATTAAGCCGCGTAAACCACACTTTGATATTTAGAAAATCTTAATAGTCTTTAGTTTTTTTATTTTTTCTATTATTGTTCTATAATTAAAAATATAATATTTATATGTTCGAAATTTTATATGCAAATTCAGATTATGAAATCAACTATCCGAAAAATCCAGATATCAAAACTTTCAAATATTCAAGATTTTACACCTCTAATTTTGAGGTGACATGAATGGAACTTTCAAATATTCAAGATTTTACACCCATTATGACGTGACATGAATGTAAGCTTTACTTTTAGATTATATGTAGTGGTTTAGTTATTTAAAATATCACATAAGGAAACATGAATTTATTAAAGCATCTTTTATAAAAAGTATAGTGGTTTTAAAATATTTTTTAATTAAAGATTATCAGAAATGAGAAAAAATAAATTCCCTCATCATTTTTAACGCCTGTTAAGAGCTTGATTAAAAATAAATTTGAAACCTCCTTTAAATATCTTTAGAGCCCTGTTTGTGTCCAACTCAACAAGCTTGGCGCCCCCTAAAGGCACCACTACATCAGGTCTTCATGGCCAGCTCAGATGGGGGCGGGATGGGCGACCACCCAAGGCTTAATCTTCAGAAAGGTCCAAAATTTGTAAAAATGTTTTATATTATTTACGTATGTATATATAATTTTTACAAACAACTATAAGATATTAAATAATTAAAAGAATGTTTATTGGTAAAAGAATGTTTATTGGTAAAAGAATGTTTATTGGTAAAAGAATGTTTATTGGTAAAAGAATATTAGGAGAGTCTCACGATTTGCTTAAGTAAGTAAATTAAATTATTTTGTTACAATACTTTTGTTTATTGGTAAAACAATTATTGTCATGTATACTTTTTTTACATATGGGTTATTGATTTTATATTATATGAATCCATTTTTTTCAACTCACCCAAGGACCAAATTTTTTTAATGATTCTCGGGACCAGCTTTAGTGTCTTATCTATGTGATAGAAGGAATGCTCTCAAATAAGACCATGTGTAATGATTGTTTAGTTAAAATATCACAAGATGCCATGTAGACAAAAACCACTTCACTAAAACCATTAAATCAATTGTAATAGTTAACTGGTGTTTGAAGCTCTCCAATGCAATAATGTAGACAATGTTGTATTTGAAGTTCGTTAAAATCTCTTTTAATTATCGTGTAGTGGTATTTGAAGTCTCAATTGTATTTATGCCATCATTATTGACGCACTCTTCTTGTCCACTACATATAGCCTAATACTTTATAACGTAAAACATACAAATATTTTTTAAATAGTTGTTATAACCATATATATTTAAAATTCAAAAGTTTCACATCAAATTTAAAGATTTAAACCGTCGAGAGGGGCAAAAAAGGAAAACAAACACAAGGTGGGTGCCCAAAAGAATATTCCAATACGAACGGCATTTCCGGAAAAACATTTCAAACCTCTTTCACTAGCATCCAATGTTACCTTCCCTCTGAGTCGTCCGATCAAAGCGTCACCATCCCATCCAACGGTGGAGGATGAAGTTTGACTAGCGTACAGAATGAGGTAAGGAATGAATGAATCATTGGCTTTCTTTCAGGTTTACACCTTTGACCACCGAGATCACGTTTACAATCACGTTTAGAGAGAGAAACCCACAGATTTAGAGAGAGAAAGTTGCCGAAGACGACGGTGGTTGACGCTGACGGTGACGGTGGTGGTGACGGTGAAGAGTGTTGTTTGAAGTTTGGCCGTTTGGGTGATTTTTTTGGAGTGAGTGAGGGTTTTAGTGAGAGAAAGGGGGAAATTACTCAAATTAGGGTTATGATTTGTGAAGCATAATGAATGTGATGCGTCGTTTGAAGAGTATTGCTTCTGGTCGCTCGTCGGTTTCAGATCCCGTGAGTAGATTATTATTATTATTATTATTATTATTATTATTATTGTGTGAAAGTAATGGTTTAGTGTTAATCTGATTGTTTGTGTTTCATTCATGTGTTTGAACTTGAATACCTTCATGTGGATTTGTTTGTTTTATTGTGTTTGAGACTTTGATGATTGATCTGTGTTGATGTGTTGGTACATTTGTTTGATATGAGGAGTGAATGAATGATATGATATTGTTGTGCTTAGGGATTATCGAAAATTCGAAATGCAGATTTATGGAGAGAAGTAGTAATTATTATTATTTTTTTGGTGTAGGGTGGTGATTCTAGCATTAAGAGGGTAAAAGTTGAGCAAGAGGTTGAATCAGATGTTATTGGTGAACTAGAACAAGCAGTGGAGAAGAGTACGGTAGCTGTAGAGGAGCATATGGATGCTACGTCTACGGATATGGCTGCGAGCACGTCGAATACAACGTCTGTGGGTAAACCTGAAAAGTCTGACTTTGATGAGCTTCCAAAAGAAATGAATGAAATGAAAATTAAGGAAGATAAATCGGAAGACAAGGTAAAATTTTGATTGAAGGCTTAAATTAGTTGTAGTTATTCGTATTGTTTTATGTTGAATATGTTTTTGATTTACTTGTAATGTAGGAAGTTGAGGCCACCGTTGTCAATGGTAATGGAACGGAAAAAGGGCAGATAATAGTGACTTCTGTGGGCGGTCGGAATGGACAACCAAAACAGGTGATCATTCTTTAAAGTCATTGGATCATGAATTAGTTTGACGCAATCTTAGAAACACTAAGAATCAGCTTTTGAACATTGATGTTGCAAATCTAGTCTGAAGTTTGGTCACGTGACTCACGTGTAAAATAATATTTTGTTTGCGATTTGTGTATTGAATAATTGATAACATTTTTGCGTATTAAATACTCTCTTTGCTGGATAAATTTTTGGTAATTTGTTAGCTTAAATGCAATTCTCTGACTAACATCACTGAATATGTTTTTTGCCTAGACTCTATCTTACATGGCGGAGCGTGTGGTTGGCACTGGTTCCTTTGGTGTAGTTTTTGAGGTACTAGGATATGATTCTAAATTTTTCAATGTTTAAATCATAAAGCTTATTGTGTTATAAGACATTGGCTATGATTTAATAGCATATTATATTTATACAGGCTAAATGCCTTGAAACCGGTGAGTCTGTGGCTATAAAGAAGGTGCTACAGGACAAGAGATACAAGAACAGAGAACTTCAAATTATGCGTTTACTTGATCATCCAAATGTTGTTCCGTTGAAAAATTGTTTCTATTCAACAACCGAAAAGAATGAAGTCTACCTAAACGTCGTGTTAGAATATATACCTGAAACGGTGTATCGAGTGACAAGGCATTACAGTAGGATGTCTCAGCACATACCTCTTTTATATGTACAGTTGTACACATATCAGGTTAAATTTTTACTTAAAGATTGTCATCTTATGACTTATACTTTGTTGATCTGCACGTTAATTGACTATCTGATTTGATATTCAATTATTCATTTTTGTTCAGATTTGTCGAGCACTTAACTACATTCACAGTGTGATTGGTGTATGCCATCGTGATATTAAGCCACAAAATTTATTGGTAAGGTCTTTGATCTTCTATAGCATATATGCTTATACCTAAATAACCCTGCTATTAATATGGATTTCTCATTTATTGTAAAATCTATACAGTAATTTGAGATCTTGATTTGCAGGTTAATCCGCACACTCATCAGCTGAAGCTATGTGATTTTGGGAGTGCCAAGATGTTGGTAGGACGCCAAAAAAAATTCTTTTAGACCGGCAGCCAATGCGATTTTCATGTTTTGAGCTTTATTTGTTTCGATTGTAGGTGCCTGGGGAACCAAATATCTCATATATTTGTTCAAGATATTATAGGGCTCCAGAATTGATCTTTGGAGCAACAGAATATACCAATGCAATAGATATGTGGTCTGCTGGTTGTGTGATGGCAGAGTTACTACTGGGACACGTATGTGACTTCTATTTGTTTGGTTTTCTAGTCTTATTAGGATTCATCTTGCTTTGCTTAAGAATTTGTTGAATATGACAAGATTGTTGAAACACTTGAACCTTCTTGGGCCTTTTCATATGTTTTGTGTTAAGTACATCAGATTATAGGTAAAAATATTAAGCTTTTGCTAATTTGTATGTGTTATTAACATTTACAGCCTCTTTTTCCGGGTGAAAGTGGTGTAGATCAGCTGGTAGAGATTATCAAGGTATGCTCTTTTAAAGTTTTTGCTGCTGTAAAATCATATTTTGATCTTCCTTTTGACATTTTAATTTTGTTGTCTTAATTTAGATTCTCGGAACACCAACAAGAGAGGAGATCAAGTGTATGAATCCTCATTACACCGAATTTAAGTTTCCACAGATCAAGGCTCATCCATGGCATAAGGTTAGTCAACAATAAAAAATCTGTGTTGGAAAACATCTTTTTATTATACAAGTAACTAGTAAATTGGTGGTTTACGAGAGTATTTGAAAACTTACTATGCACCGTCAAGTATGAAGGTATTCCTTTGGGTTGGCTTTTATTTATTAACTTTTGTATTACCATATAGGTTATGATTGGATAAGATTGATTCAGTTTTGAAATTTCTCTTTCTAATATGTGAGATCATTTAATGTTGATTCCAACCAATAAGATTAATTTTATATATTCTTTTTTCAGATTTTTCAGAAGCGAATGCCACCTGAAGCAGTTGATCTTGTCTCACGCTTACTCCAGTATTCACCAAGACTGCGATGTAGCGCTGTATGTGAATATCATTACTTGTTCCTCATTTCTCTAAATAACACATTTATGAATTGGCGGTTGTTTCTACATTTTAAGCTTTCTATAATCAGAAAATAAACTGTGATCCTGATGATTATCATGGTTTTCAGTTGGAGGCATGTGCACACCCGTTCTTTGATGATTTAAGAGAGCCAAATACAACCTTACCAAATGGCAAACCCCTTCCTCCTCTGTTCAATTTCACGCCAGAAGGTACAACAATTACATTTTTCATTAATAACTATGCATATAATGAAACATGTGCAGGTTGGATAGCATGTAGATACATGTAGATTTCAGTATGGGTCGAAACGGGCTGGGTTGACCTCAAACACTAATATCCAATTATTATAATAACTAGTGTGCTATATATTTTTATCACAATATAATATATTAACAGTAATCTAATTTTTTGAATAATATGAGGACAATATTTAACAAGTGATACTTATACCACCTTTCCAACTGGTACAGAGCTTGCTCATGCTTCACCCGAATTGGTCCAACGCCTTGTACCCAAAATCGTCGAAAAATGAATAGTGTGAACAGTCTGCTTGTGAAGAGTTATTCTTAAAGCATTGATCATACCAGAGATCATAATTTTGCTACAGAGCAAGAACTCCTTGCACCTTCTTCGCCACCAGAGGCTTACAAATGGCGAAAAAGGTCAAATTATAGCCGTATAGGATGTCCTATAGGTATGTTTTTTTTTTATAATGTAGTTAAGTTTTCGATTTGTAAGGATCCATCTACATCTACTTGACATATTGGATGCAAAATCCAGTAGACTTGGCTATACTTCTAATACTCTTTTGCTCGGTTTATTTATTTATTGAGTTTCGGTGATGCAATGTTAGTTATGTTATGATTTGAGATTATTGTTGTTTGTTGTTGTGGTTGATTGACTGTTTTTTCTTTTGTTTTTATTCATGCTATATGTAAGGTTACAGGGTCTTTTACTGTTTGTACATTGTAACCTGTGTATGTAAATTTCTATGATGCCCACCCATGCTGTATCGATGTGTGTCATACATGATTTGCTGTATATTTGTTGTGGTGATGGTGATAGTGATGGTTTTGTTGAATCATATAGGTGGTTTGAAAAAGGTCTTAACATATTGAATCAACCGCTCTACTTGTTATAAACTAAATTAGAAGTTCCAAAAAGTACAACAAATATTGTTAAAACCTAATGCGACTAATCAATTTATATTGTAAATTTTGTTAAAACTTATATAGAACTAGTATTAAGCTCTTGTGTTGCGGTAGAAGCGTAAAACCATATCAAATACCAACAATGTTACACCATCTTTAACAACCACTAACATTGAAAAAACTCGTATTAAAAAAGAGATAAAAACAAAAATTTAAAACCGAACAAAATATAGACAAAACGTTGAACTGCACATGGTAACATAAAACAATAATTTAGTCTAGGACCCGCAGTTGTGATGGGACTTGTAGGGGAAAAATAAGTGTAAACAATAAACCACATGTATATTTTGAAGGGTGTTAACTCGGAAAATTAAACAAAAACGTGAAATATGAAAATTATAGGGTATAAAGTTGAAAGTAAAAATTATAAAGGTTAAATTATAAAAGATGTAAAAGTATTAGGGTTAAAAGTAAAAATAAAATATTAAAAAAATTCCAAACGTGGATACAATCCACTAAACCTAAAGTACAAACCTTAATTAGGGCTGTTCACGAGCCGAACTGAGACGAGTCAGGTTGGCTCAGTTCGGTTTTAAAACCGAGTTGGAAATTTAGGCTCGAGCTTGGCTCGGTTTTTAACCGAGCTAGCTCAACTCGGTTCGCTTTGGCTCGATTTAAATTTTATGAACATAATTAAAAAAATAAAATGCAAAATAAAGTTGAAATACTACAAAACTCATTACCAGTTTATATCAAGTTTCACAACATATGAATTAATTAAAAAAACTAAGTTGAACTTCAATAATATGTAAATAACTTTATCATTATCTAAATCAAATGAATAAAACCCGTAACATCACATACAACTATTAGTATGCTTTTAATTAACAAATTAAAAGTATGTTTGAATAATTTATTCTAATATATAAAAATATAGAATCATCACATGAAACGATCCAAAACACATTATAATTTAATATTTTGTCAAAAAAAATTGTTAAAATATATATTATATTCTAAACAAATAAGTAAATACAATAATATATGTTATTTACATATAAAATATGTATATTACAAGTAAAATAATCTGAGTCATACCGAGCCGAGCTAACAAGCGAGCTAAACCGAGCCGGCTTGGCTCGTTACGAACCAAGCCGAGTTCAGCTTATTTTCATACCGAGTCGACTCGGCTCGGTTCAGTTTAAAACCAAGCCATTTCGAGCGAGCTTTTTCCAAACGAGTTAAGAGCCGTGAGCTATTTGAACGGCCCTAACCTTGATGCACAAAAAGATTGGTAATTAATAATATATAATATATATAATTAATACACTCATATCTAGTTTGAGTACTAAAATGTAGTGTTACATGTATTCTTTTTAAAAATTAGTAAAATTATACTTCTTTTTTAAACAATAACTTTCAATATATAACATTTTTTGAAAATGACAGAAAGAAATACATAATTTTATAAGCTTAAAGGGTTATATGAAATTGCTCAAATAAACAAAACAAAAACAAAAATAAAAAAAGGGTCCTAATATAGAGACACCCACTTATATAAATCGACACCCCTTATACGTCGTGTATGGGTCTATAAGCGGCGTATAGAGTCGAATACACTAAAAATGAGGAAAATTCAGGGGGCTGTTAGAGAGTTATACGCCCCATATAGCCCTATACGACCCCCCTATACGACAAATATAAGATTATACAACGCATATAGCGAATTTTGACATTGACTACGAGAAAAAATTAAGGGGGATGTCAGAGGGCTATACGATACATATAGCCCTATATGACACATACGGCCCTATACGACTCCCATCTATACGACGCGTATGAGGCTATACGACACGTATAGAAATTTTAGGGTTTTGATTTAAAATATTGAGATGCCTATTTAACCACACCCATAAAAAAGTGCCCGGTTTGGTTCCCACTTGCTTACGATTAGTTTGCCATAGACTATATTGGTAAACCTAGTGGTATTAATTTCTGACTTAACATATACGCTAGCTACACTTTCAAAACAAAATTTTAAAACATAGTTGCAGGGTGGTACATATTTATGATGAGAAACATGTCTTTTTATGCTATCATTTTTGTATTACTAATGATCCTTAGACTAAATAGTTAAATCAATTATCTAATACAAATAAAAATAATAAGTTTTTAGTTTTAAGTATCATTTTAAGTAAAAATACTTAGGATTGAATCATAAAGTTTTACTTAATTGTGTGTTTTCTCCTTACGGTGTTTGATAGCAATCGGTTGGTAAAGGTTTCAAATTGGAAATTGGAGGTTCAAACCACGTTGCTACCACCACTAGTTTACCCCATTAATTTGGTAGTTTATTTCATATGCTTTAAAGGTTGTTTTTCTAGCTTCATAGGTAGTACGTAGTTAATTTATTTTCCCTCTAATTAGAACGTGGATAGGATCTGTTTCATCATCTATATGTATTAAATTTCAGTGAATAGAAACGCAGGTAGTGAGTTTATGATTAAATTGTATTGATTTATCTCTGAGAGTTAAATTGATTGTCTTTTGCTACCTCAATTGTGGTATATTGGATGGTGTTCTTAGACACAAAGTGGTGTATCTGTATATTTGGTTAGATGTCACAACCCTATTGTTTGTTTCGGTGGTAAATCTGTATCTGAAACGAGCCTTAGATCTATTCGTTTATTTGATCGTTACGTTTGAATCAGTGTTATCCATTCTGATTTCCTATCAGGTTAACAGATATATGATCACAATCAAAATAACATCTATCATTCAAAACAGAACCGTATATTATCATTAAGAAAAACTACTACTTGTACTATTCTGCCCCATCTCCAAAAACACGTTTTTAGGGCTCTTCAAAAACATGCATGATGCATGCCATCATAGATCTCCCACCCTCAAAACTACATCAAACCT
Source organism: Flaveria trinervia (assembly GCA_025506515.1). Classification (NCBI taxonomy): domain Eukaryota; kingdom Viridiplantae; phylum Streptophyta; class Magnoliopsida; order Asterales; family Asteraceae; genus Flaveria; species Flaveria trinervia. The sequence continues at coordinate 1,415,508 of CM046454.1, read as the reverse complement.
CCTATCAGAAATGATCTTCACAATCGATTACCAAAAACGAAACTAGTTATGCTGGGAAACCAAACAAAGTGAATTGTCGTAACCATAGCGCCAAACATAACGGTATCATGGTTGTAACTTATGTTATTGTTTGCATCCTGTTTTTTTATATCTTTATATGGTCTTGCTATGAGTGAAATTTACTAAGTATAATCGTTCTAATAACTATTTTTATGATAAGTGAAAGTTGTGTAATTATCTTCAATGAATTAGATACAGTAAGCGAACACTATACAATTTTAAATTCAGCACCAACAAATAAAAGAATTTTAATTTCTCATAAACTTAAACACACAATAAATTTTTTTTAATAATGTCAATACCCAAACGGAACACCAATCACCACCCCTGACCCACGGTTGCTCCGTCGTACCTCCACCCCGTCGCCGGCGACGCACACACCGCAGAATCACCATCACCACCACCACTCTCCGGTGACTTCACCTTCACCGAAACATTAATCACCCCATTCCGATCCCCATCCCTATCCCTTAACCGATAGCTCAAAAAATGCAAATAATCAACCGGAAAACACCACCTCGTGAAGTCCGTCACCGGAACCCTAGCCGATCCGACGAGGCGGTCGCCGAGCGGTGCTTGCAGCGAACTTCTAACGTGAAGAAGTTCGCATGCATCGGCATGTTGATGAGGAGCTTGTGGCTCCAGAAGGGGTGCGATCCGTTGTCGGCGTCGATTGCGGTGGTGAATTGGTCGCCGGTGGATTCGATCTTGACGACAGCGTATGTGTTCTTCTTGATCGGACGTTTTCCGGCGAGGGTTAGGGATTCGCCGGAGATGACGGTGAGTTCTAAAACCCTAGAATTTGATTTGTTGATCATGTTGTTGACTGTTAATTTGTGTTTGTGTGTGTGTATGTGTGATTTGATGATCTATATATGTACGCTGTAGGGAAGTTTGATGGTAGATAGAAAGAAAAGTGGAGGATATTTCGATTCACACACGAGGAAACGTAGTTATTTCATTTTATTTTATTTTATTAATTTTTTCATTTATTTTTTTATTATATATAATAAAGAAACAAATGGAAGAGTAGTTGGAGGTTTAATTTGGAGTGATTATCGGATATTTCGGTTTACACACGTGGAAACTTGGTTTTTACATTTCGTCTTTTATATATTTTTTTAACGGCCAACGAATAAATTTTTAAGCGCGGTCACCCGGTAAACCTAATGACGAAAGGTGACCCACGCCAGCGAACACAGACAGCGCCGGTGACCAGGCTCACCCACCATTCCAAGGAAAACCCACCATTTAAAGGTCCACTGTGGTAAAACTTTGGCCCACTATAGTAAAACCCTTAACCCACTAGAAGCATATTACATCTAGTAAGACTCTAACTCATAACCTTCACTTTGGAAAGTCATAAGGTGCCTTCTCTTAGACCAGTTGATCTAAAATTCATTGACCGGTCTTTTATATTAAAATATAAAAGAGGAGTTAGATGGTTTTGGAATTTGAAGATCTTATTATGACTGAATCTGAATTTATATTGTAAATTTAAAAAAAGGAAATAAATTAATGATACATGTACCTTGGTAAGTAAATCTATGTATCTTTTAAAATAAAATAATTTGTATATACACACACGCACACGCACACCAACATACACATATATGCGTTTGTTTTTACCATAAAATTTAATAAGCATGTTTTTTTTTTTCAGATGTAAAGTTTATAATCGCACATGTTAAGGTTGGTTTGTGACACTAATAATGTAAGATGTTATAATAGCATTAAGTTTTTATAATAGAAAAGCTATTTCAGACTTTAACACGTAGCAATATTTTATAAAATTAATAGCCTCATATAGCACTATTTAAAAAGGATTATAGCACTTTTTAAATTCAATAAACACAAAAGAACACCATTTAGAAAGAATAAGAAGACGGTGTAAACAATATAATGATAGACTTATATTCACATGTTAACAATATTACACACATTTTAAAAATTAAAATGTTCAATTATATATATATAATGAATAATATAAAAGATACTAGAAGGGTATCTGCATGATGCGGCGAAAAACACAACATGTAAATCTTTTTAAAATAACAAGAACTATAACAATTTATAGGAAAAAGTAGTTAAATTCGCAAAACCCAATTTTCCCCTAAAACTAAAAAAACAATGATAAAGCTATTATTTAATAAGAAAAGTGTCACACCCTCAAAATCCACGTGCGGAGTTTTACCGCGAGGCGTGTGAACAAACCAGGATCACAGTCAATAGTTACTCAGAACGACTTGTAGAGATTAATGAAGAGGCTGATGCAACCTAAACATCTTTAGTCTTTCATGCATGCTGCACAAGTGCATTGAAGTGGAATGCTTCGGAAGTTTCACACGTGCAACAGAAATACTCTAAGTGTGAAATCTTCCGAAGCCAAGACCAACATCTTCCGAAGCCAAGATGAAGTCTTCCGAAGCCTCAGAGACAAAGTCTTCCAAAGCTTCAAGTTCATGAAGACAGATTTCTTCCGAAGACTTTTAGTAACATGCTTTATCTGATGTACTGTTCCATAAAGCTGGAAGCCTTTCCGCTGCAACTCTGCAAGTCACCAACTAACATGGTTTGGTGAAAAGGTCTATGATTTTGGTAATTGTACATTGAGGTCTTGAGTCTGTAACTTTCTACTTTATGTACTTTATCCTTTTTGTAATAGATAAGGATGTGAGCTATGGCATGTCATAGTCACTGGTCAAAAGGCAATCTGCCTTTTGACTCTACAATTGATCTTGTGTGTGTCTAGTCAATTGTATCTAGCTGGCTTTCAAAGTATAGCCGGCTGTAGGATGTTGTATAAGTATCTCATGTTCTTGTATCTTTCGAATATGCTTTTGTAACACTTGTAATAGAATATAGAGAAAAATATACTGCATTCTTGAAAACCAAACACTTGTGTTCTTTGTGTTATGTCTCATATATTACTTGTGTTCTTAGTGTCACCACTTGGTTAATCCAGTTTACTGTTTGATCTAAGTTTAGTTTATCTCCTCTTTGTGTTGTTGTGTTGTAACTCTTAACCCTTCCACGATCCTGCATTTGGTATCAGAGCATTCCAGGCTCTTGATATAAGATCTTACCATCTTTAGATCCCTCACACACACAAATACTAAACTTTTCAAATGGCAGCCATTTCCAAAACTGATATGAAAACTGGAACCATGAACAAGTCCACACTGATCACTCTTGATGAGTTTGACACCTGGTGTTTAAGAATGGAAAGTTTCATCAGGTCTCTTGATTCAAGAATGTGGGAGTCTATTGAGAATGGACCTTTCATACCCAGCACACCTTCTGCTACTGGTACTGGTATGATCCCCAAAGATGTGGCTAACTACTCTGATAAGATAGGAAGAGAGTAGAGATAGACAGAAAAGCCATGTCAGCTCTTCAAACTGCCCTACCAAACTCTGTGTACAGAGGTTTCAAGAAGTGCAAAACAGCCAAACAGCTGTGGGATGCACTAAAACTGATGTATGAGGTTCTTTTGAAGCCAAGGAGAACAAAAAGGATCTCCTGAAGCAGCAGTTTGAAAACTTCACCTTCAAAACAGGTGAAACCATGACTCAGCAGTACTTCAGGTATGTTGAGATTGTGGATACCCTAGTGGATGGAGGAGTTTCTCTTGAAAACAGAGACATTGTAAGGAAGTTCATGTCCTCACTTCCTAGGAAGTGGACACACTACTGTGTGGTGATCAAAAGAACTGAAAATCTCAAAACTCTTACTCTGACAGAGTTATATGGGATTCTCAGTGGATACAGATGTAGATGAACATGCAAGGTTCATCTGGAAACTCCAACAATCAAATGGGTTCAGCCCTACATGTGGTTGAAAGGGATAGCATAGAACCCAAACATCATCTCTTATGCTACCCTGACAACTCACCTAAGGGTCCTTTCATCACCTTCCTAGGACACCAAAGGAGAACTACACTCAAGGAAGCCCATTCCAAGAGACAAGCTCTTCTCAAGCTTTTGTGTCTTCTGATGAAAGCTGTGGCAACTCTCTTTTCACTCTTGAAGACCTGGACTGTATCCATCCAGATGATCTAGAATACATGGAATAGTCTAGCAGATGGCTCTTCTCACTCACAGAGCCAAGAAGTTCTACAAGAGGACTGGAAGGAAGTTTCCAAGCAATGAAACCAGTGGAAAGTTTGGACTGGAAAAAGGCAAAGTAAAATGTTACAACTATAACCTGATGGGCCACTTTGCCAGAGAGTGTAAGGCACCTAGAACAAATGGTGGCCAAACACAATCCAGACCAAACTACATTGACAAAGCTCTCCATAATGAGAAGTCAAAGCAGCAAGCTGCTGTTGCTGTTGAAGAAGGAGGCTTTGACTGGAGCTTTCAGGTTGAAGATGCCTCTGCAAACCAAACACTGATGGCAGATCATGATGAAGCCAATGTATTGGAATATCTCTATACTCCTGAATGCATTGCTAAAGTTAACAGGTACAGGTCCTATAACTTAGAACTGAGATATGATATTGAGTCCTTAAACATTTTAAAATCTGATTTTAGAAAGTCTGAAAATGATTATAAGCTGAAAATAGAGGACTTAGAGAAAACCATTTCAGTTCTAAAACATGAACACATAGATTTTAGGACTCAAATTAAAGATCTCATAACCAAGTTAATTGAATGCCAGGCTGAGCTTGTGATCAGCAAAGCCAGGGCAGAAAATAGTGTTCTTGAAGAAGAGACCTTCAAGAACATGATATCCTCATCCCTGCACAACAAAGTGTACTATCAAAACAGACAGGGACTGGGATCCAATGAGATAGCTCCTCCGCACACAATCTTGTCAGTAAGATCTCCTAGGTGTGGAACTTGTGAAGATGAGCTTCCTCTCATAGATCCTATAAGTGAGGAGGATGAAGAAGAGATAGTGAAGAATCCCTCTACAAAGAGTGAAAAGGAGGATTCCAAGAAGGGCCACTATCCTTCTGAGGAGAAAGTGAAGACTGTGATGACCAAGTCCATGAGAAAGAACTTGATCAGAAAGAGCAAAAAAAAGGCAAGGAAGGCTCAAGAGATCAAGGCTACTTTCGACTCTAAGCAGAAACAAGTTTTTATTTCTGCAGGGTTTAAAGTGGTAGGGACTGAAGACATTAACCAAAACTCTGCTAAGAGTTCTGGTTCTTGCTCAACTTATCTCAGCAGCAAGAAGAAGACTATCTGTTGTGTACCACTGCTGCACAGCCTGGTCCATCAAACTCCAAGCATAGTTCTCAGCCCAAGAGGACTGTCTCAGCATCTGCAAAGATGAAGGTGGAGAAGGGAAGTGACCAAAGACAGTCTTACTCTCAAGACAAGGCTCTTGTGAAGAAGAAATTGAATTGTGTCATGTGTGACAACACCACTCATATTGCAAAGGATTGTCCCTTCAATCCTAAAGGTACTGTCCATACGGCCAAAACAAAGGCTTCAAAGAGTTCTAAGAAGTTTCAAGCTTCAGAAGGAAAACAAGTTTCCTTCGGAAGTTCCAAATCTAACAAGAAGGGAAGTGGAAAATTCTCTTCAGAAGAATATTTGGTCTCGGAAGAAAGGAGTTCTTCCGAAGCACTGAAGTCTGCTGCAGTTTTTGGAGAATCTTCCGAAGGTTCAGTCATCAAAACTTCTGAAGCTCCAAAAGCTTCTAAAGTTTTAAGGTCAAGTCCAAGACTCCAAAGGTGGTGTGGACGTCTAAGAAAGACCAAGTGACTGAGATTTCTCCATCAAAAACAGCTCAAGATCCTCTTAGTACAACCATAGGATCTATTACTGTAAAATTACCTTCTGCAAATGAGCCCAAGACAAGCAAGGCTTGGGTTTCCAGATGTAACTAATCATTCTCTTTTGTGCAGGAACAGCTGAAGACAGACAGAAATGTCTGGATCATAGACAGTGGCTGCTCCAGGCACATGACTGGTAATAGGTCACTACTCCAGAACTTTGAAAGGATTGATGGAGGACCTGTTGCTTTTGGAGGAGATGAAGGTGGTTACATTTCTGGTAGGGGCAATGTCACAAATGGCAAGCTCAGCATAGAAAAGGTAAACTTTGTAAGGAGCTTGGATACAATCTTCTGAGTCTATCTTAATTTTGTGATCAGAGTCATAACATGCTCTTTACTAAGCACGAGTGCATTGTTCTTAAGCCTGGTGTGGTCATTCCTCATGAGCATATCCTGCTTAGAGCCCCCAGGAAAAAAAACATGTACAAGATGGATTTGCAAGAAACCTTTCCCTCTGGAGAAGTTTCATGCTTTCTGTCTAAAGCCAATAGTGATGAGTCTTTCCTATGGCATAAAAGAATGTGCCATGTAAACTTTAAAAATATGAATAAGCTAATTAAGCATGACTTGGTAACTGGAATGCCAAAGAAAGAGTTTACAAGTGATGACCACTGTATTGCATGCCTGAAAGGGAAACAACATAAGGTATCTCACAAGCCTAAGGAAAAGAACTCTATCACTACTCCCTTACACTTGTTACATATGGATCTCTTTGGCCCCACCAGTGTAATGAGTTTAGGAAGGACCTTATACTGTCTAGTGATCACAGATGACTTTACGAGATTCACTTGGGTTTTCTTCCTTAGAACTAAGGATGAGACTCCTGAGATTCTGAAGAATTTCATCTTAAAGATTGAGAATCAATCTGATCACAAGGTCAAGATCATAAGATGTGATCAATGAACCGAATTTAAGAACCATATCATTGACACATTCTGTGATGAAAAGGGTATTACAAGACAATTCAGTGCTCCCAGGACTCCTCAGCAAAACGGTGTTGCTGAGAGGAGAAACATGACACTGATTGAAGCTGCAAGAACCATGTTGTCTGACTCTAAACTGCTCATCACCTTCTGGGCAGAGGCAGTCAACATTGTCTGTTATGTGCAGAACAGAGTTTTAGTAGTTAAGACTCATGGCAAGACTCCTTATGAACTTTGGCACAAGAGGAGACCTTTCATTGGTTTTCTCAGGTTATTTGGATGTCCTTGCACCATCTTGAATACCAAAGATCAAATTGCCAAGTTTGCTGAGGAATCAGATGATGGACACTTTATTGGATACTCTTCCAAGCTAAGGCTTATAGAGTGTACAATCTCAGAACTAGAATTGTTGAGGAGTCAGCCAATGTGACTTTCAATGAACACACACCTTGTGTTACTGGTTCTGGTCTAGATTGGTTGTTTGATCTTGATTTGGTTACCAACTGTTTTAACAAATCTTGTGAGAATGTTTCAGGATCTGTAGAAAATTTGAATACAGATGATCCTGATCCAAGATTTGAGCTAGGAAGATCTTCAAGACACATATCTTCAGCTCCAGTTGGAACCATTTCTGAAAATGAGGTTTCTATTAACCCTACAATGACAAATTCAGCTGATACATCTGGTATGCCTTCAGATTCCAGCTCAGAGGCTCTACAACCAGACAAGAACACCTCAACTGTGGAAGACAACAATGGTGATGGTGACAGTGACCAAGAATTTCTTGATGCCACTAACCACACCACAGATGAGAACATTAATGATGTCACACACTGCTTGGATCAAGTTTCACTTGAAAAGTGTGTTGATGTGGTGGGAGAAACATCTATGCCAGATCTAAATTTCTCAAATTTAGATCTTTCTCAACAACTTGCTGTGATCCCTCAGCTTAGGATCCACAAGTCTCACCCTACCACAAACATCATTGGAGATGTTATCTTAAGGGTAAAGACAAGAGGACCAACCCATGAAGCAAATATTTGTCTTCACTCTTGTTTTCTATCCCAGATAGAGCCAAAGAAAGTTGATGAAGCTCTAAAGGATGGAAGTTGGGTTGAAGCTATGCAACAAGAGCTGCTTCAATTCAAAAGACAGAAAGTTTGGAACCTTTGTCCTTTTCCTTCTGGGAAGACTACCATTGGAACCAAATGGGTGTTTAGGAACAAGAAAGATGATAGAGGCATCATCACCAAGAACAAACCTAGACTGGTTGTTCAAGGATACACACAAGAAGAAGGGATTGACTACGCTAATATCTTTGCTCCAGTGGCAAGATTAGAAGCTGTTAGGATATTCCTGGCATTTGCTGCATCCAAGAACTTCAAGGTTTTTCAACTTGATGTGAAGTGTGCCTTTTTGTATGGAGTGATAGATGAAGAGGTTTATGTCAAACACCACCTGGTTTTGTAGATCCTGATCATCCTGATCATGTCTGCAAGCTTGACAAAGCTCTCTATGGGCTGCATCAGGCACCCAGGAAGTGGTATGAGACACTGTTGAGTATCTCAGTAAACATGGATACAAGAGGGGTACTATAGATGGAACTCTCTTCATCAAAGGACAAGGAAAAGACATATTGCTAGTTCAGGTATATGTGGATGACATCATCTTTGGTTCAACTAATCCAAAGCTCTACAAAGACTTTGAGAAGCTGATGAAAGACAGATTTGAAATGAGTGCCATGGGGGAACTCAATTTCTTTCTAGGAATTCAAGTGAAGCAAGTTGAAGATGGCATCTTTATAAGTCAGTCAAAGTATGTTTAGGACATACTCAAGAGGTTTAATATGACTGACTGTAAGATTGCTAAGACACCCATAGCCAGAAACCACTCTCTTGGTCCGGATCTTGAGGGGGAGTGTGTAGATGAGCATTTATACAGGGCTATGATTGGGTCTCTTATGTATCTTACTACTAGCAGGCCTGATATCATGTTTGATACATGTATTTGTGCAAGATATCAAGCCAATCCCAAGATGTCTCACCTTATCACTGTCAAGAGGATTCTAAGATACCTCAAGGGTGCATCAACACTTAGCCTATGGTATCCCAGGAATTCTGACTTTAATCTGTATGCCTATACAGATAGTGATTATGGTGGTTACAACATGACTGCAAAGTCTACATCTGGGGGATGTTAATTTCTTGGTGGAAGGGTTGTCTCATGGCAATGCAAGAAATAATCCTGTGTCTCGGCATCAACTACTGAAGCTGAATACATTGCTGCTGCAAGCTGCTGTGCTCAAGTACTTTGGATTCAAAATCAGATGCTAGACTATGGGTTAAACTTCAAGGAGACTCCCACTCAAGGACAAAACACATAAATATCAGGTATCATTTAATAAGAGATAACTATGAAAAGAGATTAATTAAACTAGTCAAGGTTCACACAGATGAACAATATGCTGATCTGTTTACAAAGGCTTTTGATGAACAGAGATTTAAATATCTTATATCAGCTATTGGGATGATAAACCTTGAGTAAGCTTTTCTTAAAACTAATTCTTATTATTTCTTAAAATATGTGTGTCCTAAGTAGTCTAGTTCATCACTTTCATAAGCTCATGTTTTCTTTGGATGAAAATTTCTTTTTGAAGACTTTCCTTAGATTTTTTAAAATTTCTGATACTTCGAAAGTTTTGTTTTTAACTTCGGAAGTAAATCATGCCTTATAATTAAATAACTATCTAAGAAGTTTACCTTCGGAAGAGTTTTCAAAATTTATCTTCCGAAGCTTAAATGTTTGTCTCAGACACTTACTAAATTTTAAGGACCATTTACTTCCGAAGCAAAATTAACTCTCGGAAGCTTTGTCTGTTTACACACAAAGCACTCAAGCTTTAATTTTTCTTCCGAATCAAAATTTTTAAATCTCTCAGGAAATTCTTCCGAAGTCATTTTAGCTTCGAAAGCTTTTTTAATTAAAATTTCCGAAGATAATTAACCTTCGGAAGCTTTTTGACTTCCAAGAAAACTACTTTTTGAGCAAAAAGTAAACTACTTTTTCAGCAAAAAGTAAACTACTTTTTCAGAGGTGGGACCGACATCCGGATTTCAAAGTTTATCCTCTTTCATTAAACTTTATCTGAAATCCCTCTCACATATAAACCCAATGGTTTCCCCCTCTTTCTATCATTTGTTCTTCCTCCGAACCTAAAAACCCAAATTCCTCTCTGAAATTTCTTTCTTTCTTCTTCCTTTGTCCTTAAACTACTTCAAAATGGCCAACCTTGCTCACAGAAATGATCCCAACTTTACCATGCAGCTACACAGACAACACAATCAAGTTGCTCTGTTACGCTCTGAGAAAGATCCTCATTTCTCAGAGGTCTGTTGTTTCTTGTCTTTATCGAACTACTTCACCTCCCTCACCATTGATCCTCCACTCTATGAGGATCAGTTGCTTGAATTCTGGAAGACCTGCCAAGAGGTCATTATGGATGGGGAGAAGGCACTGTCTACCACAGTGCAGGGGAGAACAATCTTCATCACTCCGGCCATCATCAACAAACATCTTCAGCTGGATGATGAAGAAGGTGAGGTGTTCTTTCCAAAGGAAGCTGTTAATCATTCCTTTGAGCAGATGGGGTATGAGGGAGATTTCTCTGTAAAGACCTTCAGGAAAGAGAAGGTCTCATCCTAATGGAGATTCCTGCTCCATGTGGTCATCCACAGCTTATCAAACAAGCATGGTGGATGAGACCAGATTCCTGAAGATCTCTCCTTCATAGTCCATGGAATGGTTCAAGGGGTCAATTTAGGTACTCTCAGTTTGTTTATACAAATTTGCTTGCTAATTTAGACTCCTTAGAATATTACATGTTTCCTAGATATGTCCAGTATATTCTTAACTGTGAACTGGGCTCACAGTTAAGGGAAACATGTAACATTCTTAAATTGGGACAGATGAAGCCCGACATCTTTAAAATGTTGAGAAAGTCCACTGTTGGATGGGTAGAAACAGCCCTAGTCCCAAAAATGTTAGAGCTCATTGCTCAAGGTGACAACCTAGCAGCACAAGCTAGTGTTGAACCCACACCTGCTACTTCCCAACCACCCACACAGCCTCAAATCTCCATCACCTACCAAAGAAAATACAAACGAACTCCTGCTCAGACTATTCAGTCTGTGGAGGTCCCCATACACTCACCCATACAGGAAGAAGTGGACACTGGAGCTCCTACTTCTCCTGAGGAGCAGACCACTCCCATCTCTTCAAGAATCAGTGCTGAGGTTCCTCATGCTCAGCCTGATGAGCTCATTAGCCCTACTACCTTAAGTCATCACTCTGAGTCTCAACACTCAAGTGATCAACCTTCAGGGGGCAGCTACCATCCCCAGCCTATAGATCTTAACCAACCCATTCCCAACCTTGACTTCTATACTGATGAAGATATAGGTTTCAGTGAGTATAATGAATCTCTCTTCTTTCCCTCTACTCAAAGAGAGATGAGTACTACCGAGTCTCCTACATCTATCCCACATCAGTCACCTACAATTGAGGTGGACACTACTGAACCTGTTCAGGATGTCCATATGAAAGAGGCTCTCACTTTTGAAAGTGATTACATCATTAAGACCTCAACCATGGCAACTCAGCCCATTGACATCTCAACTAAGACTGCCAGTGAGCAGAGGAAATCCAGTAGCCAAGAACTTAGAACTGGTCATGAGAGAAAGGACTCTGGTCCAATCTTCTCCACCCCTAGTGATTCTTCTGATGAAGATGAGGGGGATTTGAGACTAAAAGTGCAAAAACTGTCTAAAACATGCACTTACCTAGTCTCAAAGGTCAGTCACCTTGAATCTCAGATGACTACCTTACAAAACAGGATCAATGATCAGTAACTTGAGATTTCATATCTTAAGGAAAAACTAGCTGGGAGACCCTTAAGGAGAGCTCAACCAGGAACACAAGAACCTGTGGATGTGATTGACCTATCCTCCAGCTCACCTCTGCAAGTGGGTGATGCTACCAAAAAGGGGGATAAAGTCATTCCAGCCACAGAACCTGGGAGTTCCTCCGAAAGAATGGACATTGAGGACTCACCATCCTCACTTGCAACTGTGCATTCTCAGCAACCTCCTCTAGTTCACATTGATGTGGACTACACAGACTCCTTCATACAAAGTCTATTTGAGGATGGGATACCAAGGGCTATGTCACCTTCATCATCCTTCAATCACATCATTGGGTGGAGGTATGACAACAACAGGAAAGCCCTCATTATCATAAGAGTTCAAGGACAACAAGAAGTCTTTAATTTTCAGAACTTGTACTACTATGAAGGTCTGAGTCTAGTCAACATGCCACTTGTCAACCCAAGCCAATCAAGACAAGCTGACAGACTGGCTAGAAGAATCCAAGTCAGGATCATTGCAGAGTTCAGTCTAAGAAGGAGACTAAGGCAATCAGGCAATGTCATCGGTCAATTGGATGTTGAGGCAGACCCTAAGATTAGCTTCATAGGGGAAACCTTGACTAAAGGCCCAGTGACAGAACCTGAGAGCCCTGTCTCATCATCTCCAACTGCTACAGAGATCCATATTCCTTCTGAGACACCTGCTGGTGAAGGTGCTTCTCAACCTATCTGGCCTGAGCTCAGATGCTACAACGAGCAATAAAGGCCAAAGCTCTCTCCACCCTGAGTCACAAAGGTCTGTGAGTGACAAAGGGAAAAGAAAGATGACATCTGAGGAGATTGAGGAGGAGGAGAGAGAGAGGAAAATGAGGCTAAGGGGAGAAAGTTCCTCTACTAAGTCTCCAAGATTCATGGAGTCTGCAATCAGGGCTGCCCCCAGACCAGATACTCAAAATGATGAGTTAAGGGCAGTCAGGATTAACTATCTGCAGAATAGGAACTATGACATAGATAGTGTCATTTCTCTCCCCTTGGATGAATTAAATGAGTTGGTTGATCTGGAAAGGTCAAGAGAGAAGAAGGAGGCAGAAGATGCAGAACTCCTAGTACAAGTCAAAGAAGAGAGAAGAAGAAAAAGACTGTGCAAAGGTATGCCTACCCTCTCACCAGTTCAAGAAAGTCCTGAATAAGAGGATGTGGTTCAACAAGAACCTCAGGTAGATAAGGAAGAAGACAGAATCAAGATGATTAACTACCTGAGTGCCACAGGCCTCTATCAGGCAGATGCACTCCTTTCTTTACCTTATGGCTATGTTGAGTTTGAGTACTTAAAACAAGTTGAGCTTGAGTTAGTCAAGGAAAGAAAGAAAACAAAGAAGAAGCTGAGGGAAGAAGTTGCAAAGTCAAGAGCCATCATCCAAAAGAGCATGAAGAAGTCTGCCGATAGGCAGAGGATGATGAGCTTCTTGAAGCTGTATGGATTCTCTGGAAGGAGACTTGGACCCATGTCTCTATCCACTATGGATGAGCATATCAGGGTAATCAAGCAGAAGATTAAAAGTGGAGAGCTCACTGACTTACACTCCACTCCAAGTCAGGCCCCACCTAAAGTGGAGGTTAAGGTTGAACAAACAACACAACACAACCTAGACCTCCTGCTAATGCTCATCAAGCTTCATCTTCTGATCCACAGCAGGGTCAACCTCCTTCTCCATCTAAACCTGAGAAAGAGGAAGTCCCAACTGAGAAAGACAGTGAAGATCAATCTGGTGCTGCAGGCCAGTCTTCTCAGTTAAAATTTGGAAAGAGAAGGAAATGATGGCTTCTAAACCAAAGTCTAAGAAGAAGAAGAAACCTGAATCCCCTTCTGAACCTCAAGATGAATCAGAACAACCTGAGGATGTGCAGCCAGAGGAAGCTCAATCAACTCCAACTTTTGTAGCTCCTCTAGCATCAAGAAGACCCATCTTGTTTTGGACATACACCACAAATCCAGAAAGGTGGCATTTATTAGAGATCAAGGCATTGAAGACATATATACATGGCAAGATATGTTTTAGTTGACTCTGCATAATCTCTTTGACATGAGAAGACACTTTGACAGCCTGAAGGATCCTGATCATCTTATGAAGAAAGGAATGGTGATCATCCTAATGAGGACTGTTAATATCTGAAGTTTTCTAAATATTTTGGTAGCATCAGCCTAGGGGGAGTTTGTAGAGATTAATGAAGAGGCTGATGCAACCTAAACATCTTTAGTCTTTCCTGCATGCTGCACAAGTGCATTGAAGTGGAATGCTTCGGAAGTTTCACACGTGCAACAGAAATACTCTAAGTGTGAAATCTTCCGAAGCCAAGACCAACATCTTCCGAAGCCAAAGATGAAGTCTTCCGAAGCCTCAGAGACAAAGTCTTCCGAAGCCTCAGAGACAAAGTCTTCCAAAGCTTCAAGTTCATGAAAACAGATTTCTTCCGAAGACTTTTAGTAACATGCTTTATCTGATGTACTGTTCCATAAAGCTGGACACCTTTCCGTTGTAACTCTGCAAGTCACCAACTAACATGGTTTGGTGAAAAGGTCCATGATTTTGGTAACTGTACAGTGAGGTCTTGAGTCTGTAACTCTCTACTTTATGTACTTTATCCTTTTTGTAATAGATAAGGATGTGAGCTATGGCATGTCATAGTCACTGGTCAAAAGGCAATCTGCCTTTTGACTCTACAATTGATTTTGTGTGTGTCTAGTCAATTGTATCCAGCTAGCTTTCAAAGTATAGCCGGCTGTAGGATGTTGTATAAGTATCTCATGTTCTTGTATTTTTCGAATATGCTTTTGTAACACTTGTAATAGAACATAGAGAAAGCAATATACTGCATTTTTGAAAACCAAACACTTGTGTTCTTTGTGTTCGTCTCATATATTACTTGTGTTCTTAGTGTCACCACTTGGTTAATCCAGTTTAAACATCTGCTTACATAGGCGGCAATCTCAGCTTTCATGTTAGGCCACCAATAACACTCTTTCAGATCATGGTACATTTTATCTGAACCCGGATGAATTGAGTAGCGTGACTTATGAGCTTCATCCATTACCAGTTCTCGTAAATCTCGTATTGTGGTACCCAGATCCGTTCCATGAAATAACGGATTCCATCCATCTTGATCTCTAATTGTTTCTCCATACCCCGCATGGATTCTGCTGTTAGGTTCTCAACTTTCAAGGCCTTAGACTGGGCAGCCTTGATCTGTTCTGGCAGGTTGGAGTGAATGGTTAATTGTAGTGCGCGTACTCGACGAGGTTTAGGGGTCTCTTTTCGACT
Source organism: Flaveria trinervia (assembly GCA_025506515.1). Taxonomy (NCBI): domain Eukaryota; kingdom Viridiplantae; phylum Streptophyta; class Magnoliopsida; order Asterales; family Asteraceae; genus Flaveria; species Flaveria trinervia. The sequence goes on along the minus strand of CM046454.1, from coordinate 1,400,494 downwards.
GAGGGCGTCGGCTACCACATTGGATTTACCGGGTGATACTTGATGGCACAGTCGTAATCATTGAGTAGTTCTAACCATCGTCGTTTGGCATATTCAGCTCTTTTTGGTCATATATGTGCTGGAGACTCTTGTGGTCTGTATAGATCGTGCACTTAGTTCCATATAGGTAGTGCCTCCAAATCTTCAAAGCAAACACTACAGCTCCTAGTTCCAGATCATGCGTTGTGTAGTTCTTCTCGTGTACTTTAAGTTGTCTAGACGCATAAGCAATGACATTGTTGCGTTGCATCAACACACATCCCAAACCCTGGATGGATGCGTCACAATAAACAACAAAGTCATCTGTTCCTTCTGGCAAGACTAGGATCGGTGCACTGCAGAGCTTGTCCTTAAGTGTCTGAAATGCTGATTCTTCTTGGCTGCCCCATTTGTAGATGGTTCCCTTGTGGATTAGGGCAGTTAGAGGTTGGGCTAACTTTGAGAATCCCTCGATAAATCGTCTGTAATAACCTGCCAAGCCAAGGAATTGTCGCACTCAGTAGGCGTTTTTGGTGCCGGCCAATCCTTGATTGCTTCAATCTTTGAAGGATCTACACATGTAACCCTTTTCGTTCACCACATGACCAAGAAACTGCACTTCTCGCATCCAGAAGTCACATTTTGAGAACTTTGCATACAATTGTTCATTCTTCAATAATTCCAGAATGATCCTCAGATGTTCCTCGTGATCTTCCTTATTCTGAGAGTAGATTAGTATGTCATCAATAAAGACAATGACAAACTTATCCAAATAAGATTTGCAAACACGGTTCATGAGGTCCATGAAAACTGCTGGGGCATTGGTTAATCCAAAAGGCATTACTGCGAACTCATAGTGCCCATAATGGGTCCGGAATGCCGTCTTCGAGATATCTTCCTCCGGACTCGAAGCTGATGATAACCTGATCTCAGGTCAATCTTGGAATAGTAGCTTGATCCTTGCAATTGGTCAAACAGATCATCAATGCGCGGGAGAGGATATCTGTTCTTAATTGTCACTTTGTTTAACTCTTGGTAATCAATACACATTCTGAAAGTTCCATCTTCTTATTCACGAATAGCACTGGAGCTCCCCAGGTGAAGAGCTGGGACGTATGAATCCCTTGTCCAGCAATTCCTGCAATTGCTTAGACAGCTCTTGTAGTTCATTCGGTGCCAAACGGTACGGCGCCCGAGCGATCGGAGCTGCTCCATGTGCTAATTCAATCTGAAACTCTACTTGCCTGTGTGGGGTAGTCCAGGTAGGTCCTCGGGAAATACCTCCGGAAAGTCTCTAACTATAGGGATGTCTTCCATTCGTTTCTCCTCAGTAGTTTTCGGTGACTAGGGCTAAAATCACCGAATGTCCTTTCTTCAAAAACTTCTGAGCTTTCACGTATGAAATGATGCCAACTACTGCACCCCTCCTGTCGCCTTCTACGGTGAGTATCTTTCCATCAGGCAAAAGTAGTCGAACAAGTTTCTCACGACAAATGATTTCGGCTTGGTTCTTAGACAACCATTCCATGCCGACAACGACATCAAAACTACCGAGTGTAATAGACAATAGGTAAATTTCGAAATCATGCCCAGATAGACTAATCTTACAACCTCTGTATATACGTGAAGACTCAATGATCTTACCGTCTGCTATTTCTACTATATAATTGGTATCTAGGGCTACAGAATTATCATCTAACAATTTACTGAACTTACGCGAAATGAAACTCTTATCAGCACCAGAATCAAATAGTACTGAAGCAAAGCAACCATTGATAGAAAATTTACCAGTTACAGTAGAAGGATCATTACGAGCCTCACCTGAACCAATGATGAAAGCTCTTCCCTTGGATCCACCATTACCGTTCTTATCGTTGTTTCCATTGCCATTGCCATTGCGGTTATCAGCACCATTACCGCCACCATTGTTCTTCCTCAGTTTTGGGCAATACCTCTTGATGTGCCCGGTCTGACCACACTCATAGCAGCCTCTTTGTTCATTCCTCTGGGCCGGCTGTCTAGATGTCATATTCATCCTGCAATCTCTAGCAGCATGGCCAAATGTACCACACGCTCACAAGTATTCTTTTGCAGTTCCTGTTGTGGTGGTAGTTGCATCTGTTACACTTAGGTTTTGTCCCAGAGTAGCCACCACTCTGCTGAGATGAGGATGAGGATGATTGATGTAACATCTTGTATTTTTGAGTTAATTGAGAATTAATTTGGTTAATTTCTTGCATGGGCTAATTGTGTCATTCATGAAACCTATGGGTTGCTTAGGAATTTTACCTTAAATTGGTCTTTAATTGTAGGGTTATAATAATAATAATAATAATAATAATAATAATAACTAGAAAAATAATAATAATCATTTTTTTATCAATAATAACAATATGTAAAACTTAATAAACTTAAAAGGTTTAAAGAAGTCTAGGGTGTTTTATTGGCAATTTAGGAACTTGAAACATAGTTTCTGCATAAAATAAAAAAATCATAACCAAAGGGACCAAAGGTGTAACTTTGCAAAACTCTAAACCAAACCCCCCTTCACCCCGATTTTCCGGCGGAGCTCCGGCCATACTCCGGCCGAGCTCCGGCCGCCCCTAAAACCCATCAAAAACTCTCAATTTTGTTACCAAACCGTTCCAAACGCTTCGTGAGCATGATTCGAAAGCCGTTATGAACCTTAAACACATCTAAACACCGGTTACAAACACAAACGACGAGTAACCGACAATTCCTTCAATCATCAAGCCGTTCAACATTTAAAACGCAATAATAATAAAATTAATTGCACCTACATGATCGTTAATCGTAACTAAACTCCTACGCAACACAATTCTACCTGAATCACACTTAGACAATCCAAACTACTCTCACTTTAACCGCGAACCTGCAACCACTCGAGCACCACATAGGAGATTCTAACCACGAATTGACAGAGGGTTTTACATCGTGAACATCATCCGAAGCTCCACACGAAGTCAATTGGATTATCATCGCCATTTGTGCATCAAACTGAATCAAGCTTGGTCGCGACTGATTCTTGTTCGTCCTCATCAATTCGTTTTTGATTCGGGTAATTGATTATACCTTTATGCTCGGTTTCATCTGGGCATCGAAAGCCCCATGGTTTAAATCGTTAACAACTTGATTTGATCTTCAATTGTGGTCATGATCAAACTAGGGTTCGTGCGATTTGGGGAAATTCGTTGTTACTGTATTTAGTTTATTAAACCGGAGTCTTAAACGCGGCTGGATGCCTTGGTTCACTGGTTCCCCACTCACATTCCGAATTAGAGGTCCCGGGTTCGAACCCGGCGACCTCCAATTCATTTTGTTTTTGGCTTTTCAGCCTTTAAAAAATATAGAAAAATTCTAAAAATTTATAAAAATTAATCTGGTAAACTTAAATTATTTTGAAGTCACTTAACCAATTTCTAAAATTTATGTTCTTATAATACTTGTATACTTTTATAAAACAAATGATATAATTAGTTAAATTTCTTATAAAAAAATAAATTTTAATGTTGACTAACTTATTAAAACCATTATTAGTTCAAATAATATATTTAAATTATTTCTTATAAGTTAAACTTAAAATATAGTTTTAATCTACTAAATAGTTGTTTGTTCAAATAATGTATATAAACTATTTTTTTATAAAATAGACATTAAAAATTGTTATTGTTATTGGCTCACACTTTATTATAATTTTTATAAATAAAAGATATCTACACTTTATATTTGTTTTGTCAACCATATTAAACGATTCAAGTTTATGACCTCATGGCAAATTATTAAATCAATGTAATTCTTTTGTTAGAAATATAATATATCAAGGAATCCAAATTTTTTCTCTTAAAACCCTAAATCATGTTTAAACGTTAACCTAAAACTTAAATCTTGTGAATATTGTTACTTAGGATTCGTTGTGAAGATCTACGTTGGAACGTTGCTTATTATATTCTTATTAATCGTCATTTACATACATTTGATCATGTGAGTATTCCATACCCCCTTTCTTATTTTATTACACATTGGGGTGAAACATGTACTTTATACTTTGCACTTGTAACTTATTTGAGACTTGTAAACTTTATGGCAATACATCATGTTAATGTGATTAGTTGAACTTATGTGGTTACCATGTTATGGCGTTATATGTACAATCATTAGCTATTGCTAGCCCAGCGAAGTCATAGATCTATGGGTAAGACAAGCCTGCTTGGTTGATCCAAGTACACTTAGCTGATCGTATATACTTTTAACGTTTGAGACTTGTAAAACATTGTCAAGGTTTGATTGTTGCATTGTCCATAGCATCCCTAATCACTATATTCACACTTATGACTCGAATTGCCATCTTTTATATATACTTATGTATTAAAACTATGGAATGCTCACAACATTATTGTTGACCTTTTATTTTTAACATGTTTCAGGTAATGCCCAAGTTTGATTACCTACACTTTGAAGCTTGCACATCTAGGGATGGACCTAGATTAATAAATAAGATAGAATGATATACTGCATTCTATGTTATGTTTATATTTCCTTTGAAACAATTGATTGTAATGTGACAATTTAAAACTTAAAACTATGTTCTTATGATTTTTTTATAGCGTTATGTGGCTATGAACGATCTTAACTCTCATCCTCGACGTTTCCGCCGTCAAGGTTGGGGTGTGACAATTGATGAGATGAGTGATAGTTGTCAAACTTCCGTGACTGTTGAGGTTGCGGTTGAGAGTTGTTCGGCTTGTTGGTGGAACCAGATTCCCATTTCCTCTTGTTGTTACTGTCTAAAGGGGTCAATGTCGAACCTCGTGGAGGTAGTTTTCCTGGATGACTGCCTGGTCAGTCAGTCTATGGGCCAACCTGATTGCCTCCTGTATGGTGTCTGGTTTGGAAGCAGTGACCATGCCTTGAATCTCAGGTGACAGACGATGCAAATACCTCTCAATCCTTAGGGAAGGAGAGTCGACCATGTTAGGGCACAGGGTAGCAAGCTCGTGAGATCGAGTGGTGTACGCCTCGATTTCGGAGCCTGTCATCTTTGGGTTCCAGAACTCAGTTTCTAATTTCTGCACCTCACTCCGAGGGCAGTACTCCTCTCTCATCAGGGTCTTGAAGTCATTCCAGGTCGTCTGGTTTGCAATTTCAACGCCCAACATTTGGACTTGAGCGTTCCACCAAGATAACGCAGCACCGTCCAGGGTGCTAGTGGCGTACTTAACCCGATTTGCCACGGGGCAGTTGCACATCTGGTGCTAGTGGCGTACTTAACCCGATTTGCCACGGGGCAGTTGCACATCTTGAACACTGAATCAAGCTTTTCGAACCAGCGTAGGAGTCCCACAGCTCCTTCTGCTCCAGTGAATGGATTGGGTTTACAATCCATGAAGGTCTTAAACGTGCATACCCCTTGTCCTGCAACAAGTTTTGATCAGGCGTTTAGAATTTTGAATAGATGTTACAACTTACCAGGGTGACGGAACGTTAACGTCAGGGGAAATTTTGTATTGCTTACCGATTGGAGTGGCGTGCGGATTGAGATTAGGATTTGCAAGAGCATCAGCCACATGCTGATTGATTAGGGCTGCCAGTTCAGCTGGGGTCATGTTGATGGTGCCACGACCACGTCCGCGTCCTCGGCCAATTCCAGACATTCTTAACAATCACAACATACAAAAATAAGTAATATGAAACATATCTACTTCATTTGAGTACAAGTAATTAAAAGAATTTAGCACACACAACTAATAAGTTCAAATAATAATTTCTGATCAAATAAATTGTAGGTACGCATACAATTAATCAAATCAAATATTAAAATCCAAAAGTATCAGTCAGATGGGAAACAACCCTTCCCATCTAGGTGTGAAATGAAATAAGTCCAATGGAATAACAGAATTAATGAAAGAAAAGAATAAATGAGGAAGTCAGTGAGAGTCAACAGATCCGTCGCTGTTTTCCGCCTCGTCATCAGGCTGCTCCTCGGGTTCTTCTTCTGGCTCTTCCTCAGGGTCTTCTTCCTCCGGTGCTTCCTCGAGTTCTTCCTCCGGTGCTTCCTCGGGTTCCTCTTACTCCGGTGCTTCCTCGGGTTCTTGTTCTTCTTCAGGTGCCTCCTTTGGTTCTTCTTCTTCTTCAGGTGCCTCCTCTGGTTCTTCTTCTTCTTCAGGTGCTGCTTCTGGTTCAGGCACTGCGTTCTGAGCGAAGACTTGGGATTCCACAATTCCTAATCGCTGGTCTGTGTTTTCGGCCCGCCCGACCAGTCCATTATAACAATCTATTAGGTCATTGTGGTATTCCAAGAAGTTATCGAATCGAGTCTCGAATCGTTCGAGTTTCTCCGCAGTCCTAGCCGATGTTTTCTTTAGTTCTGCATTTTCCTTCACGAGTGCGGCCACACGCTTACGCTGCAAATGCACTGTGGCTGCCAAAGCAGCTATAGCCTGCTCTGGAGGGCAAGGAAGTGGTGGTAATGTAGGGGCATTAGGGTCCCCACCAGGAGTAGACCTAGTACGAGGTCGGTTCTCGGGAGGTGGGGGTACATTCTTCTCTAGGATGAGATTAGTTATGTACTGGGGGTAACATTCCCACCTATGGACCGGTGGATACTCGGGTAAAGCAAAAGGTTGATCGTAATCGAATCTCTCGTTATTATTATAACGTAAGGGCCAGACGCAGGAGTTCTCAGAGGAAGGAATGTGATCGTAATAGATAGGCCTCTTGCCTCGAGAAGATGATGTTGGCGCTGAAGGATATGATGCCATTCTGCAAGGAACTGCTCACAAGAATGAGCAATGCCAATGAATCCCGCATATAAAGCCAACGAACAAACAAGCAAAGTCTACGAGCAAACTAATCGTGTCTATATGTATGTAACTAAGGCATCAGGCTATAGTCTAAATGCAATGCAATTGTGATGCAATTTTTAATTTAGTTCGCTATAACAATTGGCTCTGATACCAATCTGTCACACCCTCAAATTCCACAAACGGGGTATTACCGTTAGGCGTGTGACTTCCAGGATCTCAGCCACTAGTTACACCAAACGACACGTTAATTATAATACATAATTTACTTATAAAACTTGAATTCATCAAAGACTAGTTTTAAACGTGGACATAATAGAAGTCGCGGAAGCATAGTAAATATTAGTTGTTTAAATGACGCAACAAGCGCAAACCGAATAAATAAAAATTTATTGAAAGACGTAAAATAAATCACGTGGATAATAATGCATGAATGAAATGCTCCTATGCGTGCGCATCTTGTGAACCTGAAAGAAACATGCTAAAGTGTCAACACAAGGTTGGTGAGTCCACAGGTTTTGATAAATTGAACATAACAGTAAACTGATGCAGTAATCAAGATAATATCAGTAGATAGCTAGTCTACTCAACAAGTTACTAAGTGTATGAAGTTCGCAACCGACGCTGACAACGTAAAGAATGCCTCGGCTATGGACACCGGTCGCAGCAACAGAATTAGGTCAATTAAACACCCGTTTGACGAACGTTGTGCTAGCGCGACTAGCCCGGTGGGGTTTGTCAAACCCAGTAGATCTACTCAGAATTACCTCGCTAGAGTACATATATTAACGGCTCGAAAGTGAGGACTTAAGTATGGTGTCACACTAGTAAACAAGTGATATTAAAGTAATACTAATCAGGTGAAAATACGTTTAGAACACACGTTTCTTTCACCCCAAAGAAAGTAAGTAAAGTGGGGCTGAGAACTCACCTTAAATGCACAACAATTAATAAGCGAAAGCACAAACGTTTAAGATCTCCGCTTAACCTGGATTTTATTTAATATATGCAATCATATTAAATACTTAATAATGAAATCGTACGGTTTTGCGTTTCACGACTCGGTTCGGTTGCCGACGGTTTCCAAAATGATGTATATAACCCACCTACTATCATATAATTTATTACTTTTCATCTAACATGCCCACAACATATAAGATTTACATACACATGCACACACACATCAAACACATGCAGAATGCATACATGCATATCATAACACACACAAAATTGATTATCATCAACATACACACCCACATTACATACACATGCAAACATCCCATATCAACATGCACGGTAATATATAAATGCACCCATACAAACACTTCAGCCCATACACCACCTCAGAAACACACACACACATTCGCAGAACACACACACATTCGCAGAACACACACACATTCGCAGAACACACACACATATTCAAACACACCACTTCGAACAAACAGTAATGAAATATATATACATGCACAACAGCTACAACCGGATACATAATATACACATACGTAATTTACCGTACGCGGGCACATACCACGCGCTCCCGATTGAGGACCCGAGCACCTGAACCCAAAATCAACCCAACATCATACAAACGTGACGACATACGGTCGCACAAAACATTCACACAACACAAAAGAATGCACGCAGATCACATACTTACTCACTCACGTGAAAACAACCACCCGGAATTCAACTCGAAATCCATTTACTTGTAAAGGTAACCGGAACCGAACCGTAACGCAACACCATAAATAACGAAAAGAAACGTACCGAATAGTCTATGAAAAGCAATAGAACTTGCACGGAACGCTTCGGGAGTACGTGAACGATGGGGTTGTCACCGGGTAGGAGGTTGCTGAGAGTACAAAGCCGTGTTCGAAGGTACCCGAACAATGGAACTCGCCGAGGATGAGTATCGCAGCTTGATGGCTTGATGCGGCTGCCGTCGGTTGTTTCTTGGGTGCTTAGGGTTACAGATGAGAAGAATGGTGATATGGGGTCGGTTATGAGAATGCTTATTTGATTTATTTGGTTGCATTGCTTCTTTTGCAATTTGGCACAATTGCCCCTTCCACTTGGTCTAATTGACATTTTATGCTAATAATTTTGGTTTGTATTTTGTATGTTAATAATTGTTAAATTTGATATTTATAATAATAATAATTATTATTGAAAGGTATAATAATTTGATTAAACATAAATATGATGGAGATAGTTTAAATTAAGGGGGGGCAAGGTTAACCTGAAAACTCGGTTTGTCACATACTGTTGATCTAAGTTTAGTTTATCTCCTCTTTGTGTTGTTGTGTTGTAACTCTTAACCCTTCAACGATCCTACACGACTCTATATGTCATATTTTTAAAATAAAATCAACCAAAGTATAAACTTTAAACTGTGCGGAAGCGTTTTGTAAAACACCCAAAGAAATAGAAAGGTATACTATAGCAAAACATGTGGCAACCCAAAAGAGTAAACATTAACCATTAAAATAATAAAAATGTCTTGAAGACCGAGTCTTAGAATGCAAGTGAAACCATGTAGTGCTCCTAATGGCAAGCAAGCTAATGACCTGAGAATAGCATACTAAAATGTCAACACAATGGTTGGTGAGTTCAAGAGTGATATTCAAACATAAGCAGTTTAATAATTGAGATATAAAAGTAGTGCATTGTAACAGATAGCTAGTCCATTAACAATAAATATTAACTCATAATGATTTCGCAATTGAAGCTGACTGTGTTACGTTGTTGCCTCCTGTCACGACTTAACAGGTCGTGACAATGTTCAATAGGACAAATTGCACCCGGTTGACCTCGAGTCACACATGTGGGGCTCGTTAGACCCAGTAGTACTACCCAAATTTCCCCGCTATTCAATATTAACAATTCGAAAGTGTGAGGACTTTTCCATGATATCAACACTATATTAATATTATACACAACTTGAATATATAAAGCGTTTGTGATTTACCAGTATGCTATCTCCCCCAAAAGAGATTAAATAAAGAGTGGGGCATGAACTCACCTGATATGCGTGATAGACACTTAGAGTTTTACTTGACAGACAGAATGGACAGACAACCTTCAGAGGTTACCTATATCATATAAGCATATGAGTACGTGTATACAGAGAACATGTGAAACCCTAAGTACACTACAACCAAGGACTCAAGGTTTCAGAAAAACAGACCTGTTTGACCCATTGGTGACTTTATGTGTTGTAAACCATTCAAGCAATCATACATATATATCATACATGGTTAACATTCAAATGGATCATATGTATGCTATATTATCCAGGTGTATCATTTAGATTATCATACAACCAAGTATCATACAGGTCATGCGAATCTAGAACATTAACATGTCCACTAGTTATAACACAACTAACATGCCACACCAAGATCAAATCACACACCACATGCCATGTGAAGCCACTCACGACTTCACATCCTAAACCCTGCTAATCCTACTAAGTAGGGGCCTCAGATTCACACGCGTGTATGATGATCACATTCACATTCATTAACCATGTTCATTGCATTCAACATACACCACAACAATCAGTTTCCAGTCCCAAACATGATGTCTTAGCTACTAACCAACATCAACATCATATATGCTCATCAAAGTCCAAACATCACCCATGATTATCCAAGCATCCCATACAACTAATTTAACATGTTCTGTCACATTAGAATTCATCCATGAACTTACTAACATGCTCCTAACACCCCAAACATGTTCAAGCTATCAACCTTTAAACGTTGTGCAAATAAAGTTTCCCTTTTGGGAAAGTACATTCCAACATCCATCAAACACTCAATGTATTCATGAATTCATTACAATTACACCATCTCAAGCTCATAACAACATCTAGACATGATCGACAATGCCTAATCATCATAATCTAACCATCATCATGAACAAAAGTTTCTACTTTTAGCAAGATATGAACAACAACATTCATTCTAAGATTTCTAGCATCCATATCAACAATCTAGCATCTAATTATCATCATGAACACATCAACAACATCAATCTATCATTAGATCATCATGTCATGGAAATAAAGTTACTATTATTAGTAACCTATGAACACCAACTTCATTTCATCAATTTCTTGCAAGATCAATGTATCCTAACATTCATACAATCTACTAATCATCATACATTCATCAAACAATCATCAACTTCACATAATCACACTAATTTCGAATTAGGGTTTGCCTAAAATCAAAGTTCATGATCAATCCATCAAAAACATACATTCATGCATAATCAACGTTAAACAACATGTATTCAATCCAACTAACATATTAACATCCTCAAACAACATCAATTTCGACCCCATGAGCACCCATAAACGAATTAGGGTTCGGCCCTAATAAGAACTCCATAAAAACTTGTAAAATCTAACCTTTAAACGTGGGTTAACTTGCAATTGATGATTCCAACGTGTTGTAATCCTTGTAATCGAACAAAACCGAGGCTTGGAGGCTTGTTCTTGGTCGAATTCGAAGGTGGAGAGGTTTGAGGATGGAGATTGCGGCCGAATGGGGATGTGGGCTAGGGTTTTTGTGTTTTGTTTAATCTAATTTCCATATTTACCCTTTAAGCCCTTGTAATTTATATTTTATCAAAACTAGACTTTAAACTCTTTGTAAAGTGTTTTAACTTAATAAAATGAAGATATAACTAATGATAATCATTATATATTTTATCTTTATAAAAACACAAGACATAGGAATAATACGCACGTTTCCACGTTACGCGATTAATTTCCTAATTAACATTTAAAACATACAAACACATAAACATGATACCATAATCACATAATCAATTGGATTATCAATAATGTAACATTATTAACTATTATTAGGTCACCACGTTAAACGAAAACTAGTGTGTGCTTACGACACGTGTATGCAAGACTTAACGGAACTAACGGAGTTTGATAACGGAAATTTACCGGATGTCACATTATCCCCATGTTGAAAGAATTTTCGTCCCGAAAATTGCGTTACATGGTGAGAGTATTCAATCACTGGTCTACTGCATTGGCACACAGAAATCGAAATCGAGTAAGTTTTGGATGAGTTGTCACAAAAAGAATATCAACAAATGGATAATTTTCTCTTTTACCTCTTCCAACCGTAGAGCATCCCCAATGGTCATTTTCAAGGATTGTTTTTAAATAAAAAATTGTATGAATTTATTTTCATCATTGGAGGTTATGTTTTTGAAGTAAAAATTTATCACCATAAACACTAAAAATGAAAAGGAGGTGGGGACAATATATTTTTTAATTATATTAAATATACATATAGAAAGATAATTAAAAATGTGATGATAACATGTTATGATTTTTTGTGTTTTTGAGTTTTTTTATTGAGAGTGAAGTGATTAATGTTTTTATGACGTGACAACTGAATAGACATATTTGTTGATGTTTTTATGTTTTTTAATATGGTATAGTTAATTATCCTTAGTCAAACTAGTTAATGTGAGTTACCCGCGTAACATGTAAAGAAACGTGAGATCATGAGTTTAAGTTTCATTCTGAGCAAAAAATGTTTAGAGTTAAACCAAAAAGTTTTTTTAACAATGAGTTTTCTCCTGAGAGGTTGAGGGTACGATCCCGACTGTAAAACAAATAAGCGAACCCGATTATAATAACACTTATCATAAGTCATACATTTATTTTTTTAAATAAGTATATGATCAAATGATTAGATTGTTCAAAATACTTTTGATACGAAATCTATTTAGTATCCAAACCACCAAATCTATACTACTATATAATACATCTCGTTGGATAGAGATATAATTTTATCAAAAATACAAGTTTTAAAGCAACATGTACAAATGAGTGCATCATATTTAAGAGGGGTAGAATATGGATTTGATTAAAATTTTAAGACACTTTAAGGGTAATATGATAAATTTATCCATTAAATTTTATAAAACTTGATATTTTTGCCCATGTCTCTATCATGTTTTTAATAAACATTATTAATATATTATTTAATAATATGATATTATTTAATTCACTTCATTAATTTTTATTTTATTTATGATACTATAAATTGACATTTAAATTATATTACTAATTATATTTTTATAACTAAATAATATTTTAATTAAATATAATATTTTATTTAAATATTTAAGTATATAACTTATATAAATCTTCATATTTATAATAAATATAATACTAATATTTTTCTAAAGACATATTATAAGTTTAATAATTTTAATATTTATCTATATTTTTTACAATAAAAATAAAAGGATGATAGAATAATAATTATACATATGGATTAAGACACACATATGAAAATAATGCTTAAATTTCAAAAAATTAATCATTTTATTTCATTTATGCCCTTACAATAAAGTATAAATATGATTGTTTATAATACAAATGCTAAAACATATACACGTGGTTAAACAAATCGCCATTTACTTTCAATTTCGTTTATATATTGTGATTGAGCACTAATCCATCTTCCTCTTTCCTTTAACAGTTGTTAACAGCTCAATAACAATCAAGGTGATAATTTATGGTGATAATTTATCCATTAACTTTTTTCGGTATATGCAAATCACCACCAAAACTAACTCCGATGATCATAAAACTCTAACCCACATTCATAAAATAAACCTCCCTAAAATCTAGATAATAAGTGATTTTTGATCATAAATACCATCCATATTTTTACTATTCTTATTGAGATAATATAATTGCCTTAAAGACTTTTATAATATATGTAATTATTTTCTTTTATTCAATTTTTTTAATAATTATATTTTAATTTTTTAATTTACATCATAAAGCATCGAACCGATAAAATCAAATTCTCAAAAGATGATGCAACTTACATTCCAACTAGTTTACTAAAAAGATAACGTTTCACCTTCAAACTTCATCGTCTCCTATCTATAGACTATAATCTATCCCCTTTTCATTATCCTTCTTCTCAACCCAATGGCATCTTCACTTCCTCATAGATTCTCCACTTCATCACAAGATTTCCTTTCAACCACCGTCTTCAACCACCTCTCTCCGCCGCTGCTCCTCCGCCTCCGTTCTCCCACCGCCGGTGGCGGTGGCGGACCCCGCTTCTCCAAGCTCAGATGCTCCGCCGCGGGCTCCGACACCGGATTCTTCACCAAATTGGGCCGATTGATCAAAGAGAAGGCGAAGAAGGATGTAGAGAAGATATTCTCAGGTGGGTTTACGAAAACCAGAGATAATTTGGCGGTTATTGATGAGTTGCTACTTTATTGGAATCTATCTGACACCGATCGTGTTCTTGATGAAATAGAAGAGGTAGTTCTGTAACCCTTTTTTTGTATAATTTCAGAAATTTTAGCATAAATTAGGGAGAATTGATTGGGATGTTTCATGTTTGGGTGAAATTACTAAGGGAATTGATCAATCTTTGAAAGATGAGAATATAATGTTGACTTCTTGAAGGATTACTGCAAATGTGTTACAGTGTTAGGCAGAAGCTAATTATGATACAGATTATCTAGGGTCCCCATGATCTGATTGTATGTTGCGAATAAACTATTATTGAGATAAATGTAGAAGTACCTAAAAATTTAATAATTTTAATCAAGCGATCAAGTATTATCTTTTATAGTTTGGTGAACTCATTGCCCATGGCATAGCATCTTCAAAAGTTGTTTTACTTCTATTTCACAATTTTATACAGAGTTGCTGGCCTAATGGTGGTTTTTGTTTTCTGCTATTCCAAACAACTGAATGTCTTTAACTCTAAAAAAACATAGACTGCTTAAAAACACATGTGAAACTTGTTTTGGGCTCATAAAAGAATGTACTTTTGTGATCAGTCACATGCCTGCTTTTGTAGCTTCATATGTCTATTTTCTACTTTTAGGCATTATTGGTGTCGGATTTTGGTCCAAAGATCACGATAAAGATTGTGGAGAGTTTGCGGGATGATATATACGCTGGAAAACTCAAATCAGGAACTGAAATAAAGGCAAGTCGTGTGAATGTGATTCTTTTTCCCTTTTTCTGTTGGCTTACTTTTGGTTGGTTGGTAGGTAGTGGTGGATCCAAGGTTTCCAACCTGCATATAACATCAATAACAAGTTTTTGATAGGAGATACACTACAAATTGAAAGTTATTTTTTTCACTGCAAAACAGTTCAAATAAGTGAAAAACTAAGTTCACTGAAGATATTTTGGTGCAGTTTATGAGCATATTGTCCATGAAGTTTCACCTGTTTCTTATTGGTATATTTTGTAGGATGCTCTGAAGAAGAGTGTACTGGATATCTTGACAAAAAAAGGTGCTAAAACAGAGCTTAAGCTTGGATTCAGGTTTGTGAAATACATGATTTTGGGATCTTAGGCATCTTTATGTTTGTATGTTTTTAATTTGTTAATTATGTTATATTTATAGGAAACCAGCAGTAATCATGATAGTTGGTGTTAATGGAGGTGGAAAAACTACATCTCTTGGTATGTTTGATGATGAGGATTTTACATTCAATTTTTTTTCGTTTGTGAGAATTATGATGTCATAAGTATGTTGTAACCCTGTGGATTTCTTCCTATTTGATTCCTGCTGATTCAGATTGTAGTTTGATTTCTGTTACCTTTTTGTTATTTTTAATTTTACATTTTCTTGTAACCAACAGTTCTATATTGTTTCCCACAAGCTAAACATAAATTATAGGTTTTTCCTACAGTTAGAAAACAAATCATATTTATAACTCAGTTTCAAAATAAGCCATATTTTGAATTTGGTTAGTTGGTTCAGTAAACCAAAATTCAAATAGAACACCTGAACATGATTCTTGTTTTTAACTTCGATTAAAGAAAAATATTCTCATACAATGTGAATTTGAGGACTAGTTTCATTTTCAAATAGATTTTAATTTTTATAAAAGTATATGATATATAATTTGGCGTTGAGCCCAGTTCAGTTTGAAAACCACTGACTTTGGTTATTTCAGTTGACTGTTTCTGGTGTTGTAATGGCAGGGAAACTGGCTCATCGGTTGAAGAGTGAAGGTGCTAGAGTGAGTTCATGATTTGTTAATACTTTTATGTCTTTATATACTTCAATTAAATCTGAAAAGTTATGTGTGATTAATGTAATACAGAGTGAAGTATATTTTCGTTACTCTAATAATGAAATTATTCGTTTAAAAATGTGTAGATATTATTGGCTGCTGGTGATACGTTTAGGGCAGCTGCAAGTGACCAACTGGAAATTTGGGCTGAAAGAACCGGCTGCGAGATTGTTTCAGCTGAAAAAGAGAAGGCAAAAGCATCAGCAGGTAGACAATTGAACCAAGCGAAATAACTTTAAATATAGTTGATTTTCTGGCAGCTATTATTTCTAACATGTGATCTTGAAGTTCTTTTTGAGTAGTTCTATCACAGGCCGTTAAGAAAGGGAAAGAACAGGGTTTTGATATCGTGTTATGCGATACCTCTGGACGTAAGACAATGTTTTTTAATATAACTAATTAAGTTTTCACTTCAAGTTCAACTGATGTTCACTGACCATTGTTTATTTTATGTTTTATAGGTCTACATACTAATTATAGCCTGATGGAAGAATTGATCGCATGCAAAAAGGCTATTGCCAAAATTGTTAATGGTGCTCCTAATGTATGGTACTATGGTTAGCTGTCTTATATTCATTACATTGCTCCATCTTCGTTTCATAAAAATTATAGCATTTGATCACATAGCTTAATTGGTAATTGTTTAAGGGCTCTTCGATAAGGTCTAGACAAGATAATTAGATTATTGTTGTGTAAGATGACAATGGGCAAGTAAGCAACTTTTAGCTTGATCAATTGTGTATTTTCATAGACCAAGGGGAATACTAGGATCCTTGTGTGCCTTAAGAAGCCAAAGGGTAACTTTTATAAAGAAAAAAAAGACTTTTTTTTCATGTATCACTCACCAAGTCATCTCATCTTTATATCATTTTCTACGCCTTTGAATTTCAATTTTGCACATTTCTTTACTCATGGGTCCCATCATAACTGTTAGTTATATTAGGGATTACAGGTTGATGTGTATTCCTACTTTAGATATGTTTGGTTACTTTATTTAGTCTTATATTGTATTTGAGGCTATTAACATTGAAATACACAACAATCCTTCCAATCTTGTGCACATCATTTTATTTGTCTTAGTTTTTTTTAGCATACAGTGTTGACAAATAACGAGGGGTTACATTTTCTAAGTTGCATTTCTCTTTTAGTATATGTGAAAATAAAATAAAACAACTGCTGGACGTTAAATACTGAAAAGATTCATGACCAATAACTAGCGGTTATATTTTCCAAGTCTTTTTTTAAAGATTCATGACCAATTTGCTATTTGTTTGGCTAGTTCCCTCAGTATTTTACATGTTAGCTTCTTCTATTATCGTATAGTTAGAGCACATGAAAAGAAACTAATATGATTTAAACATACTTGCTATGTTTTTTTAGATCTTTGTTCACAATCTTACAGGAAATTTTACTCGTTTTGGATGGAACTACAGGCTTGAATATGCTTCCACAAGCTAGGGAATTTAATGAAGTAAGCTTCGGAATTTATTATCTTATACTATGCACTTCACACCCTTGAGAAAACATATTTTTTGTCATGGTAGCATATTTTATAAGAAAAGTTATTAATATATGAGTTGCACAACATCATCGGTGGCAGGTTGTAGGAATAACGGGTTTCATTTTGACAAAACTCGATGGCTCTGCAAGAGGCGGTTGCGTAGTATGTGATAGCTTTCTTTCCCCTTTTGAGTTCATGTATAATTTCATATTGATAAATTATTATCACTATTAATCATGAATCTTGAAAACGGCTTCTGCTTGCAGGTTAGTGTGGTTGATGAACTCGGAATTCCAGTGAAGTTTGTAGGTGTTGGGGAAGGGGTGGAAGATCTCCAGCCATTTGAGGCAGAAGCTTTTGTTAATGCAATTTTCTCATGAGGAAACATGTTAGTTTGTTCCATTTTTCTCTAATTAAATATCCTCAATCTCATTAATTTTGCAACATGTCACTTGGAATTTTAAAAAAGTCTGATAGTGTTTGTTAGATGGCCTAACCACCCTTGAATATAGAGAGAGTTATGTAGAGATGGCAAAAGCTTCAAAACACCTTTTTTTTCATACTTCTATCAATAATTGGTGTAAAGTATGATTCCAAAATTATATTGTTTCAATAATTATCTAAGTTCTTAGCAAAATGATCCGTAAACAGCCTTTTTATCCCCTAGGATAGAGGTAAGGTTTGCATACATCTCACGCTCCTCTGATGCTATCAATAGCTTTGCTATGGATAAGATTTACTGGGTTTGGTTATGGTTATAGGTAAAACTTTTTTAGTTCTTTGACCTAGAGATTAAAAAGTTAACCCAAGTTCATCCATTTTAAACAAATGGGTTGAAATTTCCATCTCTTTAGTATAGGACCGCCAATTGTTTTTTTAACTGAGGCTTCGAATCCAACCGAAGACGTCCGATTTGTTTTTATCTGTAATATATTTGTCACTAATACTAATGGGAAGCAAAGAGACAAGATCAACTTTTTAGAAATGGTGTAGAAAGTAGCCTTAAGTAGTTCAAAACCATTTTTTCTCTTAAATTTTGATTGAAACATTTCTACTAGTCCACCAGAAGAAACAACTCCTTTCATTTCCAGCTTTTGTAATTACTTTTCTAGAGAGGTGCCTTGGAAATGGCCCCTCTATAGTGCAATTTCTACTTTGTAACGCAAATAATGAATATCAATTTGAAGGAGTTTAACCTCTAATTTTTCTATATCATCATTTTCCTTTATAGATCATTGATCTTGGTAGTGTGAAGTGTTTTAGCTTCCTTTTAAATCTTGGTGGATTAAATTTTTTTAGAGATTAGAGTAGTGGGTTCTTTGCCTTTCTTATTTTACTAATTGGTAACAATTACTACATTGCAGTTTTGTTTTTAGTTACATTTTCAAGGTTTTCGTCTAGAAATTTTACTCTAACTTTTGATTTCGTTTCTATTTTGATATTAAAGCTTAGATTTCCACCCTTAAGCTCTATTTAGATTAATTTCTTGTTGTTGTTAGTGTGTCTTTTTTCTTTCTAAACCAACTAGCATCACCTAAATCCTTGAAAATGGCTATGCCTAGATATCACATCCTTAAAAGAGGTGCATAATGAATGTTGGAACATGGAACTTTGAGGCCCTCCAAGAGTAGGTGGGTAGGGTGTGCTTGAGGAAGGAGTAAAGAAGGAATGATGATGAAATTCTCAAATGGCTATCTTGCTTTTTCAATTATACATAAATCATACCTAGATTGGATAATCACATGGTTCTTTCGTGTGCTAGGTCGTTAAAGGCGCAAGGCGGAATTTAAGCGTATTCGTGAGATAACAAAAGTGTAGTAATAGAAGTATAAATATAAATATTAGGCATATAAACTTAATAAATTAATACTATTCTATAAGTATACAAAATTATCTTTCTACAATACATTGAATAACAATAATTAGTGTTCTTTTTTAAATATTTATGTTTCTAGTGATCAAAATAATAGAAAACAAACAAATAAACAAACATACCTAGTAAATTCCATTCAAGAGTAGGGTCTAGGAGGGGTAGTTGGTGGCGAGTCTTTCCTCTATCTTGGGAGATAGAGATACCGCTTCCGAAGAGACCCCGACTCAGTAAGAAAAACAATAACCATAGCAATTATAATATACGGCATACAACACACATGTATAGATCACATAAAAGCTGAGAAATAAGGCTTCTATCAAAATAATAGAAGTGACGAATAATTCAAAAAAAAAAAAATAATTTGGTTGCCATATGTTATCTTTAAAACAATCTTCAATTTTAGAAGAAATATAAGGCTTTTAATTTTGATGTGTACTTCACATCAACGGTCTCCTTAGAGTTGGCTTTTCTCGTGTCCAAATCTTGGCTCCTCTTTATCTTATTTAGTTAGGTTTTAGTTCTGGAGGGTGATCATGTCATGCGCCTGTGTGCGGGACTGTGAAGAACTCGAGTGGGCGTCTCACATGCACTTTTTCAAGATCATCACCTCACTCGTCTCTAAGGCACCTAGGCCTCACCTTGCTTGAGTACATAGGCGTACACCCCTTACAACTTTGGTACATAGCTTTTGTGTTTCTAAAAGTTGATATCATATATTACCAAAATAGAATGAAAGATTAGGATGGGTGAAAACTAGCTTTAAAATCAAAACTCAGAAGAGGTCTCTTTGAATGGCTTGTTATGCCATTTGGTTTGCTTAGTGCTTCAAACAACTTCATGAGGCGAATGGAGTCCTAAGATTTTCATTAGTAGTATGTTCCGTGTACTTTGATGTTATTCTTGCATACTCAAGATCCCTAAAAGAACATTTAGATCTTTCAAGAAGATTGCACCTTTTGAGGAGACAAACTTTACAATAATATGAAGAAATGTGGTTTCATGGTGCATATTATTGTCTTTCTATGGTTTCTGAAGATGGAAACCTTAAGTAGTAGCAAGTAAATTATGGCTCAATTTGGAGATTTGGATTTTTCATGACTTGCCTTTTCTCTGTAGATTGTTAATTTAAAAGTCTAATAGAAACTTGAAAATTCGATTAAATAAAATAGTAAAATCTAAAAAAAACTAAGGGTAGTTGGTCTGATTCGAGATAGCAGATCCCCAAATGGAAGAACACAATAATCAAAATACTAGACAAAGAAATAAAGATGACTATAGGCCTATTTATTCTAGTGGATTCCTGAAAGCTTCACTTTTATTTTAGCCTTTGAAATAGATGTTGAAAATAAACATGGAGGTAAATTGGGATAATTACTTAAATCAGGCATGGAGGTAATTGTGCATATGAATGAGATAGATCAATTTGTAACCCATCTAAAATTGTAGCTATTCCATTCGTCCTTCCAATTCGGTCCTTATCATTACTTCCCTCCTGGTAAAACGACTTCTCCTCAAGTCGATTAAGAAAATAAGGACCTGCCCCAATCATCAATTATTCCTCAAACGGTTCGATGACAGCGTGGTGGCATGTAGCATAGTTGTAAGCTTCTAGTTGCAGTCCTTCCAGCTTATATTCGTGACCATTAACAATGAATGTCATAAAATTTTAGGCTAGTTTGCTTGAAATATATTTAGGGTAGCCAACCATTGAATGCCTAGTACCATATCAGCACCTTCTAGGGCGAATGGATGGAAGTCTTGTGTGATGAGGAGCTCCGTCCGACAATGTCAACAAGACAATTTTGCACATCCGATTGCAGCGGATGACATTTCCATCTCCTATTTGGACAGTTTTGTAGGTCGTTTACTTGCTTATCCGAAATAAAATTGGGTTGACGCTTGTCAATCAACACTAGCACCTCAATTGTACCTATAATTCCTTGAAGCTTCATTGTAGTTAGTGTAGACTGACCTAAGATAGGCTAATCTCAGCCATTTCACTTGAGCTATTCTACCTCGTTTAATGATGTTGTTTCATCTCCGACATTAGCGATTCCAAGACTATGAAAGTTTCTGATTTACAGTGATGTCAGGGACCAAATTTCGCCCCTCATCGAAAGCACAACCCTTTTGTGAACCGGGACTGTATCTCATCATCAGAAATGCAAAGAAGGAAATGTATGAAGGGGTTTCGGTTGGGATATTGGTGGTTGAAGAAGTAACGACCGATGAAGAGATTTTGGCGGTGGTAGTGGGTTTTAAATTCGGCCTAAATCATTTGTAACATGTTACCTGCCTTTGATTCAAATTCTAATGCTAAACTCATAGCACTAGACACTATACGAGGTTTGTGGATTTGAACATCCGCCCTTAGTTCTTCCTTTAACCCGTTTAAGAATACTCCCAACAAGCAGTGTTTGGGTCGGTTTGAAACCCAAGATAACTTTTAACAAACTTCTGTCTATACTCTTGGACTGACCTGTTTTGTTTATGCTTATGCTACATAAGTACTCGTTAGGATTTTGAAATTCTACATGGCCAAACTTTTTTGTGAGGGCACTAACTAGTTAGTTTTGTAACTAATTGATCTGCAGAAAGCCATTATTAGAATCCAACGCGTCTCTTTCCAAGTGCATTGAATCAACATCTACTTTCTCCTTATCAAGAATATCATGGTATTGAAAGAAATTTTCTCCCTATAAAATCAGTTTCGTGGGTCACCGCTATTGAAGGTGGAAAAAAATAATTTTTGTAGAAGGCCTAAACCGGTGATTGCGTCTCGAGGAGCTTGCCCTAGCTTCATATTGCTCGAACCTTCCATCGTCATAGCGGCTAAATCGACGTTGTGGTATGCGTTTAGGATTTACTTGTGATTTGAACTCTATGATATCGTCTTATAAGCTTTTAAAAGACTCCAATCGTGAGGCAATGACTGTAAGTTGTGCAGCAATCGTATCAGGTTTAGAACCCCATAAGCAATCGTATCAGGATTAGGACCCCAGAACTCCTTCTAGTGAAGTATTGTTGCTCGAGGTCTACACCATCGTTTCCTAAGAATAGAACCAATGATAGAAACTTGAAAATTCGATTAACTGAAATCTAAAATAGCAAAGGATAGTTGGCGTGGTTCAAGATAGGCAGATCTCCAAATACAAGAGCACAATAATCAAAATACTAGACAAAGAAAAAGAGATGACTATAGGTCTATTTATTCTAGTGGATTGTTGTATGCTTCACCTTTATTTTAGCCTCTAAAATAGTGAAATAGATGTTGAAATCAGACATGGAGGTAATTTGGGATAATTACTTAAATTAGGTAGAGGTAATTTTGCATATGATTGAGAGAATCAATTGTAACCCATCTGACATTATAGTTATTCCACTGACTCTTTCAATTTGGTTCTTATAAGTTTCTTGCCACTTTTGATTGGCAAAATCTACTCAACCGACTTTGAATCTCTGAAAGAAAACTAATTTAGCAGCAACACCTATTTTACTTAATTTTGACATGCATTTAGAGCTTAACTGTGATGCAAACGGTGTTGGTATTGGGCAGCCCTCATAATAAAAACGACCTAGAGAGAAGCTCAATGGATCCAAGATTAATTATAGCACATGCCAAGTTCTATGCCATTATCAAAGCTATCAATCATTTGTCCTAGCCATTTGTATGTGGCTCTCAAGTATATTAGAGGCCAATATAAGCTAAACCCATGACATTCTTTAAATGTACTCCTTTGTATCTACCTCAAATGTGGTGGTAGATGCTCATTCTCGAAAGCTATGTTAGTCTATTTTGGAAGTTCGAGCCATGAATTCTATTGTTAAAGAATAACGTAGAACATATCCAAATTTTGCTCGAACTATTGGTTCTTCTCAAGTTAGCTTCCTCTAAAACAATGTCTAAGTTATGTATACCTAAAGGCTCCATTCAAGATTTATTGATTTAAAAGGTTCATGGTGGTGTTTTAGCAAGTCATTTGACAATGCTAAAAGACTTCTGGAGATATTGAACGGGCATTCTAAGTACCTTGTTGAGAGATTGGGATCTTAAGCTTTCTCATGTTTGTTTGCTTTCAATGGAGCTTCTTATTACTCAACCGACAAGAGTCCTTTTAACGTGGTGAGCGGTGACTTATTGTGGAAGGTAGGAGGAGCACACGAAGACCCAATCTGATATGGGAGAAACAAATTAATTGGGATATGTTAGACTTGCACATCTCAGGCCATATTGGATCGGTGATGGAGTTTTTGGACACATGATAAAAGGTTAGGAATTTTTAGTAAGACGTATAACTTTGCCTTAGCTTTTGTCTTCGTCTCTTGGCATGTCCTACCATTTTTGTTTGCATGTCTTGATGTATACTTTCTAGGTTCTTCATGCTTCCTTTCTCATGTCATTTTCCTTTCTTTTCTACTACTAGTATTCACATATGTTTCTGTATTTTATATCATAGGAAAATAGAGGAAGGTTTGTTGAGCTGTGGGTCTCATTTGGGAGTTGCCTCTTAATCTACAAGGATAGAGGTAAGGTTTCCATCATCCCACACTCCCAGACCCTAATCTACAAATGTGATGTTACTGGATATGTTTGTTTGTCGTTAGAGTAGTGGGTGATTAACCTTTTTTCTCACTTTTACTAACCCGCATATGCTACATTACAATTTTGTCCTTGTTTTTGGGTTTTGTGATTTTTTTCTGAAAGTTCATTTTTTGATACCAATAACGTTCATGGGATATCTCATTATAGAATTTGTAGCAACTTGCGTATAACATTAATATCACGTTCTATTTAAGTCGATAATAGGGTGGCATGCACACCGGTATCTACAGTGTTACCTTTTCTTTTATTCTTGTATTTTAGCAAGAACAATGGTTTGTTTGTAATGAAATTGGAAATTAGTTCTTCATATACCTAAAATTTACATAATGTTGTGTTTTTGTTCGGTATATTTCTATTCCAATACCATTGAGATATCTAAAAGCTATCATCAGTTTTTATCCTTCCGTAAAATAGTTTTAAAATAGTTTCTAGTACGTTCTGACATAAATATCATCTGGTTAACACCATAAGTAAAACCTAGACTATCTTTTTATTAATAGTTTCTGTTGTTGCAGATGCAGGAATCACTATTGACTAATATATATGGATCATATGTTAGCAACACCATAATGTTTGAGATAATGGGATGAAAGTAGTCAAAAAGATAGTCCGCTTATTTGCTAGAAACATGTTGATGAACGATGATGCTTATGCAAGATGAGATCGTTGTGATCATAATTGGCTTAGGAGTTATAAGACGCGAAGCTTGAGTTTGAGTACAATAAAGTTGTTTATGTGAAGATAACTCAGGAATATTATTCATTTGGGATGAACAAAAGTTTTGCCATTTACTTGCAATATTCCCATCTTGATCTTTTGAGGCTTTCCTTTGATAATTGATTTAGAGTTTGTGATCATAGTTGCATATGTTTGATCTTGAGGTCATGGTTGCATAAATTGTGGGAAACAATCTCTTGCAAAATTATAAGTTAAAGTTGTGTACATAGATCACGAAGCGATCTGGCCCCAATGAAAAACAGAAGTTAAATCAAACACTAAGTATCTCATTTAGTTGCGTGTTATATATACATATATGTGTTGTAGAGATGTTTATATGTCAATTTGGGTTGAGTTGAGTGATAAAGGTGATCTCATTCTTGTTTCAACTAAATGGTTTTGGGTTTGAGGCTTTAACAAATGGATCTAAGGTGTTGTTTTTGATATAATAGATCAAAAATTCAATGCGGTAAACGACGTTGATAGTACTTTTCTATCATGTCATTCTTTAATAAATATATAACACCCTAAAATTTCTTGAGTTAGAAATTGGAATCTGGACATATCTATTAGGCTATTATTATTCAAAATCAATAATGTTCTATTGGCTTTTTCAACATAATGCAGTACAGTACAACAGTAGAACTGTAGAAGTATAAAAGTGGACATTACCTCATGGACATGTAGTCCATTAGCTTATTTGCTTGTTTTTACAAATAGTTTACTTATTTACGGGTCTGGAACTAGTCATATAATCGATACTGGTGAAATGAGCCAGGTGGTTGGACCGGATTGCATTTTTAGTTTTGAAAGTTTCATTTCGTTTGATTGATTTAGTATTCTCATATTTTATATGTTTAACTCCTTATATATTTATTGAAAATGTAAATTTACATCAAAACATGTATCATTTTCATATTTTTGTTATTAAGTAGGAACTAGGTGGCATCCCCGCGCTTTGGTGGTTGTAAAACTGTTATCACACTGTACAACAATATAAATCCGGATTAGAAGGCTAGAAATGGTGTGTCGTGATTGCAAAAGGTAGATTGGCACGTCTAAAAGACACACAACTTGTGTTTTTATATTATCACTAGGTTTATAAACCCGTGTGATACACGTGATGCATATAATAATATTAAACAGAAAGATTAGTAAATATGATACATGTGAAATATGAATAGTTTGGATGAATGCTAACACAAATGAAAAATAACAAATGGATTTACAAATTGGAAAATCATCTTTGTGGACCACATTTTATTTTGTACATGTAAGCTTTCCTTCCTTGTCGAAAAGTAATACTTTCAAACTATCTTTAATTTTAACCTTGGACAAAGCAACGTATAATTGCCCATGAGTAAACATCATATTTCTTTAAATATGAACCAACCTTTGATAATGATTATTCCTGATTTTTGTTAATTGTCTTCGGGAAACATAAAGCCAATAAGAATTGTTTTCTTTTGAACTTGGAATGTATCTTTTTATCTAAATGTGTTAGGCTAAGTCTTAGGATAAAAGTACGATGGCTGATGTTGCTGTCTCATATAATTTCCGCTTCTACAACATGGCATCCTAGGAGATAACATTTAATCTTGTTCCGTTACATAAATCATTTTTTTAATGCATTACGGAATATCGACCTTCAAAACTAATTTATGATTAGGTATTCTAGATATTTTAATGCCAATCAAAACACTAGGTGAGTAAAGGCTTTCGTCAAAATTACCATGAACATAATTTGATCGGCCTAAACTATCATAACTTAAATATTTCTTCTTTTCACTTGGGAGTAATGAAAGCAATTGATCATTAATAATGTAGACATGTTTATTTATAGGTGTAATCACAACAAGGTTTGTTTTTTGAGTGTTGAATAATTTTCGGATATACAAAATTGATTAAAACGAGATCGGAGAATATAAAAAACCATTGTATTAAAACCTGTAATATTAAGAGAATAATAGGAAAATATAAAACAATATAAATTTTAAATTAAAACAGAGGGGTCTATGGCGACGACATGTCGTCGTCATAGGGTTGCTGATTTTTTTTAAAAATAAATTATTTTATTTTTATATATAATCATAATAATATATTGTTTGCTAGACCTATGTCGAGGACATGTCGGCGCCATAAACCTTTTCAATTTTTATTATTTAATTAATTAAATGTCAGAATATATGGGGTCAGATTCTTGTAGTGCGGATCATTTGAATAAGTTATTAAAAGATCTTTAGGTATATCGATATCCGAATCAAAGTTATTACAATCACCAATATTACCTTCCCCTAGCTGCAAAAACCTATTTGAAAACTCTATTGTTGGCTCAGTGTTAAATGCGTCCCTTCCTACGATTAACCTCATATTTTTTGTTAACCTTAGCACCTTGTATTTTGACCAAAGGTAGGAAAAGCTTAACGAGACATTAACAATATCGTGACTTGTTCCATTTGGTATAACCGGTAGAATTTGATGGAAATCTCGTTCAAAAACAGCTACCTTCCCTCTGTAAGGCATATCACATGACTTTGATGATTGATGTTTAAGTATGCCATTCATAGTCTTGTCTAAGGCCTCGAACCCGTGTTTATGTATCTTCAGTGCTTTATTCCAAATAATCAAGGTGGATTTTTATAACAATTATGTAAATTCGCTACCTGACTTGATATAACAAAAAGAGTTATTATTCAAATTTAATGGTATTAGGAATCGGGAGTACCCGTTCGTCCTCCTGTTATTAGCAATGATAATACCGCTCGAACCAACATTCAAAACAATTTACCCTTACATTATATAGCAGCTGCATATAATGTCTTTTAAAGAAAAGGTTTACCTGTTTCACCAACCATATATGAAAAATACACCTCTCTCTCTTCTTCAATAGCTCTAATAACAGTTAGTTACACAATAATAAATAACGGTTAGCTTTTAACAAATACTTATAACATAAGTAAAACAAATGAAGTAGGCTGTATGGAAGTAATTAAAAAAACGTTAGTATCTAAAATTTTCATAACATATTACCTTAGATCTTACAAAATAAGTCATGGAAAACACATATTGAGAATTGTAAAATCAGATGATGATATTAAGAAGCAATATGCATATGGAACATAAAACAGAAAACACAGATGAAGTTTATGCCAGTCAAACTTAATCATTTGGTTAAATAAACACTAAAGAACCCACATCTAAAAGAGAATCGATAATCAAAGCAAGAGTTGGTAAGTTTGTTTTTGAAAAAACCGATAAATGTAAAGTACAATACAAATATAAGAAGTACTTGGTCAATTAACTATAACAAAGAACTAAGATCTGAAAGTTAATTAATCATCATTGAAAAAAATTACGTGCTATAGCATGTTTTGTGACGAAATACTGATAATAAATCTAAATAAATTATTGTATGAAGATGATGCTTGCCTGCGTATGTGATGCCTTTGATCGGCCATTGTTACACCTCAGTTGAAAGACCTACGGTTTCACTGGTATATGGAGAAGACGATTCTAGAGAAACGAAGATGAGGAAAGGGAAAACTACGGTTTGAGGGGTATTTTGCGAATTTAAATTATCCATTAGTAAAAACGGGTCAACCGGATCCAAAATAAGATCCGCACATAAATAAAAGCGGTATAAGGGATGTGGACCTTATAGCATACCACAGTAGAATAATAATCATCTAAGATGTTTACCCTAGTAAAATTTAAACATGGGTTTTTTAGGAGACCTTTCAGTCGTTTTACCATTAGGCTATCTTGTGATGATTTTCTAAATACATATTTGGGGATATATAATTTATTTGGAGACCATCTTTGGATTTCAAGGTTTTCTCAACTTTTGGCTTTAAAATGTATTTTTTGTAGATGATATGTTAATACAAATCTTGTTGTTGACACGCTTATAACATGTGTTTTAGGTTTTAATTAAATACGGTGTTGTTGACAAGTGATTGTAGATGGGTGTGGTTGATACACCTAATTATAACATGTTTCAGATGGTTAATGCATACATACTTTTCTAGTCTACAGTCAATATGGATTAGTTGGCATACAATATTTGAACATATATATATGACACGTTTCTGGCATGTTTTAGGTGATTTAATTAGTTTGTTAATTTGTCCAATATTTTTGGCTTTGGTTTGAATACGTACGATGATGTTGACAATTGATCAATACGAGGATGTTGATACGCTTATGGTATCTTTAGATACATGGTTGCGTGTGTTAGAGAACACGTTTAGTATTTATGGGTTTAAAGCCTAAAGTGGAAAAGGTTAACACCTTCAAACATTGGTTCATGATAATGTTACGACACATATGCGTATCATATACATTGAAATAGGCATTTACGATGCACTTGTGACACAATGTTCTAGTAGGAAATTACACCCTCTTTGAAAATACTGTAAATGCTTAAAATTATGAAAAATCTAATATTTGCTGTCATAAATTATAAAAGTTTTGTAGTCAACACACATCGTTTTATTATTATTATTTTTGTTACCAGGATTGGTATATATATGTAAAATAAAAAAATTAAGATATTCGACACATTTGATATGAAAAATCTAATATTTGCTGTCATAAATTATAAAAGTTTTGTACGTTGCTAAGTTGCGTGAGTTTTGTATAAAACTGATTTCGTTCGAGTTTGTCTTTAGTGCGTTACAGGTTAGGACCAAAAATATTGTGTCCCGATTTGTCTACAGCAAATGATCACTAAATTCCCTTGACAAAGTCGCAGGGGAACATGTGGTTGGATTGAATCTTTCGCGAATACATGAACCGCAAGGATTTACATATTTTTTTCTTAAGATCACAAATTATATATTTCCCAAATTAGAAAAATCAATTACATATTTTTATTTTCTAAAACATATTTATTACATATCTATTGATCATTTCATTAAAATTAACCTATTAAATGATTACTTTACCTTCTTTTTAATTAGGGATTTTTACATATTGATATTTTATTATTTTAATTGTTTAAATCTTTTAACAATTAATTTTGATTTTCAGTTATTATTGTTTTGAAATGAAGTTTTAAACGAGATGTAATTTTATTGTTTCTATTTATATAGAAAGCTTGAACTTAAGTAAATATATTATTGATAAACACTTTTGTAAAAATACGAGTAAATAATCGGTCAATAAGTAATTTCAATAAAACGGGTAAATATGTAAAGCATGTTTTAACAAAAGGAAATATGTGATTGATTTTTTGACTTGGATAAGTACGTAATTTATAACTTTAATTAGAAATAAAAAAAATATAAATTTCTCAAATTTCTAGCTAGTAGTGTACTGTGACAATTATGTGGTTTGTACATGTTTTTTTGCGTTAAGTTAGACATATTCAATACGTTTGCGACGGTAGTTTCTATATAAATATTAAAGTTTTTGTTTTGTCGCTAAGCTGACGCAAGTTTTGTAGAAAATAGATTTCATCGCAAGTTTGTTGTAAGCGTGATCGCAAATTTGTGTGGAGCAAATTACTCAACTTTCTAGTAGTGTACCATAAAAAGTATGTGGTTTGTTGAGTTATTTGACATGTTTGCGACATAATTTTACACAAAAAGTTAGGGTTTTTTGTTTTGTCACTAAGATAGATGTAAGTTTAATTTGCATAAAACTGATTTCCCCACAAGTTTGTCGTAAGAGCTTGCAGTCAATGACAAAAATTGGGTCGCAAAATTGTGCAGAGCAAATCAATAAATTTCTAGTAATGTAAAGAATCGGAAATAAATTTATTTATTAGTAGAAGAAAAAGAAACATGAAAATAAATAAAAACTCATAGAATTATAACAAGCGGAGCTCGTTGCTAAATCGGTCGCAAAGGGTTGCTAATCATAATTTTGTATGCACTAACCGTCGCAAATAAATCCGGTCGCAATTTCAGTTGCTAACAATATTAATATGATCGCAAAAGGTTCGGTGCAAATTTGATCGCCAAATGATTTTGTTACAAAAACTTTCTGGTGCGCTTTCAATCGTAATTTGCGATGGAAACTCCGGTTGTAAAATTGATCTCAAAAAGGTCTATTGCAAACTCGGTAGCTAATTTGTGACGAATAGTAACTGTACTGGTTGCAAACCTAGCTATTTATATAGGAGGGTTTAAGAAACTGTGATAACCGGTCTCAAAATGGTCGCAAAAACACATTTATGACTGTTCTAAATTTCACCAATGTTTATATAGTAGCTTTGGCCAAGATGAGGTGAATTTTTATTTTGTTTGTACCTTTATCCTGTATATATGTACATACTATAGAACCAAACATGATAATTTTTTTTTCACAAATGTCTCTTGATAATTTTCAAACACTAAAGTCCTTAGACATGTTAAAATTACACATATATACCTATGAACTTAAGAGTAATAACTTGTCGCTTGCACATGTGGCGCATTGTAAACAATTGTGGTACGTTGTGAGGCTCTATAAATACAAGACCACAAAATGCAAGTGTTAGTGTGTAATTAACTCCTAAGAATATATCCTCTCAAGCTAGCCTACAATACGTTTGATAGATCATTTGTAACATATGGCTAGTGGAATGATGTCCGAGTTAAGTGATGCTTACAATCGTGCTTCTGACCCTAAGCGTAGTGATTTTCCCGACGATTTTATCTTTGGAGTGGGATCATCTGCATATCAGGTGTGTGTTTATGCATAATATATGCCTACTAAATCAAAATGACATGATATCTTGATAAAGAAAGTATACAACTACCGACGGTTTTGGGACTACCGTCGGTAATGGTAGCGCTACTAAAGCTTCCTCTAGCTAAATCCACCACTAAAAGTTTGTTCACTTAATTAACTGTATATTTCTTGATGTGGATTGCAGATTGAAGGTGGTTGGAGAGCAGATGGTAAAGGCTTAAGTATATGGGACTGTTTTAGCTTGAGATACCCTGGTCTCTCTCTCTTTTTTCTATGTATATATTAACGTTAAAAAAGTGCATAAGCATACATACATGTTGCTTCAATAGAAATGTTACAACTGAAAAACAATATATGCTTCATTTATACTATTCTAGCTATTATTTTTTTTGTTTTATCTCCTCTCTCGTGAAATATTTTTAAGGGATTAAGAAAATGTGTATATATGTGTATACATATGCATATATGTACATGTATATGTGCATATATTCAAATGACTATCAATATTTTATATTTTTTATAATGATCCTTAATCATATTCAGATTTACACATATTCTAGTTAATTTCTTTATATAATAATTAAACAATAGAAGAGCTAAGTTTCTCGTAATTTGTAATATATGATTGGTAAGTACAGATATAAGGCCCTTCAATTCTATGTATATGTGTTTATATGTATGCGTAGTTACGTACATATATGTATGCATCACACTTGAAATATTTATATTAATTATATTGTGTTAGATCTTTTATCTAATAGTTTAAGTTTGATCATCAGACAAGACGGGAGGTGCAAATGGATGTCATACTGTTGATAGTTATTCAAGAATGAAGGTAACATAATAATTTGTGAAAATAAGTTCCAAGTTGTGATTCTGTTGCTAACATACTCATGAGAAAATAATATATATGAATTGGTTTTGATGATTACTAGTTATCTACTCGATCAATGATTAAATAATCTTATTGGTGATTGTAATGTAATATACGTGTTTGTTCATAATTTTGTCTACTATGTAAAAACTTGTCAGGAAGATGTTCAATTGTTGAAGAAAATGGGTGTAAAATCATACAGATTCTCTATTTCATGGTCAAGAATATTTCCTTGTACATGGTCACCAAATAGGGTTTTCAACTACGTTGGAAATTCGGAAATTTTACAAATTTCCAAATCTATTTTACAAATTTCAAATCTAACTTTTATACTCAGGCAAATTTCATAGGATATGAGTAATATAAAACTGTGTACACACTTGATTATTTTTATCTTCTTGAAACAATTCATCATATTTAACGTGAAGTATTTATATAGGTGGTAAAGTAAGTATGGGTAAAAGCTTAGAGGGAATCAATTACTACAACAAGCTAATTGATGAGTTATTAGCCAATCAAATAGAGCCATTTGTCACCCTCTTTCACTGGGATACTCCTATTGCTTTGGAAGAAGAATACATGGGTTTCCTTAGTTCCAAAATTGTGTAAGCATTTATTCCTATATGTTGTTTACCTTATTGTTGCGTACCTTTGTGCATCTCTCAACTTATGGCTCGTTATTAACCTTATGTATGTGTACAATAGGGATGATTTTGTCAATTACACGGATGCTTGTTTTTGGGAGTTTGGAGATCGGGTGAAGAACTGGGTGACACTAAACGAGCCGTATACATTCGCCTATGATGGCTATGTGCAAGGTACATTTGCACCCGGTCGAGTTGGCAAAAATCAAGAGGGTGATGCTCAAGTTGGACCATATATAGTAGCATACAACTTACTCAACTCTCATGCAGCAGCTTACAGATTATACAAAGAAAATTACAAGGTATATTTTTTTCGATTCAAATCCTCGCCACTATGAATCAAAGAACCTTTAGTGATGGACTATTTCATCATGTTTCAATAATTTTATTATCATGTTTAGCAACCTAGCCTATCTTTATCAAAAACATTATTATCATGTTTCAACTATTTGTACAATCTTTCCAAAAGGGTAAGGTAGGTATTACACTCAGCTGCACCTATTTTCAACCTTATGCGGGTCCAACACATTGATATACACACATCTTGTTGAATGTTGCCAACACATTGATATACACACATCTTGTTGAATGTTGTAGTAACAAAGTGAACGTGACGGGATACTTTTGTTGGTCATTCATGGATAGTTTTGTTGATTACATGAAAAACTTACAGAGGTACCCGAAAAAATCGGCAATTTGGTTTAGAAAGTTCCTTGGTGAGCAAGGAACTGAAGTTAATGATGCATCAAACAAAGACTGAACAAGCTTGAGAAAGTTATAAAATACATGGATCACCCTTAAGATTTGATAAGACCATAAAGTGTGTGTTGTTTAATAAATTTGTGTATGGATTTATGTTTGTGAAGTGTCATTATATAATACATGAATAAAGTTCTTAAAGTGTTCAATATATAGATGTGACTACTAGTGACTTGACGCATGTAAACAAAACCCACAAACTTAGCTCCATGAGACGGATTTTACCTTTCAAGATTAACCAATAAATCGTTGGATAATTGTTACGAGTGATTATTTCGTATATAGATGCTTGATCAATTATTTATTCTATTTAATCGAAGATGTATGTATATACTAGTCATATATTAAAACCGCTAATAGTTATATTTTTTTCTTTGTTATTCAGGTCAATTTTAATTAGGCTGATTAGTTTAATCGAAGAACCATACAAACTTCATTTTAGTTTCTAAAACATTGATTCTTTCCTAACTTTTCGTTATCATTTTAACAAGTATGGTTACAAGATTAGGAAAATCTTTTAGTTGATTTTCATTATGCATTTGAATTAATGTTGGGTTTACCTTCTAGTTGGGCCTCAGTTGTTTTCAATACTTAACTTTGTCTAGACTCATTTAATCACTACTTATATTGTTCTATAAAACTACCACACGCACATGCCAATTACTGAGGATCACAATTAACTAGGGGATTTATTTAAACTTAAAGCTGATTTCCCCATTGTTACAATCTGAGATACATTTAACACGAAAATCACAAATGTTAAACCAAATAGATCCACACATGCTTCGTTCTGCCTGTTTCGTTTCATGCTTTAGCCTTCTTCAGCATATGAACTTGTTCGATTGCTTTGGTTGGTGCACCGTTGGCTTCATCTTCTTGTTCAACACTGACTAGACTTCTTTTGCGCGAGTACTCCTGTAATTTTTCCCCTGAAAGAAACTTTTTGTACCAAATTGTTGATTTCTTCGGGTACCTAAGGAGATTGTTCTTGTAATCAACATAGTTTAGACCCATTCGGGAATTATACCCCGCACCCCATTCATAGCTATCCGTGAATGACCACACAAAGTATCCCGTAACAGGGATTTTCTTCCTACAAAAGAAATATTTAATTAAATTTTGTAATTAATATTCTAGCATAAATTTCTTAGATGTGAATTCTTGAATCAAATCTTTGTAATTAATTTTCTTAAAACATTCTTAGCATTATTTTTTATAAAATTTTATATATGATTTTAGTTAGTGTTTACATGTCTTACAATATAATCATACGCTAATAAGATCATTTATTGGTGATGTTTGATACGTTATAAATCAAGTACACTAAATGCATGCATAGACACAAACAAATTTGCTTTTCTTCTGATTGCTTCAAGATGCAATTTGATGTATTTAAGTCAATATGCATCATCTTTAACTTGTTCATAAGTTTTTTGGTCGTCCTTCACCTCCGAAGCTCCTATATCAAAAATACCATCATTGTCTTTGAACTGTTGATGATTTATAGGACCGCCAGTTGTTTTTTAACTGAGGCTTAGCATCCAACTGAAGACGTCCGATTTGTTTTTATTTATAATATATTCGTCACTAATACTAATAGGAAGCAAAGAGAAAAGATCAACTTTTTAGAAATGGTGTAGAAAGTAGCCCAAGTTGTGCAAAACCATTTTTTCTCTTTAAATTATTGATTGAAACATTTCTACTAGTCCACGAGGAGAAACAACTCCTTTCACTTCCAGCTTTTGTAATTAATTTTCTAGAGAGGTGCCTTGGAAATGGCCCCTCTATAGTGCAATTCCTACTTTGTAACGCAAATGATGAATATCAATTTGAAGGAGCTTAACCTACAATTTTTCTATATCATCATTTTCCTTTATAGATCATTGATCTTGGTAGTGTGAAGTGTTTTGGCTTCCTTTTAAATCTTGATGGATTAATTTTTTTAGAGATTAGAGTAGTGGGTTCGTTGCCTTTCTTCTTATTTTAGTAATTGGTAACAATTACTACATTGCAATTTTGTTTTCAGTTACATTTTTAAGGTTTTTGTCTAGAAATTTTACTCTAACCTTTGATTTTGTTTCTATTTTGATATTAAAGCTTAGGTTTCCACCCTTAAGCTCTATTTAGATTAATTTCTTGTTGTTGTTAGTGTATCTTATTTCTTTCTAAACCAACTAGTATCACCTAAATCCTTGAAAATGGCTATGCCTAGATATCACATCCTTCAAAGAGGCACATAATGAATGTTGGAACATGGAACTTTGAGGCCCTCCAAGAGTAGGTGGGTAGGGTGTGCTTGAGGAAGGAGGAGTAAGAAGGAATGATGATGAAATTCTCAAATGGCTATCTTGCTTTTTTAATTATACATAAATCATAACCAGATTGGATAATCACATGGTTCTTTCGTGTGCTAGGTAGTTAAAGGCGCAAGGCGGAATTTAAGCGTATTCGTGAGATAACGAAAGTGTAGTAATAGAAGAATAAATATAAATATAAATAATAGGCATATAAACTTAATAAATTAATACTATTCTACAAGTATATAAAATTATCTTTCTACAATACATAGAATAACAATAATTAGTGTTCTTTTTTAAATATATATGTTTCTAGTGATCAGATAATAGAAGTGAAGAATAATTCCAAAATATATAATTGGTTGCCACATGTTATCTTTAAAACAATCTTCAATTTTAGAAGAAAAATAAGGCTTTTAATTATGGTGTGTACTTCACATCTATGGTCTCCCTAGAGTTGGCTTTTCTTGTGTCCAAATCTTGGTTCCTCTTTATCTCCAACTTTATTTGTACTTTAGGATATTCTTTAGTCAGGTTTTAGTTCTGGAGGGCGATCATGTCATGCGCCTGTGTGCGGGACTGTGAAGAACTCGACTGGGCGTCTCACATGCGCTTTTTCAAGATCATCACCTTGCTCATCTCTAAGGCGCCTAGGCCTCACCTTGCTTGAGTGCATAGGCGCACACCCCTTACAACTTTGGTACATAGCTTTTGTGTTTCTGAAGTTGATATCATATATTACCAAGTAGAATGAAGGATTGGGATGGATGAAAACTAGCTTTAAAATCAAAACTCAAAAGAGGTATCTTTGA
The DNA here is from genome assembly GCA_025506515.1 of Flaveria trinervia. NCBI lineage: Eukaryota > Viridiplantae > Streptophyta > Magnoliopsida > Asterales > Asteraceae > Flaveria > Flaveria trinervia. Next base: position 1,363,780 of record CM046454.1, on the reverse strand, counting down.
ATGTCTTGTTATGCCATTTGGTTTGCTTAGTGCTTCAAACAACTTCATGAGGCGAATGAATTCCTAAGATTTTTCATTAGCAGTATGTTTCGCGTACTTTGATGTTATTCTTGCATACTCAAGATCCCTAGAAGAGCATTTAGATCTTTTGAGAAGATTGTACCTTTTGGGGTGACAAACTTTACAATAATATGAAGAAATGTGATTTCATTGTGCATATTATTGTCTTTCTGTGGTTTCTGAAGATGGAAACCTTAAGTGGGAGCATGACTTGCCTTTTCTCTATAGATTGTTAATTTAAAAGTCTAATAGAAACTTGAAAATTCGATTAAATAAAATAGTAAAATTTAAAAAAACTAAGGATAGTTGGTCTGATTCGAGATAGGCAGATCCCCAAATGGAAGAACACAATAATCAAAATACTTGACAAAGAAATAAAGATAACTATAGGCCTATTTATTCTAGTTGATTGCTGAAAGCTTCACTTGTATTTTAGCCTTTGAAATAGATGTTGAAAATAGACATTGAGGTAAATTGGGATAATTACTTAAATCAGGCATGGAGGTAATTATGCATATGATTGAGATGATCAATTTGTAACCCATCTAAAATTGTAGCTATTCCATTCATCCTTCCAATTCGATCCTTATCATTTCTTCCAGCCTAGTCAAAGGACTTCTCCTCAAGTCGATGGTATTGTGGTGGCATGTAACATAGTTGTAAACTTCTATTTGTAGTCTTTGTAGCTTATATTCTTGACCATTAACAATGAATATCATAAAACTTTAGCCCAGTTTGCTTGAACTATATTTAGGGTAGCCAACCATTGAATGCCTAGTTCCATATCAGCACCTCCTAGGGCGAATGGATAGAAGTCTTGTGTGATGAGGAGCTCCGTCCGACAATTTCAACAAGACAATTTTGCACATCCGACTACAGCGAATGATATTTCCATCTCCTATTTGGACAGTGAAGGGTGTGATGAGCTAGGATATTATTTCTAGGTCGTTTACAGCTTATCTGAAATAAAGTTATAGGTTGACCCTTGTTAATCAACACTAGCACCTCAATTGTACCTATAAATCCTTGAAGCTTCAATGTAGTTAGTGTAGAATGACCTAAGATAGGCTAATCTTAGCCATATCACTTGAACTATTCTGCCTCGTTTAATGATGTTGTTTCATCTCTGACATTAGCGATCTCTAAGACTATGAAAGTTTCTGATTTACAGCGATTTTAGGGGCCAAATTTTGCCCCATATCGAAAGCATAACACTTTTGTGAACCGGGACTGTATCTCATCATTAGAAATGCGAAGAAGTAAATGTATGAAGGGGTTTCGGTTGGGATATTGGTGGTTGAAGAAGTAACGACCGATGAAGAGATTTTGGCGATGGTAGTGGGTTTTGAATTCGGCCGAAATCATTTGTAACATGTAACACCCGGTTATTTTTAAAAGCCAAGATAAAAAAGAATGAAAGCAAGAAAGGTAATAAGGTCCAAGTGGAGGGACCAAAAGTGTCCAAAAGGACAAAACTTTAGAAAAGTTGGTGATAAAGGTGGCATGGCCGCCCATCACCTTTTCTACACCCAATTTTCGGTGATTTTAGAGAGAGAAACAAGGGAAGAAGAGCAGAACTCGGTTTTGAAGAAGAAGAAGAAGAAATCAAATTCAAGGTAAGAATTCGTGGTTTTAATGTGTTTATGACGGGTTTTAGCCCGGTTATGTGATTCTGTGCTTATGTGTTGTGTTTGTGCTCGTGTGTATGTGTTTGGATGTTATTTCTAGGTGTTTTGAACTCTTTACAAGCGGGTTAAAAGGAAGAACACCAAGTTGACCAGGTGAGTTCTAAACCCCGGTTTTTACATGTTTTAAACTATCTTTGAGGCTGAAAACGTATTAAAATGATTTTTACGAGTTTATGTGTGAATACCCGTATGTATGGTGTATGTTGGATGTTAGTTCTGGATGGTTTACAGGCTACTCATGTTTAGAATAGCCACATTATGCTTAGAACAAATAGGTTTGATGATTAGGATGGAAACATGTTTTACAGAATGCTCATACGCCTAGTTAAGTGTTCATACGTCTGAAATTTCCTTAGAAAGAATCAAGTGTAAGCCATGCGCCTAAACAGTAACTCATGCGCCTAAAATTTACCTTAGAAATGTTTAAGTTCTACCCATGCGTCTGAAGAGTGGCCCATGCGCCTAGAAATGTTAGTCGGATGACTACGGGTAGGGCCATGCGCCCCAATAGTGCCCATGCGCCCAAGTGGCTCATGCGCCTAAGTGTTCATGTGTCTGAATAGTACCCATGCGCCTAGATTGGGCTGGAATTTACTAAGTGTTCAGACGTCCAGATGTCCCCATGCGCCTGAAAGTGGCCCATGCGCCTGAATAGTGTCCATGCGCCTGAATAGTGTCCATGCGCCTGCATAGTGCCCATGCGCCTAGGACATAGAATGTTGTTCTGATTTTTGGGGAAAATGTGTAAAGTAGGCTTTGACTTGGGAAATTCCCGGGGGACTATAAGTTGACTTTTGGGGTCATAAATAGTATAATGGGCATGTTATGGATGATGATGATGAACATGATGTTGCATGATTATGCATGATGTATGTTATGTATGTATGATGCCCTGTGATGATGTATGTATGGTATGTTATGTTATGTTCCTATGATGATGAATGTTTATCTTTCCATGGCTTTACGTGTTATGTTGATGAATGAACCGAAAGTATTATGTAATGTAAAGTGAAAGATAATGAAAGGGAAACATGATGAATGAATGCATGCATTAACGAATGAATGAACGTAAAAAGTCTTGCAAGCAAATGTGTGGAGGTCCATACCCAATGAAGGGTGTTAGCTCAACTGTGTGCGGGTTAGCTACCCCAAAAGGATGCACACTGGGGTCCAATCCTTGTGATTGACCACATGTATAGGATCCTTGCCGCTTGCCCCAAGTACTGGAGTCAGCTTCGTGCTCAATGTTCGGGGTCTATGAAAGACATCAGGCCCAGTAACCAGCTTTGTGCACAATGTACGGGGTATAGCATATGGCATTGATCCGGAATGAAGCGAAAAGATGAACGGTGAATGTACTTGCCTCAGGTACTAGAGTCAGCTTCGTGCATAATGTTCAAGGTCTATGATAGACCTCAGGCCCAGTAACCAGCTTCGTGCACAATGTTCGGGGTAATGTACATGTCACAAGATGTAATGAATGAACAATGGCTAACGAACGAAATGAAAGATAATAATGATATTATCTGTATGTACGTATGATGTATGATCACGAACGAATGAAACGTATAGTATGGGCTTTGAAAAGAAATAAATAACGATTTTATGTATGTTTTATTATAAAACTAGAACTCACTCAGCAACGCTGACTTTTATACGTTTTCAGTTGGCAGGTAAACGTTGCTGAGGATGGCACGAGGTGGCTACTCAGCTCTTTTGAATGGCATCCATTTAATTAAGGCTTTTGTGATGTAATACAATGATATAATTTTGTAACTGACAAATGATGAATTATTTTGCAAAAGTTTTTAGAATGAAATGAAATGCCATGTGGTTTATGTTTTCCGCTGCAATGTTTTGATGAATAAATGTAAAGTATATGTTTTACGTGCGATGAATCACTAGCTGTAAGCGTCCCGGGAACGGGGCCTTACAAGTTGGTATCAGAGCCAAAGTTTAAGTGAAATGGGTAAATTTTCAAAATAAACCTTAACTTAAACTGAGAATGGGACGGAATGGGAATGGGATGCCAATCTGAGTAGCTGCGTGCCATCAGGAATTTTCGTAATGTTAACCGGTTTATGTGCAAATGGTATGTGGTTATGTGTTGTATGTAGATTTAAATACTAATATAGCCGGGACAGGTAATGCTCGGGATATGAAGAGTAAAGTAAGTGGCTAATCACAACTGGCCATTGTAATTACGGACTTACTATACTTGACATAAACTGAGTTGTTCCCTTTAATGACCGTGTTGGTGTTTGAATCTTTCAGTGTGAGTTAGAGGATGGCTGGTGGTAGATCGTCTAAAGCTTCACGTGGTGGTGGACATGGTGCCGAACCAAGGGTTACGAGGGGAAGGCCTAGGGCTGAAAAGGTGGTTCATGAAGAACCAGAAACCCTTCATCCGGAGGGCGGAGATGAGAGTGCTAACCTGAGAGCCTCAGTGAAGGAGGCGGTTGTGGAAGAAGTGCATCAAGTCATGCAGAAGATCCTACCGTCTGTGGTGACCGAAGTGATAAAGGCAGTTAGAGAGGGAGAGAGAGAAAGGAAAGGAGTAGACCTACGGGCGAAGGAAGACAGCCCGAGACTGAGACAGTTCCGTCCGATGATGAGGATAAGGAAGAAGAGCCTGCGCCGGAGGTGATCTGAGGCTGCAACTACGGGGTGTTTATGAGATGCAAACCCCCTACTTTCGATGGGAACGGCACTGCCGCTGCTGCTCACCGGTGGGTGAGGGAAATGGAGGAGGTACTTGATATCAGCGAGTGCCGAGAAGACCAGAAGGTTAAGTTCGCTACCCACTTATTCGTAGACTTGGCTCTATCCTGGTGGGACAATATAGTCCAAGCCGAGGGTAGTCGGGCGATCGGGAGAATGAGATGGTCGGAGTTGAAGAAGTTGGTGATCGAGGAGTTTTGTCCTCATCAAGAAATGGACAAGGTCGAGAGAGAGTTTCTGCAACTGGAGGTGGGAACTATGAAACACCAAGAGTACACCACAAAATTCAATGAAATGGCACGACTGGTGCCCGATCAGGTGACACCACTGTCACAAAAGATTAAGAGATATATCCAGGGACTGCCAGCGGATATCCGTAGGCATATGATCGCCGCCCGGCCAAGCACTTTTAGGTCGGTGGTTGATTTGGTTGGTAGACTATATGATGAGCATGAGGTGGTGGTGGCTGAGGAGAAGAAGACGAGTAGGGATGGGAGAAACTGGAATGGGAAACGGTTTGGACGTGGTAGAGCCGCTCCAAACAATAAGGTGGCGAGGGTAGGTGACCGACGTGTGGTCACAGCTGGTGCTGGGTTGAAGAAGTGTGGCAAGTGCGGGAAGGAGCACGGTGGTGAGTGCAGATGGGGGTCGAATATTTGTTTCAAGTGTGGGAAGCCTGGTCATATGGCTAGAGACTATGGAGGTGTGAAGTGTTTCAACTATGGGGGAAGTGGTCACATGAGTAGGGAGTGTAAGAAGCCAGGGGCCGAGAGTTCCGTGGTGAAGAAGGCCGGAGGAGAAGGGCAGAAGGCGAGCGCCCGAGCTTTCATGATGACTTGGGAGGAGGCTAGGACAGATCCTGACGTGGTGTCAGGTATGTTTCTAGTAAACCAAACTCTTGCATCTTTGTTGTTTGATTCCAGTGCTAGTAGGAGTTTCATTTCTCCTGCCTTTGGTGCTAAGTTTCCCAATAAGAGTGGATGTACTGGTGAGCCATTCGATGTAGAAACTGCTATTGGTAAGTCCACTAGAATTACTGAGGTAATAAAGGACTGTGCCATAGAACTAGAAGGCCATAGGTTTGCTGCTAGGTTACACGTGATACCCCTGGGTGGATTTGATGTAGTACCAGGGATGGACTGGTTAGCAACCTATGAGGCAAACATCGTGTGTTGCAAGAAGATGATCCGATTGACAACACCTGACGGAAATGAAGTGAAGGTTTATGGTGATCGCGTCACGAAAATCCTGAGGGTGATTTCGATGGAGGTGGCGGGAAAGTGCATGAGACGCGGATGTAGTGCCTATTTGGCATACATAAAAGATATGGATGTGTCGATGCTGCAATTATCCGAAGTACCAGTGGTGCACGACTTTCCGGATGTATTCCCGGAAGACTTACCCGGTGTGCCACTAGACCGCGAGGTTGAGTTCCAAATCGATCTAATACCCAGTGCCCAACCCGTTGCCAAAGCACCGTATCGGTTAGCTCCCACAGAAATGAAAGAATTAATGGAGCAGTTACAAGAACAGCTGGATAAGGGGTTCACTAGACCGAGTATCTCTCCATGGGGTGCTCTGGTATTATTTGTGAAGAAGAAAGACGGTAGTATGATGATGTGTATTGACTACCGAGAGCTGAACAAGTTGACAGTGAAAAACCGATACCCCCTACCAAGAATAGACGATCTGTTTGATCAGCTCCAAGGTGTCAGTTGGTTTTCGAGGATAGATCTTCGATCTGGTTACCATCAGTTGAAAGTGAAGGAGTAGGACATTCCTAAAACAGCTTTTCGCATGCGCTACGGTCACTATGAGTTCCTCGTTATGTCGTTTGGTTTGACCAATGCGCCAGCTGCTTTTATGGATCTGATGAATCGAGTGTGTCGGCCAATGCTAGATAAATCGGTGATTGTGTTTATTGATGATATTCTTATTTATTCGAAGAGTGAGATTGAGCATGCCGATCACATTCAGGAGGTTCTTGAGACATTAAGAAGGGAGAAGTTGCATGCAAAATTCTCCAAGTGCGCGTTTTGGTTACGCGAAGTTCAGTTCTTGGGTCATGTGGTGAATCCCGATGGGATTATGGTGGACCCGACTAAGGTAGAGGCAGTGATGCAATGGAAGTCTCCAAAGACGCCATCCGAGATTCGTAGTTTCTTGGGTTTGGCGGGCTACTATAGGAGATTTATCCAAGACTTCTCTAAGATTGCTTTTCCACTGACTAAGTTGACCTGGAAGGATGTAAAGTATGTATGGGGTCAAGCTCAGGAGAAGGCATTCAAGGAATTGAAGGCGAGGTTGACTCAAGCTCCTGTCTTGTTGTTACCCGATGGAAGCGAAGATTTGGTGGTGTATTCAGATGCTTCTTACTTGGGGTTGGGGTGTGTGTTAATGCAAACTGGAAAAGTTATAGCCTATGCATCCCGACAGCTGAAGGTTCATGAGGTCAACTACCCTACTCATGACTTGGAACTAGCGGCCGTGGTCTTTGCACTAAAAATTTGGAGGCACTATCTGTATGGAACGAAGTGCACTATTTTCACCGACCACAAGAGCTTAAAGTACTTCTTTGAGCAAAAGGACCTGAATATGAGGCAGAGGCGATGGTTGGAGCTCAAAAAGGATTATGACTGTGAGATCCATTACCATCCGGGCAAAGCTAATGTGGTGGCTGATGCTTTTGGCCGGAAGGAGAGGCCCGAGCCAATTCGGGTGAAAGCATACCAACTAATCATGACCTCTGATGTAATGAAGCAAGTCAAGGAGTTTCAGGATGAGGCATTAAAAGAAGATCATCTAAACTCTGAAAGAATGAGAGGTCTGGTTAGGGAATTGAGTGAAAACACGCTTGGTGCTAAAAACTCGATTTGGACGGGTGTGGATTCCTCGTTTCGGGAATCTACGTGTGAAGATTATGGACGAAGCTCACAAGACCCGATACTCTATCCATCCCGGTGCCACAAAGATGTACCAAGACGTGAAGAAGGATTATTGGTGGCCGGGTATGAAGCGTGACGTGGTGGAGTATGTGAGCAAGTGCCTTACTTGTTTGCAAGTGAAGGTGGAACATCAAAAGCCGTATGGGAAGATCCAACCTTTGAATATACCGAAATGGAAGTGGGAGCACATCACCATGGATTTCATTACGAAGCTGCCGCGTACGCCGAAAGGATACGATGCCATATGGGTGATTGTTGACCGCTTGACGGAGAGTGCTCACTTCCTACTGATCCGCGAGACATATTCATCTGAGAGGTTGGCTGACCTGTTCATCAAGGAGGTTGTAACTCGTCATGGCGTGCCGGTGTCTATCGTGTTTGATCGCGACACCCGGTTTACATCTAAATTCTGGAAGAAATTCCACGATGCCATTGGGACGAGGTTACATATTAGCACGGCTTATCATCCCCAAACTGATGGTCAGTCAGAAAGGACCATTCAGACGTTGGAAGACATGCTTCGGGCATGTGTGATTGATTTTGGAGGATGTTGGGACGACCACTTACCGTTTGCTGAATTCTCGTACAACAATAGTTATCATGCCAGCATTGGCATGCCACCATACGAGATGTTATACGGTAGGCGATGCAGAACACCCGTTTGTTGGGGTGATATTGGTCAAAAGGAATTGGGGAGCGTCAAAATAATCGAGGCTACGACGGAGAAGCTTAAGAAGATTAAAGCCTTCATGAAGGCAGCTAAAGATAGACAGAAGTCGTATGCCAATAAACGGCGCAGACCGATTGAGTTCCAGGTGGGTGACCGGGTCATGTTGAAGGTCTCACCTTGGAAGGTATTATCCGATTTAGGAAGCGGGGCAAGTTGAGCCCAAGGTATGTAGGCCCTTTCCGAATCATTGCTCGAGTGGGAGAGGTGGCCTATAGATTGGAGTTGACAGATGAGTTAAGTGGAATTCACCCGATATTCCATGTATCCCATTTGAGAAAGTGTATAGCCGATAAAGACATGATTGTTCCACTGGAGGACATTGAAGATGAGGAAAGGCTCAATTATTTAGAGCAACCAGTGGAAATCATTGATCGTAAAGAGAAGAGACTGAGAAATAAAGTGGTTCCTCTTGTGCGTGTACAGTGGAAGCACAGGAAGGGATCCGAGTCTACATGGGAGACTGAGAAGGAGATGAGGTAGCATTATCCTTATATGTTCGAGGAATAACATGTTTTGGGGACGAAACCTATATAAGGGGGGGTGGACTTGTAACACCCGGTTATTTTTAAAAGCCAAGATAAAAAGAATGAAAGAAAGAAAGGCAATAAGGTCCAAGTGGAGGGACGAAAAGTGTTCAAAAGGACAAAACTTTAGAAAAGTTGGTGATAAAGGTGGCATGGCTGCCCATCACCTTTTCTACACCCAATTTTCGGTCATTTTAGAGAGAGAAACAAGGGAAGAAGAGCAGAACTCGGTTTTGAAGAAGAAGAAGAAGAAATCGAATTCAAGGTAAGAATTCGCGATTTTTATGTGTTTATGACGGGTTTTAGCCCAGTTATGTGATTATGTGCTTATGTGTTGTGTTTGTGCTCGTGTGTATGTGTTTGGATGTTATTTCTAGGTGTTTTGAACTCTTTGCAAGCGGGTTAAAAGGAAGAACACCCAAGTTGCACCAGGTGAGTTCTAGACCCCAGTTTTTACATGTTTTAAACTATCTTTGGGGCTGAAAACGTATTAAAACGAGTTTATGTGTGAATACCTGTATGTATGGTGTATGTTGGATGTTAGTTCTGGATGGTTTATAGGCTACTCATGTTTAGAATAGCCACATTATGCTTAGAACAGATGGGTTCGATGATTAGGATGGAAAATATCCTAGAAACATGTTTTACAGAATGCTCATGCGCCTAGTTAAGTGTTTATACGTCTGAAATTGCCTTAGAAAGAATCAAGTGTAAGCCATGCGCCTAAACAGTAACTCATGCATCCAAAATTTACCTTAGAAATGTTTAAGTTCTGCCCATGCGCCTGAACAGTGGCCCATGCGCCTAGAAATGTTAGTCGGATGACTAAGGGTAGGGCCATGCACCCCAATAGTGCCCATGCGCCCAAGTGGCCCATGCGCCTAAGTGTTCATGCGTCTGAATAGTACCCATGCGCCTAGATTGGGCTAGAATTTACTAAGTGTTCAGACGTCCAGAAGTCCCCATGCGCCTGAAAGTGGCCCATGCGCCTAAGTGTTCCCTATGCGCCTGAATAGTGTCCGTGCGCCTGCATAGTGTCCATGCGCCTAGGACTTAGAATGTTTTTTCTGATTTTGGGGAAAATGTGTAAAGTAGGCTTTGACTTGGGAAATTCTCGGGGGACTATAAGTTGACTTTTGGGATCATAAATAGTATGATGGGCATGTTATGTATGTATGATGCGCTGTGATGATGTATGTATGGTATGTTATGTTGTGTTCCTATGATGATGAATGTTTATCTTTCCATGGCTTTACGTGTTATGTTGATGAATGAACCGAAAGTATTATGTAATGTAAAGTGAAAGATAATGAACGAGGAACATGATGAATGAATGCATGCATTAATGAACGAATGAATGTAAAAAGTCTTGCAAGCAAATGTATGGAGGTCCACACCCAATGAAGGGTGTTAGCTCAATGTGTGCGGGTTAGCTACCCCAAAAAGATGCACACTAGGGTCGAATCCTTGTGATTGACCACATGTATGGGATCCTTGCCGCTTGCCCCAGGTACTGGAGTCAACTTCGTGCACAATGTTCGGGGTCTATGAAAGACCTCAGGCCTAGTAACCAGCTTCGTGCACAATGTTCGGGGTATAGCATATGGCATTGATCCGGAATGAAACGAAAAGATGAACGGTGAATGTACTTGCCTCAGGTTCTGGAGTCAGCTTCGTGCACAATGTTCGGGGTCTATGATAGACCTTAGGCCCAGTAACCAGCTTCGTGCACAATGTTCGGGGTAATGTACATGTCACAAGATGTAATGAATGAACGATGGCTAATGAAGGAAATGAAAGATAATAATGATATTATCTGTATGTACGTATGATGTATGATCACGAACGAATGAAACGTATAGTATGGGCTTTGAAAAGAAATAAATAACGATTTTATGTATGTTTTATTATAAAACTAGAACTCACTCAGCAACGCTGACTTTTATACGTTTTCAGTTGGCAGGTAAACGTTGCTGAGGATGGCACGAGGTGGCTACTCAGCTCTTTTGGATGGCATCCGTTTAATTAAGGCTTTTGTTATGTAATACAATAATATAATTTTGTAACCGGCAAATGATGCATTATTTTGCAAAAGTTTTTAGGATGAAATGAAATGCCATGTGATTTATGTTTTCCGCTACAATGTTTTGATGAATAAATGTAAAGTATATGTTTTACGTGCGATGAATCACTAGCTGTAAGCATCTCGGGAATGGGGCCTTACATAACATGTTACCTGCCTTTGATTCAAAATCTAATGCTAAACTCATAGCACTATAGATTGTACGAGATTTGTGGATTTGAACTCGTATTAGGATTAGGACCCACCCATCCGGTGAAGTATTGTTGCTCTAGGTCTACACCATCGTTTCCTAAAAATAGAACCATTGATAGAAACTTGAAAATTCGATTAACTAAAATCTAAAATAACAAAGGATAGTTGGCTTGGTTCGAGATAGGCAGATCTCCAAATACAAGAGCACAATAATCAAAATACTAGACAAAGAAAAAGAGATGACTATAGGCCTATTTATTCTAGTGGATTGTTGTAATCTTCACCTTTATTTTAGCCTCTGAAATAGTGAAATAGATGTTGAAATCAGACATGGAGGTAATTTGGGATAATTACTTAAATTAGGTAGAGAGGTAATTTTGCATATGATTGAGAGAATCAATTTGTAACCCATCTGACATTATAGTTATTCCACTGACTCTTTCAATTTGGTTCTTATAAGTTTCTTGCCACTTTTGATTGGCAAAATCTACTCAACCGACTTTGAATCTCTGAAAGAAAACTAATTTAGCAGCAACACCTAATTTACTTAATTTTGACATGCATTTAGAGCTTAACTGTGATGCAAACGGTGTTGGTATTGGGCAGCCCTCATAATAAAAACGACCTAGAGAGAAGCTCAATGGATCCAAGATTAATTATAGCACATGCCAAGTTCTATGCCATTATCAAAGCTATCAATCATTTGTCCTAGCCATTTGTATGTGGCTCTCAAGTATATTAGAGGCCAATATAAGCTAAACCCATGACATTCTTTAAATGTACTCCTTTGTATCTACCTCAAATGTGGTGGTAGATGCTCATTCTCGAAGGCTATGTTAGTCTATTTTGGAAGCTCGAGCCATGAATTCTATTGTCAAAGAATAACGTAGAACTTATCCAAATTTTGCTCGAACTATTGGTTCTTCTCAAGTTAGCTTCCTCTAAAACAATGTCTAAGTTATGTATACCTAAAGGCTCCATTCAAGATTTATTGATTAAAAAGGTTCATGGTGGTGTTTTATCAAGTCATTTGACAAGGCTAAAAGACTTCTGGAGATATTGAACGGGCATTCTAAGTACCTTGTTGAGAGATTGGGATCTTAAGCTTTCTCATGTTTGTTTGCTTTCAATGGAGCTTCTTACTACTCAACCGACCAGAGTCCTTTTAACGTGGTGAGTGGTGACTCATTGTGGAGGGTAGGAGGAGCACATGAAGACCCAATCTGATGTGGGAGAAACAATTAATTGGGATTTGTTAGACTTGCACATCTCAGGGCACATTGGATCGGTGATTGGAGTTTTTGGAGACATATGATAAAAGGTTAGGGATTTTAGTAAGACGTATAGCTTTGCCTTAGCTTTGTCTTCGTGTCTTGGCATGTCGTACCATTTTTGTTTGCATGTCTTGATGTATACTTTCTAGGTTCTTCATGCCTCCTTTTTCATGCCACTTTCCTTTCTTTTCTACTACTAGTATTCACATATATTTTTGTATTTTATATCATAGGAAAAAAGTGGAAGGTTTGTTGAGCCGTGGGTCTCATTTTGGAGTTGCCTCTTAATCTACAAGGATAGAGGTAAGGTTTCCATCATCCCACCCTCCCACCCTCCCAGACCCTAATCTACGAATGTGATGTTACTAGATATGTTTGTTTGTCATTAGAGTAGTGGGTGATTAACCTTTTTTCTCACTTTTACTAACCAGCATCGCTACATTACAATTTTGTCCTTGTTTTTGGGTTTTGTGGTTTTTTTCTAAAAGTTCATTTTTTGATACCAATAACTTTCATGGGATATCTCATTATAGAATTTGTTGTAACTTGCGTATAACATTAAGATCACGTTCTAATTAAGTCGATAACAGGGTGGCATGCACGACGGTATCTACAGTGTTACCTTTTCTTTTATTCTTGCATTTTAGCAATAACAATGGTTTATTTGTAATGAAATTGGAAATTAGTTCTTCATATACCTAAAATTTACATAATGTTGTGTTTTTGTTCGGTATATTTCTATTCCAATACCATTGATATATTTAAAAGCTATCATCAGTTTTTATCCTTTCGTAAAACAGTTTTAAAATAGTTTCTAGTACGTTTTGACATAAATATCAACCGGTTAACACCATAAGTAAAACCTAGACTACCTTTTTATTAATAGTTTTTGTTGTTGCGGATGCAGGAATCACTATTGACTAATATATATGGATCATATGTTAGCAACACCATCATGCCCGAGATAATGGGATGAAAGTAGTCAAAAAGATAGTCCGCTTATTTGCTAGAAACATGTTGATGAACGATGATGCTTATGCAAGATGAGATCGTTGTGATCATAATTGGCTTAGGAGTTATGAGACGTGAAGCTTGAGTTTGAGTACAATAAAGTTGTTTATTTGAAGATAATTCAGGAATATTATTCATTTGGGATGAACAAAAGTTTTGCCATTTACTTGCAATATTCTCCATCTTCTTGATCTTTTGAGGCTTTCCTTTGATAATTGATTTAGAGTTTGTGATCATAGTTGCATATGTTTGATCTTGAGGTCATGGTTGCATAAGTTGTGGGAAACAATCTCTTGCAAAATCATAAGGTAAAGTTGTGTACATAGATCACGAAGCGATCTGGCCCCAATGAAAAACAGAAGTTAAATCAAACACTAAGTATCTCATTTAGTTGCGTGTTATATATACATATATGTGTTGTAGAGATGTTTATATGTCAATTTGGGTTGAGTTGAGTGATAAGGTGATCTCATTCTTGTTTCAACTAAACGGGTTCGGGTTTGAGGCTTTAACAAATGGATCTAAGGTGTTGTTTTTGATATAATAGATCAAAAATTCAATGCGGTAAACGACGTTGATAGTACTTTTCTATCATGTCATTCTTTAATAAATATATAACACCCTAAAATTTCTTGAGTTGGAAATTGGAATCTCGATGTACCTATTAGGCTATTATTATTCAAAATCAATAATGTTCTATTGGCTTTTTCAACATAATGCAGTACAGTACAACAGTAGAACTGTAGAAGTATAAAAGTGGACATTACCTCATGGACATGTAGTCCATTAGCTTATTTGCTTGTTTTTACAAATAGTTTACTTATTTACGGGTCTGGAACTAGTCATATAATCGATACTGGTGAAATGAGCCAGGTGGTTGGACCGGATTGCATTTTTAGTTTTGAAAGTTTCATTTCGTTTGATTGATTTAGTATTCTCATATTTTATATGTTTAACTCCTTATATATTTATTGAAAATGTAAATTTACATCAAAACATGTATCATTTTCATATTTTTGTTATTAAGTAGGAACTAGGTGGCATCCTCGCGCTTCCGGCGGTTGTAAAACTGTTACCACACCGTACAATAGTATAACTATAGATTAGAAGGCTAGAAATGGTGTGTCGTGATTGCAAAAGGTTAGATTGGCACGTCAAAACAACAAACAACATGTGTTTTTATATTATCACTAGGTTTATAAACCCGTGTGACACACGTGATGCATATAATAATATTAAACAGAAAAATTAGTAAATATGATACATGTGAAATACGAATAGTTTGGATGAATGCTAACACAAATGAAAAATAAAAATGGATTTACAAATTGGAAAATCATCTTTGTGGACCACATTTTTTTGTAAATGTAAGCTTCCCTTCATTGTCAAAAAGTAATAGTTTCAAACTATCTTTAATTTTAACCCTGGACAAAGCAACGTATAATTGCCCACGAGTAAACATCATATTTCTTTAAATATGAACCAACCTTTGATAATGATTATCCCTGATTTTTGTTAATTGTCTTTGAAAAACATAAAGCCAATGAGAATTGTTTTTTTTTGAACTTGGAATGTATCTTTTATCTAAATGTGTTAGGCTAAGTCTTAGGATAAAAGTACGATGGCCGATGTTGCTGCCTCATATAATTTCCGCTTCTACAACATGGCATCCTAGGAGATAACATTTAATCTTGTTCCGTTACATAAATCATTTTTTTAATGCATTACGGAATATCGACCTTCAAAACTAATTTATGATTAGGTATTCTAGATATTTTAATGCCAATCAAAACACTAGGTGATTAAAGACTTTTGTCAAAATTACTATGAACATATCTGATGGCATAGACTATCATAACTTAAATATTCCTTCTTTTAGCTTGGTTGATCATTAATAATGTAGACATGTTTATTTATAGGTGTAATCACAACAAGGTTTGTTTTTTGAGTGTTGAATAATTTTCGGATATACAAAATTGATTAAAACGAGATCGGAGAATATAAAAAACCATTGTATTAAAACCTGTAATATTAAGAGAATAATAGGAAAATATAAAACAATATAAATTTTAAATTAAAACAGAGGGGTCTATGGCGACGACATGTCGTCGTCATAGGGTTGCTGATTTTTTTTAAAAATAAATTATTTTATTTTTATATATAATCATAATAATATATTGTTTGCTAGACCTATGTCGAGGACATGTCGGCGCCATAAACCTTTTCAATTTTTATTATTTAATTAATTAAATGTCAGAATATATGGGGTCAGATTCTTGTAGTGCGGATCATTTGAATAAGTTATTAAAAGATCTTTAGGTATATCGATATCCGAATCAAAGTTATTACAATCACCAATATTACCTTCCCCTAGCTGCAAAAGCCTATTTGAAAACTCTATTGTTGGCTCAGTGTTAAATGCGTCCCTTCCTACGATTAACCTCATATTTTTTGTTAACCTTAGCACCTTGTATTTTGACCAAAGGTAGGAAAAGCTTAACGAGACATTAACAATATCGTGACTTGTTCCATTTGGTATAACCGGTAGAATTTGATGGGAATCTCCTTCAAAAACAACTACCTTCCCTCTATAAGGCATATCACATGACTTTGATGATTGATGTTTAAGTATGCCATTCATAGTCTTGTCTAAGGACTCGAACCTGTGTTATAAATCTTTGGTGCTTTATTCCAAATAATCAAGGTGGATTTTTATAACAATTATGTAAATTCGCTACGTTTCTTGATATAACAAAAAGAGTCATTATTCAAATTTAATGGTATTGGGATTTGGGAGTACCCGTTCGTCCTCCTAATATCAGCAATGATAATACCACTCGAACCAACATTCAAAACAATTTGGCCGTACATTATATAGCAGCTGCATATAACGTCTTTTAAAGAAAAGTTTTATCTGTTTCACCGTAACCATATATGAAATATACACCTCTCTGTCTTCTTCAATAGCTCTAATAACAGTTAGTTACACAATAATAAATAACATTTAGCTTTTAACAAATACTTAACAGATCTCTCAATCTGTTTCTCAGCTAGTTGAGCCTTGAGATTGTCAATCTCAAGTTGCTGAGTGGCGGACCTTTCTTCTAAAGTCCTAACCTTGGATTCAAGGTTTGAGACTTTAGATAGTAGGTTTGTAATGAAGAGTTTCATGCTTACCTCATCTTCTTTTGATGAATCACGGGGAGATGAGGTAACATACCTAGTATGTTTAGCCTCACCACCAGATGTGGTTTCTTGGAACCCTGGTTTCCCTTGCTTAGTGATGTCTCTTGCAGAGTCATCAAAAGGCATGGTTGCCGTAGATTCAGTCTCAGAATCATTACCACTATCCATAGGTTCCATTGAGGCACCTTCTGTAGTGGCAGCTGAATCTGCATGAGTCCCCTTCATATCAGTGGGACTCACCTCAGTAATGATTTTCTGATGGGGGCTAGAGATAAGAGGTCTCTCTAGGCTCTGTTGATCCCGGAGAAGGTGTTGTAGATCAACATCATTGCCATGGAGAGATGTTATCTCTTCATCAGTTTTAAAGAGAAGGTTAGTGAAAGATAAGAAGGTTAAACCTACTGACCCGGGACCTTGGTCAATGTCTACAAGCATTGAGCCTCTGATTGGGTTGTCCCTTATTAGCCGCTCAGAGGAGTGTAAAGACTCACCTTGAAGGCTTTCAAATTGGGTAATGGGCTTATGGGTTTGAGACTGAGGAGACTCAAGACCCATATTGAGGTCAATGGTGAAGGAAGGTGAGACCTCAGACTGAGTGGGAGCCCAATGTTCCACTCTAGCCTTTTTAGTTTGAACAGGAGGAGCTTGTTCAATCAGAGTAGATTGAACAAGGGTTTGTTTGGGGCATCTTTTGTAGGTAATGGTGATGGGAGGAAAAGGTAGTGTTGGCATTGTGGTTGCAGTTGCTGGTGTGGGTTCATCACCTGTGGGGTGAACAAGGATGTCACCAGGAGCGATGTGCTCAGTCATACTATGAGGTAAAGAAGTGTACCTTCCAGTGAAGTTGGTGGATACCCTCTTTAATATCTTGAAGATGGTTGGCCTCATGTAAGGGACCGATAGAGTGGCTGCACAAACAAGCCGACTCTAGTCCAGCTCACAGTTAATGATGTGCTGAAAAAATATAGGATACATAAAGAATGTTTCCCTTTGAAGATTTTGTAACACCAGGTTATTTATTTATTTTGAAGCTGACGAATGAAGAAAAAGAAATACAGTCCAAAGTCAAGGGACCAAACTCGCTAAAGTTGGGTATATGGTGATATTTGTAGGGAGAGGGCAGCCATTACCCTCTCCCCACACTCACATTTTCAGTAAACAAAAGAGGAGAAGAGAGAAAGAAGAGAAAAGGAAGAAAAGTTGGTTTGGGTGGCTTCAAGAGAGCAAAGTCGTCGTGTAGCGAGTCAAATTGAAGCTCTTCTCGTTGTGGTCGTTTGTGTGAGTTCTAGGACCCCTCTTTTACACGTTTTTGAATGATTTTAGGGCTGGAACACATCTGAAATCGGGTTTTGAGTGTGTGTATGTTCGACCCGTTTGTGTATGTGTGTGTATGTGTATGATTCGTTTGGGTCTTTCTTTTGAGCTTGTGTGTGCCTGAATGGTGTTGTGGTATGCATTCCTAAGGTTTAGGATTCTTGATTTGGGCTTAGAATGGGTTTAGATGAGCTTGTAGGTCGAAAATGACAGATTGGGTTTGGGATGAACTGCATTCTGCACCAGCTTGGGCTAGGCGACCGAACGGAGGCCATACGGCCGATTGAAGTGCGATTGAGGGTTCATTCGCACGATTGGGGTTCATTCACACAATTGGGGTTCATTCGCACGATTGAGGGTTCATTCGCACGACTGTGAGCCCAGTCGCATAAATGCTCATCCGCATTAGTTCCATCCGCATTAGGTCCATTCGCATGGGACTCATCCGCATGGAGTCCATCCGCACTAGTTTCATTCGCACGATTGGGTGTTCACCAGCATTGGTCCATTCACATGATGTTCAGTGGCATGGGGGCCATGCGATTGAAGGGTGTCCATACGCCCGAATAGGGCTGTTGCACACGAGGAAAAGCATAGTTTAACTTCTGACTTTCTAGGGAAAGTGCAGATGTAAGTTTTGACGTAAAGGTTCCCGTAAGTTCATGTAAGATGACTGTTGAGGCCTTAGAGAGCATGTTGGGCATGATGATGATGTTGCATGATGATGCATGTTATGTATGTATGATGTTGCCCTGTATGATATTGATGACTGTGTATGTTATGTTCCTTGTTATGACGTATGTTTATCTTTCTCGTGGCTTTGCATTGAATGTTAGGGAATGAAATGAAAGTATTACGTAATGTAAAGTGGAACATGATGAATGTGTGCATTAATGAATGATGAAAGTAATGAAAGTCTTGCAAGCATTAGATATCGGGACACACCAATTATAAGGTGTTAGCCCAACGGTGTGTGGGCTCGCCACCCCGGGAGGATGCACACCGGGGTCTTTCTTTATGATTGACCATTTGTATAGAACCTCTACCGCTTACCCCTGGTACTGCGGCACCATGTTTAGCTGTCTATTTATAGATTTCGGCCTAGTAGCCTTATAGTTTGGGGTGTAGCACATGGTATTGGTACGGAAGATATCAAATGTGCAAGAAAAGACGTAAAGATGAAAGAACGAATAATGATGATAATAATGATATTATCTATGTGTACGTATGTTGCGTGATCGCATGAATGTAAAGTACGGTTTTAACAAAAGAAAAGTATGTTTTGTTATAAAACTAGAACTCACTCAGCAACGCTGACTTTTTATGTGTTTCCAGTTGGTAGGTAATGTTGCTGAGAATGGTACTGCGAGGCTACTCAGCTCTTTTGGATGGCATCCATGTATATAGGGCTTTTGTGATGTAATGCAATAATGTATTTTGTAACTGATTAACGATGTATTATTTTGAAAAAGTTTTTATGATGAAATGAGATGTCATTTTTGAATGTTTCTGCTGCAATATTTATGTAAGAGAAATGAAAATGTATGTTTTTATGCAATGATTTAACAGCTGTAAGCGTCCCGGGGATGGGGCCTTACAGATTTCCAATGAGATTGAGCAGCATAAATCTTGAGTAGTTGAAGCGCAGGCCTCGCACCAATCCATGAACTAGACACCCTAGTTCATATGGGATTTGATCCCATCCCCTATATTTGTTTGACAAGAAGTGAAGGACAATGTGCGGGAGGAACTTCCAGTTGTAGGAGAAGTTGAATTTGTAGACAGTCGACCTGTGTCACACCCTGACCGATGATAGAATCATCGGGGCGGACGAATGTGAAACGATTGTTCATACCACATGGAACTAGTTAAATTGAAATAATATTAAAAATCATTAATTATTGAACATTACAAGACAAATAAGTACATACAATATAAAAGCTTCAAACAAAGAAATAACATATTTAGTTAAACTAGATCCAAGTCTTATATGAGCACGAAGAGAAACCTCAAGTATTAAACCTGAAACATGTTATAAAATAAAGGGTCAACAATAATGTTGGTGAGATTTCCATAGTTTTCAATACATAAATATATAAAAGATAGCAATTCATGTCATAGATTAGTGAACAAAGTAACTAGGGATGTAAGACAGAATGAACAATCAAACCTTGATAGTTTTACAAGTCTCAAACATTTACAAGTATGTACGATTAGCTAAGTGTACTTGGATCAACCAAGCAGGCTTGTCAGGCCCATAGATCTATGACGTCGCTAGGCTAGCAATAGTTAATGATGGTACATATAATCGACATTACATGGTAGCTACAAAGATCAACTAACCACAACATATAAGTGAATTGCCATAAGTTTATAAGAATCAAACGTTTTACAAGTGCAATGATTATATGGTAACATGTTTCACCCCAAAGTGTGAAAATATGAAAAAGGGGTATAGAAATATTCACATGGAAAACTCACAAGTAAAGTGATGGTTGTAGAGTACATAAGAAAACTTGAATGTCAAGAGTCAAAGGTAATGTCCTAAATTATAAAAAGAACAATAACTTGAGGTTGGAATTCATTACAAGAAATTAGGACGTTTAAAGAATGCTAAAAACAAAAGGTAGATTGAAAAAGGATTATTGCATCAATTTTAGATTTTGGATAGAATGTTTGGTATGTGTTTGAACAGGTTTTAAAAGTAGAAAACGGTTTCATAAAATTATAAAATTTTTACTTGATTAGTTCAAAGTCTCCCGGACAACTTTCATTCAGAAACAATTTTATGAAAGGATCTTTAAATAGGTCAAACAAGCAGCACAAGATAAAAGGTGCTGAAATGCGCACTTATCTTGTGAAGGCTATTGTTGAGTCGTCCGATTGAGTTTGAAGATGTATAAACTGTCGTTGAAAAGGGAATTCAAATAAACTAATATTGGAGTCTGAGTTTACTCAAATTTATTTTGTTATGATCAAGTAATGATCGGTTAAAGTAAGATTATATTCTACCAGAATTGTAATAAGGCACTTATATGCACTTTTAAAATCATTAAAGCATGAAACGGGTTAGAACATTTTATTATGTCAATATATGGTATATTAGTCTTGATTTGAGTTATAAAAATATTCTAAGACTTTGGCATAACCATCATTTAGAACAATAATCTTGTGGAATAACCGAATGCGGTGGCATAGTCGTCCATATGCAAATGGGATTCTTTGTTTATGTTAGTGTGTTGTTAGCTTGATTTAGGAATGTTATTTATTGTTATATGGTTAGTGATTATTAAAATGTTAATGATCAAATGATTATGATTAAAATAAAAAGAGATTTGATAGAAGAAAGAATAATAGTAAGAACATGAAACCATGAGAACAATTGGATGTTAGGATGATTGAAATGTATAATGTAAAAGCAATAAAAGATTACCTTAGTATTGAAAATTCTTGAAATTTCTTGTAAAATAAAATTCTTCAAATTGATCATAACCAATGGATGAAAAAAAGATATGAGAGTGAGATTTTTAGAGAATGAGCAATTGAAAAGTGAGGCCTAATCCTTGCTTTTATACTTGAGGTTAGGAGGAGGTTATGAATGGTGATTTATAAGTCTTTTAAAAGGGGGTTATGATTTTGAAATAAATATAAGATTAAATAAAAATAGATAAAATAATAAATACAATTTATTTTCTTATAAAATCTTTATAACTTTTATAAGACTTGTAACTTTATAAGTTTATTAAAATTCATTTTATAACTTTATATGTTTTAATAAGTCTTTTCCATTTAGTTATTTATTGTAAAATGATAAATAAAGATTTATATTTTTTATGAAAAAGATTTATTTTTAAAATAAATATATTATTATTCTTTGTTTAAATGATAAAATGAATAAAACAATTTTCAATATTGATTAAATTGCACATTTAACGCATTTGATTCAATAAAATAAATAAAAAAAATTAAATATTAAAATTTCCATCGTATGAAAGTTTAACGTGAGTTCGGGTTTGGTTTCATAATTTTGAAATTCGACGGATGTTACAACCCGCTCATATCTCCATCATATCCTATGAGGATGTAGGTGCTATCTAAATTTGTCTTGGAAAACTCAGTAGGGGCACCTTCATCATGAAGTTCCAGATGCTCCTTATGAGTTGTTCAGAGATGACCAAATTTTGGCCACAAATACGGGATCGTATTACACGAACCCCATTTAGGGTTTCGACCTGACGGTTTCCCTAAAATTCAGTCATTTGGTTGAGGTAAACTGTGGGATTAGCAGTCAAGGTTGTGTAGTAGGATGATTGGGTGAGGAAGTAGATGATTCAGAGAAGTCCGCATCTCTTAAAGAGTCAAGAAGAGCGAGTTGGTTGTGTTGAGGATTTAGGGCCATTGGAAAAGTGAAGGTAAAGCAGTTTGAGTTTGGGTGAATTTGGAAGCAAGAAAACTTTTAGGGCTGTAAAATTAGTTGTAAGAAGATGAGAGTGAATAGTCGGGATTATTTAAAAGAGGGTGGAATGGCGGTAAAGTGTTAGGATAAGGTGAAATGACGGTTTAGTGAATGAAGTGACAGGGGCGGTAAGGTTTAATTTAGTTAAATAATCCGACATCATTAACAAAATCTTTGCTTTTTACAGTGTGGGGCCCAAGAGATTTCCGTTACATAGTAAAATCTCTCTTCCGAATATAAAACATTTCCAAAGGTAATTTGTCTTCTGAAGGCAATTCCTATTTCCAAAGGTAAAAGGTTACTTCCGAGAGTAGAGATTGCTTTCCGAAGGGAGAGATTTTGTGAGCTTCGGAAGTAGATCTGATATGAAATCAGCTTCTTCCGAGACTAAAAACTCTTCCGAGAAGAAAGGTATCCTTGGAGAAATTTTGCTTCGGAAGATATGAAGATAACTTCCGAGGGTTAATTTCTCTTTGGAAGAAATTTATACTTCGAAAATTTCAGAGAGATCTTTTGTAACAGGGCTTAATTAGATTAGTTTAATTAGATTCTTTTCATGAATATCTCTAATGAAATGGTACCTGATATTAATATGCTTTGTCTTGGAGTGCTTCACTGAATTTTCAGTGATGGAGATGGCACTGTTGTTGTCAATATGGATAGGAGTGCTCATAAGGTTGAATCCATAGTCCAACATCTGATTTTGAATCCACAGCAGCTGAGCACAACAACTAGCAACATCAATGTATTCAGCTTCAGCAGTTGATGTAGAGACACAGGATTGTTTCTTGCATTGTCATGAGATGATCCTTCCACCAAGAAATTGACATCCTCCTGATGTTGATTTCTTGTTAATGTTGCAGCCACCATAGTCACTGTCAGAGTATCCATAGAGATTAAAATCATTGTTTCTAGGATACCAGAGACCTAGTTTAGGTGTTCCTTTGAGGTATCTGAGGATTCTCTTGGCAGCAGCTAGATGAGACACCTTTGGAGTAGCCTGATATCTTGCACAGATACAAGTTGCAAACATAATATCAAGTCTACTGGCTGTGAGATACATCAAAGAACCGATAATCACCCTATACTGATGTTGATCAGTATCCTCTCGTCAGGACAAAGATTATGGTTTCTGGGTATGGGTGTCTTGGCTAGCTTGCAATCTTTCATCTCAAATCTTTCTAAGATGTCATTGACATACTTAGATTGATTAATGAAAAATCCTTCCTTCAGTTGCTTCACTTGAATTCCAAGGAAAAAGTCCATTTTTCCCATAGAACTCATCTCAAACTTCTTCTTCATAATGCTTTCAAAATCCTTACACATTTGGTCATTTGAAGAACCAAATATGATGTCATCAACATAGACTTGAACAAGAAAAATGTCCTTACCAGACTTCCTTATGATAAAGTCTTGTCAATGGTTCCTCTGGTATGGCCATTCTTAAGGAGAAACTAAGACAGAGTCTCATACCACAGCCTTGGTGCTTGATGCAGCCCATATAGAGCTTTATCTAATTTGCACACATAGTGAGGATGTTGTGAATCTTCGAATCCTAGAAGTTGGCACATATACACTTCCCTATCTATATCTCCATATACAAAGGCACACTTGACATCAAGCTGGTAGACAGTAAAGTTCTTGGAAGCAGCATAAGCAAGGAAGATCCTAACTGCCTCAAGTATTGCAATAGGTGCAAAGACATCAGTATGATCAATTCCTTCCTCTTGAGTGTATCCTTGAACTACTGGTCTTGCCTTGTTCTTGATGATCAAGCCTTTGTCATCTCTTTTATTCCGAAAAACCCATTTAGTGCCTATTGGTACTTGACTAGATGGTAGCGGACATAGGTTCCAGACCTTCTGTCTTTTAAATTGAAGTAGCTCCTCTTGCATCAATTCAACCCAGCTACTATCTTTTAAATCATCTTCCACCTTCTTTGGTTCCATCTGGGATAAAAAGCATAAGTACAAGCAGACATTCCCATGATGAGTCTGCACTCTTGTTCTCACACCTTTAGAGACATCCCCAATGATGTTCTCAGCTGGATGAGTGTTGTGAATCCATAAACAAGGCATCACTTCTAGTTGCAAAGATAAGTTCAGATTAGACATATTTTGCTCAGGAACTGGAACATTTTGTCCGGCTATTGTTTCAAGTTCATTCAACGAGGACTGATTGAATGAAAGAGAACATCATCAATTGTTGGCTGTGAAGTAGAAGCATCATTTTGAGCACCTGTTCCAACTAAAACATTCTCACAAGAAGGTTTAGAATAGTTTGGAAACAATTCTAAATCAAAGATATAATCAGGGCCATTCCTCCTAACACAAGGAGTGCGCTCATTAACAACTATATTGGATGACTCCTCAAATTGTTGATTCTTAATGTTGTATACTCTGTAAGCTTTTGAGCTAGAAGAGTATCTAACAAAGATAGCATCATTCGACTTTTCAGCAAATTTTGCTAAATTGTCTTTTGTGTTAAGTATGGTACACCTGCTGCCAAAGGACCTCAGAAAGCCAATGAACGGTGGCCTCTTGTTCCATAGCTCATAAGGGGGTTTTTTCACGTGGCTTAACTACAAGAACTCTGTTCTGCACATATTATGCAGTGGTGACTACCTCTGCCCAAAATGTTAGAGGTAGTTTGGAATCAGCTAACATAGTTCGAGCAGACTCAATAAGTGTCATGTTTCTCCTCTTAGCAAAACCATTTTGTCAAGGAGTTCTGGGAGCACTATATTGTCTGGCAATCCCTTTTGAGTTACAGAATGAGTCAAGAATGACGTTCTTAAACTCAGTCTCTTGATCACTTCTAATAATCTTAACCTTGTGATCAATTTGATTTTTTATTTTAAGAATAAAAGATTTTAATATTTCAGCAGTTTCATCTTTAGTTCTTAAAAAGAATACCCATGTAAAACTTGTAAAATCATCAACTATCACAAGCCAGTATGATTTCCTTCCAATGCTCATTATACTTGTGGGACCAAAAAGATCCATGTGCAATAAGTGTAATGGTGTAGTGATGGAGTTAACACTTTTGGATTTATGAGAGCACCTGTGTTGCTTCCCTTTCAGGCATGCAACACAGTTGTCTTTGCAGAAAAATTCCTTTTTAGGCAAACCATGTACCAAGTTATTTTTAGCCAATTTATTCATTGTCTTAAAATTTACATGACACATATGTTTATGCCAAAGTGTTGACTCATCACTATCAGCTTTGGAAAGAAAGCATGATACTTCACCCATTAGGGAAGCATTGTTCATAGCATTGTTCATAGCCAGTTTGTACATATCCCCTTTCCTGGGAGATCTAAGAAGCATCAATTCCAGAGGAATTTGCATCTCTGGTTTGAGGATAATGCACTCATGCTCTGTGAAAAGCATCTGGTGCTTTTGATCACAGAACTGACAAACACTTAACAGATTGTGTTCAAGCTATTAGACAAAGTTAACTTTGTTAACTTTTAACTTACCATTGGATATACTCCCTCTGCCAGAAATGTATCCTCCGGCCTCACCTCCAAATTGGACAGGACCTCCATCATAGTGTTGAAACTGTTGAAGGAGAGATATGTTCCCTGTCATGTGCTTGGAGTATCCACTGTCTACAATCCAGACATTGTTGTTCTTGTCATATGGATGTCCCTGATGAGACTATTAGTTTTCATTAGAGACCCAAGCCTTGTTGGTCTTGGGTTCCTCCAAAGATAGTGACATAATTGAACCAAAAGTTAAGCTTGGGGGTTCAATGGATGTCTTTGAAGAAGAGGTTTGTGCTGCAGCATCATTCTTGATCTTCCAATCCATCATTTGATTGATCGTGGAAGATGTACTTATAGAAGCTGTTGTAGCATGGCATTCTTCTGAAGCTTCTTTATTTTTGGAAGAAGCTTTCACCACCTTTTCTTCTGAAGCAGTCTTCTTCTGGAATGATTTCAAGGGAATTTTCTTTTTCTTCAGAATTTTAACTGCTTTTGCTTCCGAAGCCATTACCCTTCGGAAGAAGGAGTTTCTTCCGAAGACAACCTGGCTTCCGAAACTAGCTTTCCTTTTTTCATCACTTGGACCATCTGATAAGGTCCAAACACCTTCCCTGACTCCTTCTTTTCTAACATTAGTTGCATAATGTGTGCTAGCAGGATTGTAGTAACAATCTTTAGCCATGTGGTTTTGCAGACCATACATGATGCATGTAATGTTAGTCTTTTGGGAGCTTGTAGGTTGCTATTTCTTAGTCTTTCTCTCTTTGTTAGAAACCTTTCCCTTCAACTCCGATCCTTTGGTAGGACAGAAGTGCTGGTATTACAATCCTTTCCTAAATCAGAATTACCTATCACCTGGAATCCAGCTGAGATAAAAACACCCTTTTGTTTTGGGTCAATCATCAGCTTAGACTCAGCCACTTTCTTAGTAGCTCTTCTGGCAGCTTTAGCTCTGCTTCTGTGGGCTTTGGTGGTAAGGGTTTGATCTTCACTGGGAGAGGTGGGTAGATTTACCTATTCCTTCCCTGTGGTGGCCACTATTGTTGCATCATTTTTCAACTCATTTGAAGAAAGGTCAGTAGATGGGACCTCTTGCTCTTCAGTATCACATCTAGGTTGTCTTATGGCTCATAAGAATGTGGTGGAGCAATTTCATTGGTCCCCAACCCTCCTTTGTTCTGATAACAGATTTTGGAGTGGGAGGATGATGCAATAATAGCTTGGAAGTTTTGCTCAGAAATAGCATACTTCCTAGCTTGAGCCTCAGTGGTGACAAACTGGGCTTGAGCCTCAGACAATTTGGCTATTAAATACTTTATTTGAGTCTTGTAATTGGTGTGTTCATGTCTAAAATAAGAAAACAGTTTTCTCTAACTCTTCAATTTTCTTTAGGTAGTCAGATTCTGCCCTTTTAAAATCAGATTTCAAAACATTTAAAGACTCAATATCATATTTAATTTCCTTATTGTAGTCCTAATATATTTAACCTTAGCTATACAGGCAGGAGTACAGAGATGTTCATATACCTAGTTGTCATCTGTTCCGGCCATGAGAGCTTGAGCAGGAGTCACATCCAGAACCATAAAGCTCCAGTTAACTTCTGGAGCGATTGCAGCTGTTTCAGTTGACTTTCTAGTGGGCTTTGATGTAGAAGGATGTGTAGAGGCCTGTGGGGTTCCCGGGATTGATTTGGGAGCCTTGCATTCCCTAGCAAAATGACCAAGTTGGTTACAGTTGTAATATCTGGCCTTGGTCTTGTCAAACCCAAACTTGCTAGCACTTGGGTTTTGAGGGAATTGCCTTCCAGTTCTCTTAAAAAACTTCTTCGCTCTGTAGGTTAAAAGAGCCATCTGTTGGATGATGTCCACGTACATCGTCTGGACTAAAACACTCTAGATCATCAAAACAATATTGAAAATCACCAGAGTGCCCACTTCTTGAGACAAAGGCACAGCTGTCCTGAAAGGAGTTGTGTTGAGCCTGTTGAGACCTGGAGTCTGAGGGAAAGTGATGTAAGGTCCAAAAGGGCAGGATGACTGTTGGTTGTATGTCAGGTATTGCTGAGGTTGTGGGGGTACTAAGCCTTCAACAACCATTAAAGCGTTGCTAGCAGGAAGACTCAGAGGTCTGCTTGTTTGGTGGCCATTCTTACTCTCCATATCTAACCAGTATCCATCAAGGATGATGTAGAGTTTAGTCATGGTAAGAGTTTTTAAGTTCTCTGTCCTTTTGATAGAGACACAGTAGAATGTCCACTCATTTGGAAGAGCACTCATGAACTTTCTTGTGAGATCTCTGAGTTCAGGAGTAATCTTCACAGACTGAAGTGAAGAAATAAGATCCATGTACCTGAAATACTGCTGTCTGAGGGTCTCTCTAGCAATATAAGTGAAGTTCTCGAACTACTGCTTCAGTGAGTCCTTCTTGGAGTCGTTGGAGCTTGAATACATCTGAGCAAGTGCAACAAACAATTCTTTAGCAGACTTATAATGCTCAAACCCAACCATGATGGAGTTGGGTATTGCAGTCATTAGAATGGTCATTGCATTACTGTCAACGTCCATTTTCTTCCGGTCTTCATCAGAATAATCTTCAACAGTTTTTTCTATCATGGCACCGTTTCCACCAGGCGCTGCCACCTTGGATTTATACGGGCCATTGACAATGGAGTTCCACATCTTGCTGTATTGGTATTTGATGAAGCCTTCCATTCTTCTGCTCCAAGACCTAAAGTTTTTAGGAGTAATGATGGGAGCTTTGGTCATGGTTCCCATCTCTACTTTGGATTGTTAAGAACCATTTTTTGAGAGTTGTAAGGAGGAGTGAAAAACAGGTTGATTTGGATGGTTAGATCTCACAATCAAGAGCCTAAAAAGCTCTGATACCAATTGTAGGATCGGTTTGTGTCACTAAACACTTGGTTTTCTCTCAACTCACTTAAACAAAGCTCACGATGAAAGCAGAAATTTTTAGAGTTGATAACAGTATAATAAGTAATAACAAAATACAAGAAGTAATTTTCAAGGTACTTGCATATATTTGTGACATCCGTCACCACAAGGTCCATCATTTAACGTGGCTTCTGTTAACTTTTCTTTGATCTTTCATTTCCTCATCCTTATAAACTATCCGTGTGGATATTATACTTGCTTTATTGTCTTTATTCTTGTGATCGCATTGTTAATGTATGCTATCCTTAAAACTTTTACAATGTTCGTCATCGTCATCACTAAATATACCATTTTTATATAATATTATTGTCATTAATAAAATCATTTTTAAGTTACCAACATCACTAATTACATTTTTATCATAAATACAACTAGCCTATTAATGTCGTTTTCAACCAAAACGAATTTGGGAACTCGGGGGCTAAGTGCAGGGACCAAATGCGACATTTTGCCAAACTAGAGCGGGTATATAAACCCTATTTCCATCCCTAGCCTCCATTTCATCTCCTTCTTCTTCATCATCTTCTTCACTTTTTCTCCTCCTCCTTGCACCGAACCGCCCTGTTTCTTCACGTCTTCACCGACAAAACCGCGGCTACAACTGAGGCTACTCCTTTCTTGCAGGTAGACGACCTTGGTTGTCCTTTTTCTTGCTCGTTTTTCTGCTGTCCAATTAGGGTTTCGGATGCTCAGGGCCAACTCGAGCACATGAGGTCGTGTGGGTGCGTGTGATGTCTTTCTGCGTGTCCTTCTTGTTTAGGTGTGTGCAAAATGTGTTTCTGGAAGTTCTTGAGGTGTAAATCTCATGCACGGGGCAACCGAAGGTTGCTTTGCACTTCTGCAGTCGCGATTCTGCTGTTTGGGTCGACCATGCGACTGAGCCGTGCGACTGGGTGAGTCATGCGTGCGATTGAGTCAATGCGGATGAATGATGCGTGCGATTGAGTCAATGCGGATGAATGTGTGCGATCGTGCATGCAGCGCACAACTGAATGCCAGTCGTACGAATGGAGGTTCAGTCATACGAATGAAGCTGATTCGTACGAATGAACGTTGATTCGTGCGTATGGATCTTGAGTCATGCGATTGGGTGCTGTGTGGTACGACTGAAGGCTAAGTCGCACGAATGAAGGTTCAATCGTACGAATGAAGCTGATTTGTACGAATGAGGGTTGATTCGTGCGGATGGAGTGTTGAGTCGTGCGTCTGGTCCTGTCATGCGATTGCTGTTGTGTGTGTGAGTTTCTTCTATGTGTGGTGTGTGTTTGTCGTGTGATGTTAAGGTGACGACGACATGGTTATCATTGCTAATGACAATATTTCAGTTAACACTATCAAGCTTATTAACACTATTCAAAATCAAATCAACTTAACATTTTACAACTATCAACAACTGAATCATAACTACTAATAACTACCCAATACTCCTTTAATAACAATGGAACTTTTACACAAATATCATTAGCAATGGCGACGATTTCTAGTACTTGGATCTACATAAGATCTCATACGTGTGTCTGCTGGTGTGTGTTACACGCAACCGAACCAATACAACCCAAACCGACCGAACGTTACTATTCACTTTACACATGTTTTTAATGCTTGACTATAACTGTCAATAGGTGTTTGACCGTTCATTGCATACTACATTTGGAAACTTTGATCATTCATACTTACCACTTAAGAAGTGAGTTTCGTGGCCCCTTTTTACGCTTATACAACATTTCAATCATTTACAAACGTGGGGGAAAAGTATGCTCACCCATTTTCTATGCTGTACAATTTACATACAATTTACATACTTGGAATCAACGTGTTACTGTTTTATGAGTACTTATCTGATACATGCTTGAGTTCACTTTGTGGTACTTTCTTTACAACCATTTAATTCCGGTGTTGAAACTGACGGATAGGTATTGGTAGCACTACTGGGTTGACACCCCCACCCTTGTTTGTTGGTATACTATTTAGTACCAATAGTGGCCAGGAACGGGCCCTTGGATGAATATATTCCGACAAGATTCTGTCTGTACGTCGTTAGGTTTGGTTGTAAAGCTCATTGTCATGTGATTTTGCTTACTTATAAATGTATTCCGGTATTCCACAACAATTACTATACAACATCAACTACTTATTTACTTTTTAAACCTACGAGCTCACCAACATTTTGTTGACCATTTTGAGCATATCTTTTCAGGTGACAATGCTAATTGAAGATCTAGGTGTGCTGCCTTAGTGAAGACCCTAGGATGCATTTTTTAGACTAAACATACTTGACAAACATTCTTTTTGGAACATTGTTGTAGTTTGATTAATCCATATCATTCTTTTGATACTTGTTCCCGGGTTGTGGGAATTACATTACAATGTTATCTTCATTTGATTATGTGAATCATTTAACATGTTATGCTTATGGCTATATTGTCGTGAATATTGACTAAACACGACACAAGTCTCCTTTGTGTCGGGTGTCGTCATGACACCCTTTGTCATCATTACTTATGTTGCATCTCTATTGTTTACCATGTGTTACAGGATTAGTGATCTCAAGTTTGATGGATTAGAGTGTAACGCAGCGGAATAAGAACAAGAATTAGATAAATTATAGCAAGAATTTGATATTCGTATGCATTAAGAACAAATACGGTTGTAACGAGAGAATATATTTCTGTGAAAAGGAATGTTTCAATAATATCAAATGTTTTAGCTCAATCATTCACCGATTACAATTAGGTTGACACTCCTTATATAGAGTGCAATCACTGCTGATATCACGGGATAGTGACATCTGGCAGATTTATTACAAAAATAACTAAAACTTAACAAACTACTGAAATGTTCACAACTACTGAGAACATATCAGAGTGCTAAGTACAAAACATAAAACTACTGATACGAAACTACTGAAACTACAATGACTGAAGAACAAGCTCTTCAGTCGTTTTACAAAACTACTGAAAAGAAAAACATAAAACTACTGAAAGAAAACCGTCACAACTACTGAAGAAGACCTCTTCAGCTGTTGTGACAACGTCTGATACTTGGTCTTCAGCACTTGTGTCTTCAGACTTTGTCTTCAGCACTTGTGTCTTCAGACTTTGTCTTCAGCACTTGTTTCTTCAGCACTTGTCTTCAGACTTTTTCTTCAGCACTTGTGTCTTCAGACTCTGTCTTCAGCACTTGTGTCTTCAGACTTTGTCTTCAGCACTTGTGTCTTCAGACTTTGTCTTCAGCACTTGTGTCTTCAGACTTTGTCTTCAGCACTTGTCTTCAGACTTTGTCTTTAGCACTTGTGTCTTCAGACTTTGTCTTCAGCACCTGTGTCTTCAGACTTTGTCTTCAGCACTTGTGTTCAGACTTTGTCTTCAGCACTTGTGTCTTCAGACTTTGTCTTCAGCACTTGTCTTCAGCTGTTGTGGACTTTAGCAGTTGTTGTGACGTCTGTGGGACTTAAGGTTTTTCTAATCCGGCTCATTGGTTCTTTTGGTCCAACAAACTCCCCCTGAACCAATGCAGCCAAAACCTTAACTTTATTGAGGTCCACTTATTGTTGGCGATAAGATTGGTCTTTTTCCCTCTTGATCAGCTAAGAAGATGACCAATTAAGCACTGGCCTGGGAATAGATTTCTGAAATTTGGTTGGCATAGTATGGATAAGAGCCCTGACTTTGGGAAACTGGACACAGGGCTGTGGTCCTATCCATGAAATCTACTTCCCATGTATAAGCTGTAGGATTCTCTGGTGTATGCTTTGAGAAACATAATTTGTTCTTCCATGGTAAGATTTTCAGCTCCACCATCAAACAGTCCTTCACGCCCATACAACTCTGAAATGTACTTAGCCTGTTTGCCATTTTTGAGCTCAACTGTTGTAATCTGTCTGTATGCAAACTCATCTGGGTGAGTACCTTCAAGTAACAAACTGAGCTTATTTTGTTTGAAGTTCTCAAGCCTCTTGTAGACTAACCCCTTTTAATTACTCTATTCTCTAACATCTTTTGGGGTGGTTGTTTAGTTTCATAGGCTTTCTTGAAATCTTCTACAATTTCCCAGGGTGATACTACAAGGACCACTGTGATCTCTTCATCTACGATCCTTTTTACTTGGCCCTTGTATCTCGAAGGAATGTCTTTCTTCACAATTCTATGAGCCACCCTAGGATCATGCCATATTCTCACCTTTTCCTTTTGATATTGAAATGTGTTAGCAAGGGTGTACAATCTCAGAGCTTCTTTCTTCATACTGATGATGAAGAAGAAGCAGCATAAGTTTTGTCTATGCTTTTCAGCATCTCATCATCATGAAGCTTTTGTTGGTTCTTCTTCTATCTTTACTCTCACAGCTTCCATCTGTGAGGTGGGAGTGATGGGCATAGGTTGGCTTTAGGCAAAGTTAGGACTATGGAAAGAGGCAGCCTATCTTCTTCCTCATCATCCTCCTCTTCTTCTTCTAGCCTCAACACCCTTCTCTTCTTCTTCTTGGGTGCATCATCGGATGTTGGTTTGAGGGTAAAGGAATTGGTTTAGTGGGTTGTGGTAGTGGTGATTTTGAAGTGGAAGGTTTTGCAGATTGTTCTAGCATTCTTGTAGTGAGTGAGGCTTTTGAGTGTTTTGCTAGTTCCTTTCTGTTCCCAGCACTTGCTTCATTTAGTGCTTCAATCACCAATCCCTTAGTGTATGCTTCAGACGAACAGATCTTGGTGGTTATTGCCAAGATACTGTCCCTGGTCCATGACTTAATCTCGATCAATGATCTCCCAAGGTACTTTGCAATGAATCTGATCATGATCTCTAGTCTTCTCTCTTTAATGCATCATAACTTGCCCATCTTGAGTTAATTTCTTCAACTTCAAGTCTCCTAATCTCTGAGTCAAGCTGTGCAGTATCAAACCCCTGTCTATACAGTTGATCAATAATGGAGTCCATTGATTTACTGTGTGTAGCATCCGCCATTTTGATCATCTCATCGAGTTCAAGTTCTTTTTCTTTTTCTTCAACCTTCCTTTTCTTATATGTGACATGAAAGTCTTGTGACTTTCACCCATTGATCAATGTCAGCTCCCTTCACAAACTCCTCTTCCTTCTCAGTCTCCTTTTCTTTCTTCCCCTCTATGCTCTTCTCTTTGCTTTCACTGACTGACTCTCCCCCTTTTTGGTTGCATTGGTTGCAAGGGTTTGAGTAGCAGAAAGCTTGTGCTCACAATCTCCTCCACCAGTGATTGTATGATTGAGGGAAGCCTCTCATCCATGGTTTTGATCACAATGTCTGCGATCATTGGGGTGATGAGAGGTAGGGATTGCTGAAAGATAGCAGCTGTTTGCTCAGAGGGGTTCTGTCCCTGAGAAGCAGTGCCAGAAATAGAAGCTGGTGGCTCGGAAGTTTTGAGTGGCTGAGTGTGTGGGAGACCTTCAGGTGAAGGTGCCATCTGTGGGTTTATGTTGGTGGCAGATGGACTTGCTTTTTGAGGAGAATTGGTCAAGTAGTCTTTGTAGTCTACTGACTTCTTCCTCAAGAATTGTGTTCTGGGCCAGAACATCATAAAAGAAGCCCAGGTCATCATCAGCAGATGCTGAATCACCTGACCTCCTGCTTGTAGCAGGATGTACATGCACTGGGTGTAGACCAGTTTTAGCATGTGCCCCTTTTTTTTGGAACTAGGGACATCCAGCCTCAGGATGATGTCCTTCATCAGCTGTTGCCTCTGGTGAGGTCTTAGCTATGTTACCAGCCTCAGTCTGATCATGTGCTGATTCAGAAGAGGTGGCAGCCTCACCAGATGTTCGTATCTGCATATCCACACCAGGAGATAGAACAGTTAAACCCTGGTGCTGTGGGCTATCAGAAGCATGTTGATCCTCTTCCTCAATTGTTGTGGTTTGCCCTTTTGTTGGTGTTTGTTGGGGAGGAGGAGAGGCATGTAGCTGAGTCAGCACGTTTGCAACAATGAGAGTAGGACTTTGTGGGGCGGTTGCAGTGGGAGATGGGGTAAAAGCAGTATGCACCTGGGGAGAATGGTGCTCTTCAATGGCAATCTCCTCAAATGAGGAAGATCCCAGATTAGTGGGTACCCCTTCTTTGGTTGCTGCAGGCTCCTTTTGAGAGGAATCCTGAGCGGCTGTCGCTGGTGAAGTCCTTGTATCCACTAGGGGGTTGTAACCAGTGGATATAGCCTGCGTTTGTGTTGCAGGGGCATCCTCAGGGGACTCATTTCCCTGAGTAGCCTTTTTTGACTTCTTTTTAGTGGGTTTGGTGGGGACTTTGGATTTGGAGGTGGTGGTTGTGGGTTCCAGCTGCGTGGGTTTGCGTAGCTTGGCAGCCATTTTTAGTGATTGGTCAGAGTTGTGCCGGGAGTATACTTCAGGCAATACAGCCGTAGCAAGGACTCCCAGGCCAACAAGTCCCTCAGCTTGAAGCTGGTTTTCAATTATGGCCATTATGAACCGAGGATATAATATCCAACGGTTAGCAAGTTGTTTTTGGGCCATATCCTTGAGCTCTAAAAATAGTATTTCAGAAAAATTTAAAGGTTGTTGCTCAAGGATGGAGTACATTACCTGTTGCCACCTTGTGGACATTTGATCCCATGATGAAGTCTTGGGGGCAAGGCAGACATTTACCGTGTGAAAGATGAGACGTTCGGCATCCTTGAAATGTTTCTTCAATATGGTAGATGCACTCAGGTTACCATGGTATCCATGGTGGGCAAATGATTGATCTATTGTGCCCTTTGGATAACCAGTTGGGAAAGTGGCATCATCCAGATTGAGGGTTTGGCGAAGAATGTCTGGAGTAATGACCACTTTTTGACGATGGACAAAAGCCGTTTTGTAAGGTGACTGAACCATTAAATCAATGGCGTTATGAAACTTGGTCCAGTATGGCGATTTTGTGAGATGTGCGACACAGTTGTATCGTGGTTTTAGTTGCATGGTCGCCATTGATGAAGAGAGGGTACAGAGTTTTTGAACGTTAGGTTTGAGAAGAGAAGAAAGGAAAAACTCTGAAGTTGGGATAAGGTATTTAAAAGGTTTTGGTGTTAGTCATCAGTTGTTGAAACTACTGATGACGTGGTATTAACTTTCAGAGGTTTGGAGTGACTGACCGTATTGGTGTGATCAGCAGTTGTTATAAAACAACTGAAGACTTGGTTTTAACCGTCAGACGTTGAAACAGCTGAAGTCTTAGATTTAGTCATCAGTAGTTATAAAACTACTGAAGACAGTTTTGACTTCAGGTGGTGAAACAACTGAGGACTTGGTATTAGTCATCAGTAGTTGGGAAACTACTGAAGACTTGGTTTTACCATCAGTTGTTGTAAACAACTGAAGACTTGGTGTTAGTCATCAGTAGTTGTGAAACTACTGAAGACATGGTTTTGCTTTAGTTGTTTAGAAAGAAACAGCAATTGGGAAACTACTGAAGAGAAAAAGGCTCATCAGTAGTTGTCGTCAATTCATTGCTTTTCAGCTGTTTCATACTATCCTAAACACGTACTCATCAGACGTTTTCATCTGTTTTCAGATGTTTCATAGGACATCAGTACGTATTTGTATTTCTGACAACAGTAGTTGTAGCTACATCAGCTGTTGTAACTACATCAATTGTTTTATCAAATAAAGTACTTGAGTACTGAGAAGTTAAGCTCTAGTAGTTTAAAGAAAACTTCCGGAGGGAAAATAACTTCAGTACTTATATATATGACAATAATAAACTAATGATCATCAGTACTTGTGAGCTGAGATCATCAGTAGTTGTCACTTATTCTAGCTGCAGCATACCAAGCCTTAACACTAGGTTTTGGAAAGTTGTGCTATCCAAGGGCTTAGTGAAAATGTCTGCAAGCTCATCAGCACTAGGAACAAATTTTGGATCAATCAGACCTTTTTCAAAACAATCTCTAATAAAATGGTGTCTGATTTCAATATGTTTAGTCCTAGAGTGCTGGACAGGATTCTTGACAATACAAAGAGCTGAAGAGCTGTCCATTAACAATGGGGTCTTAGTCTTTGTCATGCCATAATCCAATAATTGGTTTTGAAGCTAGAGAACCTGAGATGTACAGCTTGCAGCAGCAATGTACTCTGCTTTAGCAGTTGATGTAGCAACTGAGGTCTGCTTCTTACTCTGCCAAGAAATCTAGCAGTTGCCTAAGAATGGCATCCTCCAGAAGTGGACTTTCTTGTCAACTTACACCCTGCATAGTCACTGTCAGAAAAAGCAACTAATTTACCAGAATGTCTAGTAGAATACCATAAACCTAGAGATGGAGTGCCTTGCAGATATCTAAAGATCCTCTTGACTGCAATCAAATGAGACTCCTTAGGTGCAGCCTGAAATTTGGAGGTAGAGGAACCAGTTCCCACACTTGTTGTTTCTTGAACTGAAGAAGCTCAAGCTGCATGGCTTCAACCATCCATTGTCCCTTAAAGCAATGTGATAGTTCTTTGGCTCTTGCTGACTAATGAAGAGAGCATAGAAGCAGAAATTTGACAATTGACTTCTTGTTGAAACGCCAGCATTGATATCACCAATGATTTGAGACATAAGGTGATTCTTCAGATCTTGGTACACAATAAGATCTGTGCAAGTGTTTGTAGTAGGCTCAGCAGCAACAGATGGTGATGGTGAAGCATTTCCTTGAAACCAATCAGTAGATGGTAATTCAAAGGAAGTTGAAGTTGTAGAAATCTCATCAGCATTTGTTGTGGATTGTGCTACTGAAGCTACAGGAACATCAGGTCTAGCTGAATCAGGCAGTTGATCACTAAACTTGAAAAGGTGATTACTGATATCATCATCATCATCAGTAACACCAGATGGATGACTAGCTACAGAAGATGATGGATTCATATGATCTGCAACAGCAGGTGGTTGATAAGGAACATATTGCAGAATGTCCAGATCAAACAACTCCACAGGGTTTTGTGGAATTGTATCCTTAGGGGATTCATTGAACTTCACATGCAAGGTTTCTTCAACTATCTTTGTCCAATAGTTGAATACTCTATAAGCCTTGCAAGTGGATGAATACCCAACAAAATACCCTGCATCCACCTTAGAATCAAACTTTTGGAGTTGATCCTTTGTGTTGAGAATGTAACAGGGACACCCAAATGCTCTAAAGAATGAAATCAAGGGGCTAAATGATGTAAAACTTCATAAGGAGTTTTCATCAACCTCTTATTTACTAAGGCTCTATTCTATACATAGCAGGCTGTATTGACAGCTTCAGCCCAAAATGTCAGTGGCAGACCAGAATCAGCCAACATGGACCTTGTAGCTTCAATGAGGGTCCTGTTCTTTCTCTCCACTACTCCATTTTGCTCTGGAGTCCTTGGGATGCTATACTGCCTCTTGATTCCTTTTGACAAGTAAAACTCATCAAGAGTGTGGTTTCTGAATTCAGTACCATTGTCACTCCTCACACACTTAACTGGTAGGGAATACTGCTTCTCAACATGTAACACAAAGTTCATAATGGACTGAGCAGCCTCATCCTTTGAATGCAAGAAGAAGGTCCATACATATCTAGAGTAATCATCCACAATTACCAGACAGTATTTCTTCTTTGCCATACTCATTACCTTCACAGGACCAAAAAGATCCATGTGCAGTAGTTGTAAGCAGGCATTAGACTTGGATTCTTCTATGGTTGGGAATGAAACTTATGTTGTTTCCCTTTTAAGCATGCAGTGCAGATTTCATCACAATTGAACTCCTTTATTGGAAGACCTCTCACTAAACTCTTGTGGATCAGCTGATTCATGTTTTTGAGATTAACATGACCCAGCCTTCTATGCCACAGTTTAGATTCTTGGAGAGAGGCCTTGGAGAACAAGCATGGATGGCCTCTTAACTCAATTTCTTGAAAGATCCAAGGCATATACTCTTCCTATCCTGTTGGCCTTTAGGAGAGTATTATCATCCCGTACTTTGTCAATCAGGCTCAAAACCTTGGAAGACAGAATCCTATAGTTCTGGCTTGTGAAAAGAGCAACATGTCCTTTGTCACACATCTGACTGACACTCAACAGATTGTATTTGAGATTCTCCACATGGTTGACATCATCAAATCTAATATCTCCATTAGACACAAATCCCTTTCTAATGATGTAACCTTTAGCATCATTTCCAAATGAGACAAATCCCTTCTTTCCCTGAGAGCAATCATGAAGAAGAGAGCTGCTCCCAGTCATGTGCATGGATCCTCCACTGTCCACATACCAGATGCTTCTTTGGCATGCTGAAGAACCCTGCACAATCATAAGAAACTAGTTAGCTTTGGAGACCCAAACCTTTTTGGTTTTGGGACTGACTTTATCAACAGATTTAACCATAGCTGGTTTCTCATGATTAACAGCTGATGAAGATGGAGATGGTGTTGAAATAGATTTGGACCTGGAATTCCTCTCCAGTGGTTTGGTCACAATGGCTTCAAGTTGGTTAACTCTCCCCAACAGATGCTGAACCATCATAACAAGCTGTGTCTGATTTGAAGCTCGAGCTTTCAGTTTATTTGACACTCCAGAGCTTGTTTCTTATGAGTTCCTGTGACCCACCATTTCCTCCTTCTTAGATTTCACAGACTTAGTCTTATGTTTATCATGAGGAACAATATCAGTTGTCTTCTGATAAACCGTATCCTTCTTAGTGGATTTGGGTAAGGCGTTGGGTTTATCAGGTTGAGATGATTGTGGTACAACTTGGTCTCAAACTCAGTTTTCATTTTATTTATTTCTAGTTTAATGAGCTCATCCCTTTGGAGCTTTAAACCCTTTTTGTACCAACATTCATCAGATAGATGATTGAATTTACCACAATTTCACATGGTTTATTCTTCATCTTGGACATCTTTACTGTTGAAGTGGAAATTACTGAAGGTGTGATCTTCAGTACTTTCCTCCTATCAGTACTAGGTACTAAAGGATTTGTAACAGCTGAAGACTGGTAATTCAACTGTTTTCTATCCGTCCTAATAGACTGTTTGATGGATTCCTCAGCAGTTGTTAGTCCTTGTATTTCAACTGATTTGAAATGCTTTGCAGATGTTTGGTCTCTTTCAGTACTTGGTGTACATTGAGGAACAACATCTGAAGTACTCAGCTTCATATGAGTCTCAGTAGTTAGAGCATCAGTCAATTTATTTTTTGAGATCTTAACACTGGTTTCATTCTCTGATCTTAGATTATCATTAGAGAATGACTCACACGATAATGTGGTTTGGAGATTGCTTTCACTTTCAGACTTAACTATGGAGTTAGGAGTAAAGTCTGTTGGTGGAGCAGTATGGTTGTAACCAATGGCAAACTTCACATTTGAAGCAATTTGCTTGCTAAGAAGCATTTCAAATCCCTTGCATGATGAGACCCAGCGTTCACACTCAACTTGGGTCACTGCAAGTTTTTCTTGAGACTCCTGTGGTCTTCCAGAATAACCTCTAGCTTGGCCTTTTCATCATTTAATTGGCATTTAAGCTTATAAATCTCATCACTTTTACTGTTAAGAGCAGACTCATACTCAGCTTTTCTTTTGAAAATGGTTTTCTCAAACTCAAGTTTTTGATTTATTAATGCTACATTTGCCTCTCTAATAGAGACAAAGGCAGCTATGCATGATTCAGAACATAACTTGGCTTTAGCCTTTGAAGATACCTGAGTTACCTGTGAAGATGATGCATTTGAACAGGAACCCTCAGTAGACTCCAGGGCCATGAGAGCAAGATTTCCAAAAGGGTGTTCACCACCATGTTGACTAGCACCAGCATAGTATTGCTCAGTGTGACCAGACAAGTTATCAGGTAAGCTACTCCAGTCAACGACTCCAGGTGTGAAGAAGCTGTGATGAGGTTGTGATTGAGATGGAGATGGTTGAGGTTCTGGTAGTGCATGAGATTGTGGTACTATAGGAGCTTGAACTTGATTTGACTGTGGCATATAATAGCAGGGATAAGGATATGGCATTTGACCCTGAGGAACAAAATATACAGGAGATTGAGGGTGTGATGAATGACTAGAACCAGCATAATGTTGCCCTTTGGATTGTGAATTGTTATTTGGAAAAGTCAAAAAGGGTGCAGAAGTGTTAGATCCAGTTGACCTACATTCTCTTGCAAAGTGTCCAAGCATGTGGCATTTGTGACACTTCAACTTGCTCTTGTCAAAACCGACTTTGGTTTTGTCAAAGAGTCCAGGAAATTTCCTGCCAGTTCTCTTGTAGAATTTCTAAGATCTGATATTGATCAAGGCCATTTGGCTTAAAATATCCATCTCTTCTAAATCATCATCAGTAATGCCCTTCAAATCATCCATGATAAAGCATAGATTGTCACTATTATTACCAGAATGACAATCAACACTCACAAAGGCATGATTAGAATTGTTTGAGGTGAAATCAA
The DNA here is from genome assembly GCA_025506515.1 of Flaveria trinervia. Classification (NCBI taxonomy): domain Eukaryota; kingdom Viridiplantae; phylum Streptophyta; class Magnoliopsida; order Asterales; family Asteraceae; genus Flaveria; species Flaveria trinervia. The sequence goes on along the minus strand of CM046454.1, from coordinate 1,322,761 downwards.
TATGCTCATCATAGTGGCATTCTGATCCTGCATACTCTGACTCATGACTTACCAAGGCAGTGTTTCCTGGTACAAAATCATCAGTGAGCTTTCCAGATGATGAAATTTTCATTTCTGTTCTATCTCTCTCTCAAATGTGAGCAATTTCCCATGGAGTTGGGTGAGAGATAGTTTGTCCAAATTTGCACTGGAGCGTAGGACAATAGTATATGTGTCCCATCTCTCAGGCAGTGATCTGAGAAATCTGTTATTCATCTGGCTATTTATGTACTCATGTTTGACCATTTTTAATTCAGAGATCAAACAAGAGAACCGCTCAAACTGTTGAGTCAGTGTCTCACCCTTCCTATGAGAGAATGTCTCATATTGTTGGGCAAGGATTTCTCTATTATTTGCCAAGACCTCATCTGTTCCTCCAAATTGTTCTTTCAAGGCCTTCCAGAGGTCATGGGCAGTTTCATAATGCATTAGCCCAGAATAGATTTCATTGGGCAGTGCCATGGCCAGAATTCCATGGGCTTTTGCATCAATCTCAAACAATTTCTTATCCTCATCTGAGTATTGCTCCCTCCTCTTTGGAACCATTTGATTGGTTTTCGGGTTATTCACCATAGGCTTGTGTGGACCATGTACCACTGATGTCCAACAACCTGAGCTGTTAACAGACAGGTGATGGAGCATTCGTCGTTGCCATATGTTATACTCACTCCTAACCAGCATTTGAGGCTTGGTTGAGGAACCAGTATTGTGAGGACCATTGGAATGAGTAGTCATTTTAGGTCCAAATACAATTTAATTCAAGCTTTTAAAAGATTTTACACAGACCACAACAGACTCAATGAAAACTAAGAATAAATCTCAGGATGAATGACCAAAACACAGAAAATTCAATCTCTATAACCGTTTCTTGCAAAAATGCTAATTCAATCAAACTTGGATCTTGGATAGCATTTTCAATGATCAATTATTAGATCGATCAATGATGAACCTGCTCTGATACCATTTGACAGGATCAGTGATCTCAATTTTGATGGATTAGAGTGTAACGCAACGGAATAAGAACAAGAATTAGACAAATTATAGCAAGAATTTGATATTCGTATGCATTAAGAACAAATACGGTTGTAACGAGAGAATATATTTTTGTGAAAAGGAATGTTTCAATAATATCAAATGTTTTAGCTCAATCATTCACCGATTACAATTAGGTTGACACTCCTTATATAGAGTGCAATCACTGCTGATATCACGGGATAGTGACATCTGGCAGATTTATTACAAAAATAACTAAAACTTAACAACTACTGAAATGTTCACAACTACTGAGAACATATCACAATGCTAAGTACAAAACATAAAACTACTGATACGAAACTACTGAAACTACAACGACTGAAGAACAAGCTCTTCAGTCGTTTTACAAAACTACTGAAAAGAAAAACATAAAACTACTGAAAAGAAAACCGTCACAACTACTGAAGAAGACCTCTTCAGCTGTTGTGACAACGTCTGATACTTGGTCTTCATCACTTGTGTCTTCAGACTTTGTCTTCAGCACTTATGTCTTCAGACTTTGTCTTCAGCACTTGTGTCTTCAGCACTTGTCTTCAGACTTTGTCTTCAGCACTTGTGTCTTCAGACTTTGTCTTCAGCACTTGTGTCTTCAGACTTTGTCTTCAGCACTTATGTCTTCAGACTTTGTCTTCAGCACTTGTGTCTTCAGACTTTGTCTTCAGCACTTGTGTTCAGACTTTGTCTTCAGCACTTGTGTTCAGACTTTGTCTTCAGCACTTGTGTCTTCAGACTTTGTCTTCAGCACTTGTGTCTTCAGACTTTATCTTCAGCACTTGTGTTCAGACTTTGTCTTCAGCACTTGTGTCTTCAGACTTTGTCTTCAGCACTTGTCTTCAGCTGTTGTGGACTTCAGCAGTTGTTGTGACGTCTGTGGGACTTAAGGTTTTTCTGATCCGGCTCATTGGTTCTTTTGGTCCAACAATGTGTTATGACGATCCCATCGCGTTACATCCCTGTGTTTCCGCTTATAGCGGGTGTGTGACAATATTGCTTCTCAACTCAAATATTACTAGACTCTTACAAACATGTTCTTATGAGTTACAATAAGAGACTATATATAATACTACCTATAGCCGGATATACTTTGCTACCAGCTGGAATCCTCTAACTAAAGCAAATACTACAAAGCTATAGTTTAAGGTATCTCAGATAAGTCTTTATCTGAGATATGGTAGTCAGGACATGTCCTTTACTTACGTTTTGTCACCAACTAAAGTTGGTAACTTGTACTAACATAAAAAGGTGAACAGTGGAATTAAGTATGGTCAACTACATGGCTCTTTGAGAAAATGCCATGCAGTATCAGAGGTCTGCAGCGGAGTGTCAGAGACCATACTTATGTCTACTGGTTCATAGCAGTGTGTTCCGAAGGTTAAATGACTTGGAAGAACAAGTACTTCCAAAGCCACTTATACTTTGGAAGAGGCTGCATCTTCCGAGGCTTGAGAACTTCTTCTTTTTTCGTACTTCGGAAGTAGTCTTCTAATTTCTTCCTTTGAGACTTCATCTTCGAAAGTGAATACTTTATCTTTGGAAGTAGAGCTTTTCCTTCGAAAGTGGAACTTTTACTTTGTCTTAGGAAGAACTCTACTTCCTTTGGAAGTTCCACACTTGGCTTTGGAAGCCTTTGTAAGCAACACCAAAATTTTTCTAAGTGATTTAGTTTTGGTTGCACCAGCCTTTTTCTTGATCCAACAGAACCCATATCTAAAAGAGATTCGATAATCAAAGCAAGAGTTGGTAAGTTTGTTTTTGAAAAAACCGATAAATGTAAAGTACAATACAAATATTAGAAGAACTTGGTCAATTAACTATAACAAAGAACTAAGATCTAAAAGATAATCAATCATCATAGAAAATTTTTTTGTACAATAGCATGTTTTGTGATGAAATACTGATAATAAATCTAAATAAATTATTGTGTGTAGATGATGCTTGCCTGCATACGTGATACCTTTGATAGTGCCATTGTTACACCTCGGTTGAAAGATCTACGGTTTCACCGGTATCCGGAGAAGATGAATCGAGAGAAACGAAGATGAGGAAAGGGAAAACTACGGTTTGAGGGGGATTTTGCGAATTTAAATTATCCATTTTTGAAAACGGGTCAACCGGATCTAAAATAAGATCCGCACATAAATAAAAGTGGTATAAGGGATGGGGACCTTATAGCATGCCACGTGACAAGTAGCAACCTTTAAATTATGCCATGTGACACATTGGATGTTGCTATATCAATGTTGATAGATTTCACATCATTAATATCCATCGCTACCGGCTTGAAAACTGTGGTTCTTTATGACCGTAAACATTAGTTTATCACAACAAAGCATTAAGGGATGATAAACACTATGTTCTAACATTTTATCTTAGAACTAAAGTTATACTTTTACTTGACCTTTGACATTTAATACGTAGATCATGATAAATTTTACAATGGTAACAATATATGATAAAAAGTAATTGAAATCCTAGTTTTTTATTTTCTAATTACACATACACATACTTTTTTAACAACACTTACAGATAACCTAAGAAGAAACATTCTCATCCATCAACATAAGAAACAAAAACTAGAAGAATTAACAAAAGATAACACATATACAAAGAGGATTCTTAATTGTTCATGAAGAGAAGATTGTTGTTTAACTATTTTAGACAAGAAAAAACCAATCATATTAGAACGATGATCATCGAAGATGTTTACCCTGGTAAGGCTTAAACATGGGTTTTTTAGGAGACCTTTCAGTCGTTTTACCATTAGGCTATCTTGTAATGATTTTCTAAATACATATTTCGGGATATATAATTTATTTGGAGAACATATTTGGATTTCAAGGTTTTCTCAACTTTTGGCTTTAAAATGTATTTTTTGTAGATGATATGTTAATACAAATCTTGTTGTTGACACGCTTATAACATGTGTTTTAGGTTTTAATTAAATACCGTGTAGTTGACAAGTGATCGTAGATGGGTGTGGTTGTACACCTAATTATAACATGTTACAGATGGTTAATGCATACATACTTTTCTAGTCTACAGTCAATATGGATTAGTTGGCATACAATATTTGAACATATATGACACGTTTCTAGCATGTTTTAGGTGATTTATTAGTTTGTTAATTTGTCCAATATTTTTGGCTTTGGTTCGAATACGTACGATGATGTTGACAATGAATACGAGGATGTTGATACGCTTCCAGTATCTTTAGATACATGGTTGCGTGTGTTAGAGAACACGTTTAGTATTTATAGGTTTAAAGCCTGAATTGGAAAAGATTGACACCTTCAAACATTTGTTCATGATAATGTTACGACACATATGCGTATCATATACATTCAAATATGCATCTACGATGTACTTGTGACACAATGTTCTAGTAGGAAATTATACCCTCTTTGAAAATACTATAAATGCTTAAATTATGAAAAATCTAATTTTTGCTGTCATAAATTATAAAAATTTGTAGTCAACACACATCGTTTTATTATTATTATTATTTTTGTTACCAGGATTGATATATATATATATATATATATATGTGTGTGTGTGTGTGTGTGTGTGTAAAATAAAAAAATTAAGATATTCGACACATTTGATATGAAAATTTGTAAAAATATTTAGGGTTTTTATTTGTACGTTGCTAAGTTGCGTGAGTTTTGTAGAAAACTGATTTCGTTCGAGTTTGTCTTTAGCGCGTCGTAGGTTAGGACAAAAAATATTGTGTCCCAATTTGTCTACAGCAAATGATCACTAAATTCCCTTCACAAAGTGGCAGGGAACCTGTGGTTGGATTGAATCTTTTGCAAATACATGAACCGCAAGGATTTTTACGTATTTTGTTCTTAAGATTACAAATGACATATTTTCCAAATTAGAAAAATCAATTACATATTTTTTTACTTCCTAAAACATATTTATTACATATCTATTGATCATTTCATTAAAATTAACCTATTAAATGACTACTTTACCTTGATTTTTACATATTGATATTTTATTATTTTAATTGTTTAAAACTTTTAACAATTAAATTTTGATTTTCAGTTATTATTGTTTTGAAATGAAGTTTTAAACGAGATGTAATTTTATTGTTTTTATTTATATAGAGTACTTGAACTTAAATAAATATAGTATAGATAGTCTTAGGAAATAAAATGTGTAAAAATACGAGTAAAATAGTCGGTCAATAAGTAATTTCAATAAAACGGGTAAATATGTAAATTGCATGTTTTAACAAGAGGAAATATGTGATTTATTTTTTCACATGGATAATTACGTAATTTATAACTTTAATTAGGAATGAAAAAATATAAATTCCTCAAATTTCTAGCTAGTAGTGTACTGTGACAATTATGTGGTTTGTACATGTTTTTTTGCGTTAAGTTGACATATTCAATACGTTTAGTTTCTATATAAATATTAAAGTTTTTGTTTCGTCGCTAAGCTGACGCAAGTTTTGTAGAAAATAGATTTCATCGCAAGTTTGTTGTAAGCGTGTTAGAAAAATTGCTTCGCAAAATTGTGCAGAGCAAATCAATAAATTTCTAGTAATGTAAAGAATCGGAAATAAATTTATTTATTAGTAGAAGAAAAAGAAACATGAAAATAAATAAAAACTCATAGAATTATAACAAGCGGAGCTTGTTGCCAAATCGGTCGCAAAGGGTCGCTAATCATAATTTTGTATGCACTAACCGTCGCAAATAAGTCCGGTCGCAATTTCAGTCCCTAACAATATTATCGCAAAAGGTTCGGTGCAAATTTGATTGCCAAATGATTTTGTTACAAAAACTTTCTGGTGCGCTTTCAGTCGTAATTTGCGATGGAAACTCCGGTTGTAAAATTGATCTCAAAAAGGTCTATTGCAGATTCGGTCGCTAATTTGTGACGAATAGTAATTCTACTGGTTGCAAACCTAGCTATTAATATAGGAGGGTTTAAGCAACTGTAATAACCGGTCTCAAAATTGTCGCAAAAACACATTTATGACTGTTCTAAATTTCACCAATGTTTATTTTGTTAGAACCAAACATGATAAATTTTTTTCACAAAATGTCATTTGATCATTTTCAAAAACTAAAGTAATTAGAAATGTAATAAAAGAGTAAATGGAAGTGTCATATGTCACACCACAATCATCTTCATCAAAAATTTTCTATCTCTTGCTACTATTAAATAATTACTTTAATTACTAATAAAATTATTTTATTTTTTTTACTTTTAATATTTAATAAATTAAGAAATAATCTATTATTAAGTTTATTTCTAAATAAATTAATACTTTTAAAAAGACAATTTTTTAAAAACAAAATTAAGCAAATTTCGGAGTTGTAATAAGAAACTTTTTTAAAAATGTATTTTTATACGATTTGTTTTAAAATAAAATGTTTATAAAAAAATGAAAACAATTTTTAAAAAGTCGATATCACTGCTTTATCATTTATAGTCATTTTTCATTCGTAATTTAAACTATATCATATCTTAGAATATCATTTCATATTTAATAAATTTATTAAATTAATATTTTATTTTTTAACCCGTGTAATACACGGGTTTACTAAAGCTAGTGTAACACCCGATTATTTATTCATTTATTTTGAAGCCGACTAAAGTAGAAAAGAAATAAAGTCCAAGTCGGGGACCAAACTCGCCAACGAAAAAAAATCGGGTGAGTGGAGTATATAAGGGAGAGGGCAGCCCTTACCCTCTCCCCCACACTCACAAATCAGCCAAAGAAAGGGGAGAAGAGAGAAAGAAGAGAAAAAGAGGAAAAGTGTTGGTTCGGGTTGGTTCGAGTAGCCAAAGTTTTGAGAAACGAGTCAAACCGAAGCTCTACTCGTCGTGGCCGTTTGTGTGAGTTCTAGGACCCCTCTTTTACTTGTTTTCAAACGATTTTGGGGCTGGAAAACATCTAAAATCGGTTTTGAGCGTGTGTATGTTTGACCCGTTTGTGCATGTGTATGTGTATGTATGATGCGTTTGTGGCTTGATTGTGAGCTTGTGTGTGCTTGAGTGGGGTCGTGGTATGCATCCCTAAGGTTTAGGATGGTCGATTTGGGCTTAAAATGGGTTTAGATGAGTTTGGAGGCCGAAAACCCTCGGCTGCAGTCGGGATGAACTGCATTCTGCATCAGCTAGGGCTAGGCAACCGACTGGAGGCCGAATGGAGGCCATACGGCCGATTAGGGTGCGATTGGGGTCCATTCGCACGAGTGGAGTCCATTCTCACGATTGAAGATCCATTCGCACGATTGAAAGGCCAGTCGCATGGAGGACATGCGACTGAAGGTCCAGTCGCATAAGTGCTCATCCGCATTAATCCCATTCGTATGAGGTCCATCCGCATTGTCCATTCGCAGGACTGGATGTTCATTCGCATAAGTGTTCATCCGTATTAGTTCATTCGCATGATGTTCAGTCGCATGGAGGCCACGCGACTGAAGGGTGTCCATACGCCCGAATAGGACTGTCGCACCCGAGGAAAGTCTAGTTTGACTTCTGACTTTCGGGGAAAAGTACAGATGTAAGTTTTGACGTAAAGGTTCCTGTAAGAGCATGTAAGATGACGATTGGGGTCTTAGAGAGCACGTTAGGCATGATGATGATGATGTTGCATGTTTATGCTTGTTATGTATGAATGATGTTGCCCTGTATGATGATGAATGTGTATGATATGTTCCTTATTATGATGTATGTTTATCTTTCTTGTGGCTTTACGTGTCATGTTAATGAATGAACGAGTATTATGTAACGTAAAGTGAAAGATAATGAAAGGGGAACATAAAGTAAGAATGCATGCATTATTGAATGATGACGAATGAAGGAAAGGCTTGCAAGCACATATATGAGGTGAGCAACTCGATGGTTGCAAGAGACTCGGATAGTGTGCCATCGATGAGAATGGCAATGAGGTGAGCAACCCTGTTGTTGCAACAGACTCGGATGGTATGCAATCCTTGAGATTGCTATGAGGTGAGCACTCCTATGGTTGCAACAGACTCGGACAGCGCGTTATCGTGAAGTTTCCATGAGGTGAGCCACCCTATGGTTGCAAGAGACTCGGATAGCATGCTATCGTTGAAATTGGCAATTGGGGTGAGCAACTCTATGGTTGCAACAGACTCGGTTAGCGCGAAGTCGTTGGGATTGTTAATGAGGTGAGCGACCCTGTTGTCGCAATAGACTCGAAGGAACGAACGTATAAAGGAACAAAGCTTATGTATGAAAGAACGAAGTATGAATGAACGTAAATGAATTATCGGAATAATGTACAGAATAAGATCCTTGTCATTCGACCTCAGTAATCGTGGCTGAGTGCCACGAAGAGGTAAAGTCTGACCGGATCTAGATTGAGAAGCGAACGATAATGTAACACGTTGAATGAGCAAAGTTAATGAACAGAATGATGAAGATAATACTGATATTATCTGTATGTACGTATGATGTATGATCGCGAACGAATGTAACGTAAAGTATGTTTTATTTATAAACACTAGAACTCACTCAGCAACGCTGACTTTGATGTGTTTCCAGTTGGCAGGTAATGATTGCTGAGGATGGCACGGGCGACTACTCAGCTCCTTTGGGACGACATTCTTTTGATTAATGTTTTTGCATTGTAATGCGAACAAGCTATTTTGTAATGAATGTTGTATTAATTTGCAAAAGCATTTACATGGAAATGAAGGATTGTTTAGTTTTCCGCTGCGATTTTATGAATTACAAATTTAACTATATGTTTTATGTGCAATGAGAACCCAGCTGTAGGCGTCCCGGGAACGGGGCCTTACAAGTTGGTATCAGAGCCAAAGTTTAAGTGAAATGGGTAAATTTTCAAAATAAACTTTAACTTAAACTGAGAATGGGACGGAATAGGAATGGGATGCCAATCTGAGTAGCTATGTGCCATCAGGTATTTTTGTAAAGTTAACCGGTTTTATGTGCGCATGGTATGTGGTTATGTGTTGTATGTAGATTTAAATACCGATGTAGTCAGGACAGGTAATGCTCGGGGTATGAAGAGTGAAGTAAGTGGCTAATCACAACTGGCCACTGTAATTAGGGACTTACTATACTTAACATAAATTGAGCTGTTCCCTTGAATGACCGTGTTAGTGTTTGAATCTTTCAGTGTGCGTGTGATGGCCGGTGGTAGATCTTCGAAAGCTTCAAGGGGTGGAGGTCACGGTGCTGAACCGCGACCCAAGAGAGGGAGACCCAGAGTGGAGAAAGTGGTTCATGAAGAACCAGAGACCCCTCATCCAGAGGGTGGCGACGAAAGCGCCAATCTGAGAGCCTCTGTAAAGGAGGATGTTGTAGAAGAAGTCCATCAGGTCATGCAGACAATCTTACCGTCTGTGGTGACTGAAGTTATTAAGGCTGTACGAGAAGGGGAAAGGAAGGAAAGAAACAGATCCTCTGGAGAACGGGAACAACCATAGCCGGAAACGGTTCTATCTGATGACGAAGAAGAAGAAGAAGAGCTTGCGCCTGAGACGGCACGAGGATGCAATTATGGGGCTTTTATGAGATGCAAGCCCCCTACTTTCGATGGAAATGGTACTGCTACAGCTGCTCACCGGTGGGTGAGGGAAATGGAGGTTGTTCTCGATATCAGTGAGTGTCGAGAGGACCAGAAGGTGAAGTTTGCTACCCACTCTTTTGTGGATTCAGCTCATTGCTGGTGGGACAACATTGTCCAAGCTGAGGGTAGTAGGGCCATTGGGAAAATGAAATGGCCTGAGCTGAGAAAGTTGGTGATTGAGGAATTTTATCCTCATCGGGAAATGTTCAAGGTCGAAAAGGAGTTCTTGCAACTGGAGGCGGGAACTATGACGCACCAGCAGTACACCACTAAATTCAACGAGATGGCACGTCTGGTGCCGGATCAGGTGACACCTTTGTCACGAAAGATTAAAAGATATATTCAGGGTTTGCCGGCGGATATTCGCAGGCACATGATCGCTGCCCGGCCGAGTACGTTTAGGTCGGCAGTGGATTTGGCAGGGAGATTGTACGATGAGAGAACGGTCATGGCGACTGAGGGTGGCAAGAAGAGTGGTGGTGATCGAAACTGGCGGGGGAAGAGGTTTGGTCGGGGTGATGCCTCGACGGGTAATAAGAAGGCACGAGCGGATGATTGCCGTGTGGTCACATCAAGTGCGGGGTCGAAAAGGTGTGGCAAGTGTGGAAGAGAGCACAGTGGGGAATGTAGGTTTGGGTCAAACTTGTGCTTCAAATGTGGGAAGGCGGGGCACCTGGCAAGGGACTGTCGTATAGTCCGGTTTTATAACTATGGTGAAGAGGGTCACGTAAGTAAGGATTGTAAGAAGTCGAGGGCTGAGAGTTCTGGGGTGAAGAGAACTGGAGGCGAAGGACGAGGGCGAGCGCCAGGGCATTTACCATGACACAGGAGGAAGCTAGGACAGACTCTGATGTCGTGTCTGGTACGTTTCTGGTGAACCAAACTTTAGCTTCTGTGCTATTTGATTCTGGTGCTAGTAGGAGTTTTATTTCTGCTGCTTTCTGTGCTAAGCTGGTTGTTAGTAGTAGACGTGTTGATGCGCCCTTTGATGTAGAAACTGCCATAGGTAAGTCTACCAGGATTTCGGAGATGATAGAAAACTGTGAGGTGGAATTAGAGGTCACAAGTTTCCTGTTAGACCGTTCGTGATGACCTGGGAGGTTTTGATTTGGTTCTTGGGATGGATTGGTTGGCGGACTTCGAGGCGAACATTGTCTGTTGCAAGAAGATGATTCGGTTGACAGCACCTGATGGAAGTTTGGTAACGGTTTATGGTGATCGGGTTACTATGATTCCGAAGGTGATCTCAATGTTGTGGCGGGAAAATGTATGAGGCGTGGATGTAGCGCCTACTTGGCTTATGTAAAGGATGTAGATACGCCAACACCACAACTGTCTGATGTACCGGTTGTGTGTGACTTTCCAGACATGTTCCCCGAAGACTTACCAGGAGTACCACCTGACAGAGAAATTGAATTTCAGATTGATCTGATACCGGGTGCCCAACCCGTTGCCAAGGCACCATATCGGTTAGCTCCGACGGAGATGAAAGAGTTGATGGAACAGTTGCAAGAGTTACTTGATAAGGGGTTCATTAGACCGAGTATCTCTTCTTGGGGTGCTCCAGTCCTGTTTGTAAAGAAGAAGGATGGTAGTATGAGGATGTGCATTGACTACCGCAAGCTGAACAAGTTGACAGTGAAGAACCGATACCCCTTACCGAGAATAGATGATTTGTTCGATCAGCTTCAGGGTGCCAGTTGGTTTTCAAGGATAGATCTTCGATCTGGCTATCATCAGTTGAAGGTGAAGGAGCAAGATATCCCTAAAACAGCTTTCCGCACGCGCTATGGTCATTACGAGTTTCTTGTCATGTCTTTTGGTTTGACCAACACGCCAGCTGCTTTTATGGATCTGATGAACGTGTGTGTCGGCTATGTTGGATAAATCAGTGATTGTGTTTATTGATGATATCCTGATTTATTCGAAGAGCGAGGTTGAGCATGCCGGTCACATTCGGGAGGTTCTGGAGACGCTGAGAAGGGAGAAATTGTATGCTAAATTCTCCAAGTACGCGTTCTGGTTGCGCGAAGTTCAGTTCTTGGGTCATATGGTGAATCCCGATGGGATTATGGTGGACCCGGCGAAAGTGGAGGCGGTTATGCAATGGAGGTCACCAAAGACGCCATCCGAGATTCGTAGTTTCTTGGGTTTGGCGGGCTACTATAGAAGATTTATCCAAGACTTCTCTAAGATTGCTTCTCCACTAACTAAGTTGACCCGAAGGATGTGAAGTTCGTATGGGGTCAAGCTCAAGAGAAGGCGTTCGAAGAGTTGAAGGCAAGATTGACTCAAGCTCCTGTTCTGTCATTACCCGATGGAAGCGAAGATCTGTTGGTTTATTCTGATGCTTCCTACTCAGGGTTGGGATGTTTTAATGCAGAGAGGGAAGGTTATAGCCTATGCATCCCGATAGTTGAAAGTTCATGAGGTTAATTATCCCACTCATGACTTGGAGCTAGCAACCGGGTCTTTGCGTTAAAGATTTGGAGGCACTACCTCTACGGGACAAGTGCACCATATTCACTGACCACAAGAGTGAAGTACTTCTTCGAGCAGAAGGATTTGAACATGAGGCAGAGGCGATGGTTGGAGCTTATAAAGGATTATGATTGCGAGATCCATTACCATCCAGGCAAAGCTAATGTGGTGGCGGATGCCCTTAGCCGAAAGGAAAGGCCCGAACCGATTCGGGTGAAAGCTTATCAACTAATCATGACCTCTGATGTGATGAAGCAAGCCAAGGAGTTTCAAGATGAGGCATTGAAAGAAGATCATCTTAACTCGGAAAGAATGAGAGGTCTGGTTGGGGAATTAAGTGAAAACACACTCGGTGTTAGAACTCGATTCGGTCGTCTGTGGATTCCTCGTTTTGGGGATCTACGGGTGAAGATAATGGATGAAGCTCACAAGACTCGATACTCCATTCATCCAGGTGCCACGAAAATGTACCATGATATGAAGAAAGATTATTGGTGGCCGGGTATGAAGCGCGACGTGGTGGAGTATGTGAGTAAGTGCCTTACTTGCTTACAGGTGAAGGCCGAGCACCAAAAGCCGTATGGGAAGATACAACCTTTGGATATAGCGGAATGGAAGTGGGAGCACATCACCATGGATTTCATTACAAAGCTGTCGCGTACCCCGAAAGGGTACGATGCCATATGGGTGATAGTTGATCGTTTGACAAGAGTGCTCACTTCCTACCGATCCGCGAGACATATTCGTCAGAGAGGTTGGCTGATCTGTTCATCAAAGAAATTTTAACTCGTCATGGTGTGCTGGTGTCTATTGTGTCTGATCGCGACACTCGTTTACATCTAAATTTTGGAAGAAATTCCACGACGCTATGGGGACGAGGTTACATATTAGCACGGCTTATCATCCCCAAACCGATGGTCAGTCAGAAAGGACCATTCAGACATTGGAAGACATGCTTCGAGCATGTGTGATTGATTTTGGTGGAAGTTGGGATGACCACCTACCGTTAGCTGAATTCTCCTACAATAACAGCTATAATGCCAGTATTGGTATGCCACCAAATGAGATGCTATACTGTAGGAGATGCAGAACGCCGGTTTGTTGGGGTGATATTGGTCGGAAGGAATTGGGAAGCGTCAAGATAATCGAGGCTACGACTGAGAAGCTTGAAAAGATCAAAGCCTTTATGAAGGCAGCTAAAGATAGACAGAAGTCGTATGCTGATAAAAGACGCATGCCGATTGAGTTCCAGGTGGGTGACAGGGTTATGTTCAAGGTCTCACCTTGGAAGGGTATCATCCGATTTAGGAAGCGGGGCAAGTTGAGCCCAAGATATATAGGCCCTTTCCGAATCATCGCACGAGTAGGAGAGGTGGCCTATAGATTGGAGTTACCAGGCGAGCTAAGTGGAATTCATCCGACATTCCATGTATCTCATTTAAGGAAGTGCTTGGCGGATGAAGACATGATTGTTCCACTGGAGGATATCAAAGTAGACGAAAGGCTCAATTACGTGGAACAACCAGTGCGATCATCGATAGAAAAGAGAAAAGACTGAGAAATAAAGTGGTTCCTCTTGTGCATGTGCAGTGGAAGCACAGGAAGGAATCCGAATCAACTTGGGAGACAGAGGAAGAAATGAGACAGGATTATCCATGTTTGTTTGAAGAATAACAGGTTTCGGGGACGAAACCTATTTAAGGGGGGTGGACTTGTAACACCCGATTATTTATTCATTTATTTTGAAGCCGACTAAAGAAGAAAAGAAATAAAGTTCAAAGTCGAGGGACCAAACTCGCCAACGAAAGAAATTCGGGTGAGTGGGAGTATATAAGGGAGAGGGCAGCCCTTCCCCTCTCCCCCACACTCACAAATCAGCCAAAGAAAGGGGAGAAGAGAGAAAGAAGAGAAAAAGAGGAAACGTGTTGGTTCATGTTGGTTCGAGTAGCCAAAGTTGTTGAGAAATGAGTTAAACCGAAGCTCTACTCATCGTGGTCATTTGTGTGAGTTATAGGACCCCTCTTTTACTTGTTTTCAAATGATTTTGGGGCTGGAAAACATCTGAAATCGGGTTTTGAGCGTGTGTATGTTTGACCCGTTTGTGCATGTGTATGTGTATGTATGATGCGTTTGTGGCTTGATTGTGGGCTTGGGTGTACTTAAGTGGTGTCGTGGTATGCATCCCTAAGGTTTAGGATGGTCCATTTGCGCTTAAAATGGGTTTAGATGAGTTTGGAGGCCGAAAACCCTCGGCTGCAGTCGGGATGAACTACATTCTGCATCAGCTAGGGCTAGGCGACCGACTGGAGGCCGAATGGAGGCCATACGGTCGATTAGGGTGCGATTGGGGTCCATTCGCACGATTGGGGTCCATTCGTACGATTGGGGTCCATTCGCACGATTGAAGATCCATTCACACGATTGAAAAGCCAGTCGCATGGAGGACATGCGACTGAAGGTCCAGTCGCATAAGTGCTCATCCGCATTAATCCCATTCGCATGAGGTCCATCCGCATTGTCCATTCGCACGACTGGATGATCATTCGCATAGGTGTTCATCCGTATTAGTTATTCGCATGATGTTCAGTCGCATGGAGGCCACACGACTAAAGGGTGTCCATACGCCCGAATAGGGCTGTCGCACCCGAGGAAAGTCTAGTTTGACTTCTGACTTTCGAGGAAAAGTACAGATGTAAGTTTTGACGTAAAGGTTCCTGTAAGAGCATGTAAGATGACGATTGGGGTCTTAGAGAGCACGTTGGGCATGATGATGATGATGTTGCATGTTTATGCTTGTTATGTATGAATGATGTTGCCCTGTATGATGATGAATGTGTATGATATGTTTCTTATTATGATGTATGTTTATCTTTCTTGTGGCTTTACGTGTCATGTTAATGAATGAACGAAGTATTATGTAACGTAAAGTGAAAGATAATGAAAGGGGAACATAAAGTAAGAATGCATGCATTATTGAATGATGGACGAATGAAGGAAAGGCTTGCAAGCACATATATGAGGTGAGCAACTCGATGGTTGCAAGAGACTCGGATAGCGTGCCATCGATGAGAATGGCAATGAGGTGAGCAACCCTGTTGTTGCAACAGACTCGGATGGTATGCAATCCTTGAGATTGCTATGAGGTGAGCACCCCTATGGTTGCAACAGACTCGGACAACCCGTTATCGTGAAGTTTCCATGAGGTGAGCCACCCTATGGTTGCAAGAGACTCGGATAGCATGCTATCGTTGAAATTGGCATTTGGGGTGAGCAACTCTATGGTTGCAAGAGACTCGGTTAGCGTGAAGTCGTTGGGATTGTTAATGAGGTGAGCGAACCTGTTGTCGCAACAGACTCGAAGGAACGAACGTATAAAGGAACAAAGCTTATGTATGAAAGAACGAAGTATGAATGAACGTAAATGAATTATCGGAATAATGTACATAATAAGATCCTTGTCATTCGACCTCAGTAATCGTGGCTGAGTGCCACGAAGAGGGTAAAGTCTGACCGGATCTAGATTGAGAAGCGAACGATAATGTAACACGTTGAATGAGCAAAGTTAATGAACGGAATGATGAAGATAATACTGATATTATCTGTATGTACGTATGATGTATGATCGCGAACGAATGTAACGTAAAGTATGTTTTATTTATAAAACTAGAACTCATTCAGCAACGCTGACTTTGATGTGTTTCCAGTTGGCAGGTAATGATTGCTGAGGATGGCACGGGCGACTACTCAGCTCCTTTAGGATGTCATTCTTTTGATTAATGTTTTTGTATTGTAATGCGAACAAGCTATTTTGTAATGAATGTTGTTTTAATTTGCAAAAGCATTTACATGGAAATGAAGGATTGTTTAGTTTTCCGCTGCGATTTTATGAATTACAAATGTAACTATATGTTTTATGTGCAATGAGAACCCAGCTGTAAGCGTTCCGGGTACGGGGCCTTACAACTAGTTACACACATATACCTATGAACGTAAGAGTAATAACTAGTCGCTTGCACATGTGGCGCATTGTAGACAATTGTTGTACGTTGTGAGGCTCTATAAATACAAGACCACAAAATGCAAGTGTTGGTGTGTAATTAACTCCTAAGAATATATCCTCTCAAGCTAGCCTACAATACGTTTGATAGATCATTTGTTACATATGGCTAGTGGAATGATGTCCGAGTTAAGTGATGCCTACAATCGTGCTTCTGACCCTAAGCGTAGTGATTTTCCCGACGATTTTATCTTTGGAGTGGGATCATCTGCATATCAGGTGTGTGTATATGCATGATGATGATCATATATATGCCTACTACTTAATCAAAATGACATGATATCTTGATAAAGAAAGTATACAACTACCGACGGTTTTGGGACTACCGTCGGTAATGGTAGCGCTACTAAAGCTTCCTCTAGCTAAATCCACCATTAAAAGTTTGTTCACTTAATTAACTGTATATTTCTTGATGTGGATTGCAGATTGAATGTGGTTGGAGAGCAGATGGTAAAGGCTTAAGTATATGGACTGTTTTAGCTTGAGATACCCTGGTCTCTCTCTCTTTTTTTTCTGTATATATTAACGTTAAAAAGTGCATAAGCATACATACATGTTGCTTCAATAGAAATGTTACAACTGAAAAACAATATATGCTTCATTTATACTATTCTAGCTATTATTTTTTTTGTTTTATCTCCTCTCTCGTGAAATATTTTTAAGGGATTAAGAAAATGTGTATATATGTGTATACATATGCATATATGTACATTTATATGTGCATATATTCAAATGACTATCAATATTTTATATTTTTTATAATGACCCTTAATCATATTCAGATTTACACATATTCTAGTTAATTTCTTTATATAATAATTAAACAATAGAAGAGCTAAGTTTCTCGTAATTTGTATATATGATTGGTAAGTACAAATATAAGGCCCTTCAATTCTATGTATATGTGTTTGTATGTATGCGTAGTTACGTACATATATTTATGCATCACACTTGAAATATTTATATTAATTATATTGTGTTAGATCTTTTATCTAATAGTTTAAGTTTGATCATCAGACAAGACGGAGGTGCAAATGGATGTCATACTGTTGATAGTTATTCAAGAATGAAGGTAACATAATAATTTGTGAAAATAAGTTCCAAGTTGTGATTCTGTTGCTAACATACTCTTGAGAAAATAATATATATGAAATTGGTTTTGATGATTACTAGTTATCTACTCGATCAATGATTAAATAATCTTATTGGTGATTGTAGTGTAATATACGTGTTTGTTCATAATTTTGTCTACTATGTAAAAACTTGTCAGGAAAATGTTCAATTGTTGAAGAAAATGGGTGTAAAATCATACAGATTCTCTATTTCATGGTCAAGAATATTTCCAGGTGAAGTAATAACGTTTCTTTTTTTTTTTCAAACTAGAACATTGATAAATGAATAAAATTATTTTTACTACAAGAAAATTTTTAACATACATATGAATTTATCTATCTTTAAAGCCTCAACAACTTAAGTTTCAGAAAAATACCAACAAACAATAAATTATACCCCTACTGACAAATGGGTATTTTATAACAAACAAACACAGTTGCAAAATTAGCGAAGGAAATAAAATCTAGACCGACTTAAATCTGTCACAAGACATGGATTTTTATTTCTATCGCTTTTGCAAGGAATTCTAGCAACTCATTTCTAGAGGCTAATTAGAACCAATCACATTAACAACATCTAAGTTACACGGCTCAATGTTGGACCTTGTGTTTAGCAACAACCTGAATCAGTACTAGAAAACTAGATTGTTCTCTAGGTCGAGTATTGAATAGTGTCAAACCCAATCGCAAACAATAGTACTGGTACAAGTGCATAGGAAATTGCAATTTGTGATAAATTTTTGACAAAGAAGTTTTTGACAAATTTTCAATTAAATTTTTTATTACAAATTTTCAATTAAAATCATTTCTGACTAGTTTTAGACTAAAATTGTATCCTACACAGTTATCAGAAATACCTTTTTCTAACAAAAATAATCTTTCCTTGTACATGGTCACCAAATTAAGGTTTTTAACTGCGTTGGAAATTCGGAAACTTTACAAATTTCCAAATCTATTTTACAAATTTGAAATCTAACTTTTATACTTAGGCAAATTTCGTAGGATATGAGTGATATAAAACCGTGTACATACTTGATTATTCTTATCTTCTTGAAACAATTCATCATATTTAACTTGAAGTATTTATATAGGTGGTAAAGTATGGGTAAAAGCTTAGAGGGAATCAATTACTACAACAAGCTAATTGATGAGTTATTAGCCAATCAAATAGAGCCATTTGTCACCCTCTTTCACTGGGATACTCCTATTGCTTTGGAAGAAGAATACATGGGTTTCCTTAGTTCCAAAATTGTGTAAGCGTTTATTCCTATATGTTGTTTACCTTATTGTTGTGTACCTTTGTGCATCTCTCAACTTATTGCTCGTTATTAACCTTATGTTTGTGTACATTAGGGATGATTTTGTCAATTACACGGATGCTTGTTTTTGGGAGTTTGGAGATCGGGTGAAGGACTGGGTGACACTGAACGAGCCGTATACATTCGCCTATGATGGCTATGTCCAAGGTACATTTGCACCCGGTCGAGGTGGCAAAAATCAAGAGGGTGATGCTCAAGTTGAACCATATAGTAGCATACAACTTACTCAACTCTCATGCAGCAGCCTACAGATTATACAAAGAAAATTAAAAGGTATATATTTTTTTCGATTCAAATCCTCGACCACTATGAATCAAAGAAACTTCAGTGATGGACTATTTCATCATGTTTCAATAATATTATTATCATGTTTAGCAACCTAGCTTATCTTTATCAAAAACATTATTATCATGTTTCAATTATTTGTACAGTCTTTTCAAAAGGGTAAGGTAGGTATTACACTCAGCTCCACCTATTTTCAACCTTATGCAGGTCCAAGCCATCAGCAAGACATCCAAGCTGTTGATCATGCCTATGATTTTATGTTTAGCCGGTGAGAATAGCCATGTGTACATATAACTACTATATGTCGACAAATAATATATACACAATATTATATGCCACATATGTTGACTCTTACATGCATGTAGGTTTATGGAGCCTTTAACAAAAGGTAGTTGGCCTGAGAATATGCAAAGATTGGCCACTAAACCAACACCAGATTACCCGAATGGGCGTGTTTTGCCCAAATTTTCTATCAATTAGCAGAAAAACTTGGTTGCATGGTATGATTTTCTCGGAATAAACTACTACCATGCAAGTTTCGCCCAATATCATGATTACTCAAATGAAATTTCTCAAGGATATTCTACAGATGGTCACTTCAAGCAAAAGGGTATCAATGAGTATTGCTTATATAATTTTCAATATACTTTTTGATTGTTTATGAATCTTGAATGTAGTTCGTTTTTCAATGTTGTAGTGCAAGACCCCAATGGACGCTATGTTGGAGAGCCTGCAAGACCACTTTATCTGCGAATTAAGAAACATTACATGAAGAAAATTGTCATATTTAGTGACACAAACAAAGTGTTACCGAGTGTCTTAGCTTTTCACATTTTGTTAAAAAATTAATGGGCAATAAATATAAGGTTTTTTATATTCTTTTATTTTAGTCACACTTTTTAAAAGAAAATTTGCTGCAAAAGGTCAAACCAAAAGAGTTTTTATTTATTTATCTATTTTTTACATATTACATTGATTTTAGGCAATTCACTACTTAGTGCAACGAATTCAACAATAGCTTATGAAAGAAGCAAACTTAACCGAGTTGACTTCAAGTTAAAATATATTTTTGTCTCATAAATAAAAAAGTACTTTATCTAGAAAACAACTTGATTTCAATAAAGTTTATGTCAGAATTTTCAATAAAAGATTAAACAGATCGAACGAGGGAATTAGTTTTTTAAAAATAATTAAGCATGAAAAGTTATTAGAGAAACATCAAATTATATGTTCAATTTTTTATTGAAAGAATATAGAGAGAAAAAAATTCACGTGTTGAGTTTGCTTGCTAATTTAATAATTGAATTCGATACGCCGAATTGCTTTGTAAACAAATACATCTCAAAACATCTAAAAACTTTTAGTTATTTAGCCCACCTAGAAATCAAAAAAGTTTCAAGACATATTTCTCACATTTTTTAATATCTCTAACATAATCTTTACTCATAACTTTTTGAATAGCTAGAACTTCTTAAGAAATTTAGTGACTAATTGATGTTTGAATTCACTTACAACCTTCTTATGCCACTATTGAACATTTTCGTGTAAAAAAACATGAATTGATAAATCAAATAACTATTTTTTTTCGATTGCTAACCAATATTGTTCCACCTTGATAGTTATTTGAAGGGTCATAGTTTTTTAACTGTTCCGAACAATTTATGAAACTCTTGGTGCTAATTAAAAGTAAATACAATATTACTAAAGATATCATCATCACTGAGAATGGTAAAGAATAACTTTAATGATCAATATTAGTTTGTTGTTACATTAATCCATGTTATGTCAAAATTCATGTTGGTATAAACTTTGACCTCTTAACAAGTTCTCCCGACAAGAATGATGTTGGAAAAACTTACGAAGAAGCACGCAATGATACATTTCGAATTAATTACATAAAAGATCATCTTAAAGCTATAAAAGTGGCAAGATGGTAAGTTAAGACTCTAATCATTATCATATCGACTTATTTTATTTTTAATTGTTGCCAACACATTGATATACACACATCTTGTTGAATGTTGCAGTAACGAAGTGAACGTGATGGGATACTTTTGTTGGTCATTCATGGATAGTTTTGAATGGGGTTCTGGATATAATCTCCACTTTGGCATGATCTATGTTGATTACATGAAAAACTTACAGAGGTACCCGAAAAAATCGGCAATTTGGTTCAGAAAATTACTTGGTGAGCAAGGAACTGAAGTTAATGATGCATCAAACAAAGACTAAACAAGCTTGAGAAAGTTACAAAATACATGAATCACCCTTAAGATTTGATAAGACCATAAAGTGTGTTGTTTAATAAATTTGTGTATGGATTTATGTTGTGAAGTGTCATCATATAATACATGAATAAAGTTCTTAAAGTGTTCAATATATAGATGTGACTACTAGTGACTTGACGCATGTAAACAAAACCCAAAAACTTAGCTCCATGATACGGATTTTACCTTTCAAGATTAACCAACAAATCGTTGGACTGACTATTTCGTATATAGATGCTAGATCAATTATTTATTCTATTTAATCGAAGATGTATGTATATACTAGTCATATATTAAAACCGCTAATAGTTATCTTTTTTCCTTTGTTATTCAGATGAATTTTAATTAGGCTGACTAGTTTAATCGAAGAACCATACAAGCTTCATTTTAGTTTTCGAAACGTTGATTTTTTCCTAACTTTTCGTTATCATTTTAACAAGTATGGTTACAAGATTAGGAAAATCTTTTAGTTGATTTCATTGTGCATGTGAATTAATGTTGGGTCTACTTTCTAGTTGGGCCTCTGTTGTTTTCCATACTTAACTTTGTCTAGACTCATTTAATCACTATTATATTGTTTTATAAAACTACCACACGCACATGCCAAAAAGTGACAATCATGCTAGAGATATATATTATGATGTCAAATCCACCATTATTATGATCACATTACATGTTTGTGATGTTTACTTCCACACAGACTAACGGCTAAGAAATAAACAATTATTGAGGATCACATTTAACTAGGGGATTTATTTAAACTTAAAGCTAATTTCCCCATTGTTATGATCCGAGATACATTTAACACGAAAATCACAAACGTTAAACCAAATAGATCCACACATGCTTCGTTTTGCCTGTTTCATTTCATGCTTTAGCCTTCTTCAGCTTATGAACTTGTTCGATTGCTTTGGTTGGTGCACCGTTGGCTTCATCTTCTTGTTCAACACTGACTAGACTTCTTTTGCGTGAGTACTCCTGTAATTTTTCTCCTGAAAGAAACTTTTTGTACCAAATTGCTGATTTCTTCGGGTACCTAAGGAGACTGTTCTTGTAATCAACATAGTTTAGACCCATTCGGGAAGTATACCCCGCACCCCATTCATAGCTATCCATGAATGACCACACAAAGTATCCCGTAACAGGGATCTTCTTCCTACAAAAGAAATATTTAATTAAATTTTGTAATTAATATTCTCGCATAAATTTCTTAGATGTAAATTCTTGAATCAAATCTTTGTAATTAATTTTCTTCAAACATTCTTAGCATTGTTTTTTTATAAAATTTTATATGTGATTTTAGTTAGTGTTTATATGTCTTACAATATAATCATACGCTAATAAGATCATTTTTTGGTGATGTTTGATGACATTATAAATCAAGTACACTAAATGCATGCATAGACACTAACAAATTTGCTTTTCTGATTGCTTCAAGATGCCATTTGATGTATTTAAGTCGATATGCATCATCTTTAACTTGTTCATAAGTTTTTTGGTCGTCCTTCACCTCCGGAGCTCCTATATCAAAAATACAATCATTGTCTTTGAACTGTTGACGATTTATTTATTTAATGTATGATACACATATTTATAAGAAATTTGTTTTACCATTCTCAGTTATTACAAAGGATTTGTTAACATTGTAGGTTTTCTTGATGTAAAGCAAGAGATCAACAAGTTCAAAGGGACAAAGATAAACCCATGATCCATTATAAGCCTGCAATGTAAGTTGTGTTAAGTTAGACTTGATATGAGTAATCAAATAAATTGGAAATTTTGTTTCTTTTTCGATATAACTTCAAGTAGTCATGTCTATCTTACAGGTTCTCCTATATCATGACCCGCTGGATCTTGTCCTAAACATAAGAAACACAAATCGTTAGAATATATCATATGTAGATTGTGTACACTAATGTTATAAGCAGATGATATTTAAGCTTTTGTCACCTTTTTCCTCGTAGTGACTGTCAGTAAGAAATCCGTCAGAAAGACCATGAGATTCGACAAAACGGGCGTAACTTGCAGTGTAGTAGTTTATTCCCAGAAAATCATACGATCCTATCAACTTTTTCTTCTGGTCATCGGTGTATACTGGCAAAGAACGACCATTTGGGTGTTTGACAGACGGCTTAGTGGCTAATGTTTTCACGTTTTGTGGCCAGTTACCGGTTGTTATCGGCTCCATAAACCTGAATATAAGGCATCACAACACACGACTTTTTAAAGTTAGTTAACTTTAACGCGCACACAAATAAATAAAGTTTAAGTTTTCCTTAGCTAGCAAAATGTTATATTTGCTTACATTCCAAACATAAAATCATATGCATACTCCACAGCTTTGACATCTTCTTGATTATCCTTACCACGGTAAGGCTTGAAAAAGTTGACATCAAAAGTGATTCCCACTTTACCATTTTGAGAATCCTAAAATAAAATAATAATGTTTTATGTAACAATAAAGCACCTGCACCAATCCATATATGTATAAATGTTAAAAATTATGTTTTAGTGGATTGTACCTTAAACTCATCTTGATACTTTCTATAAGCAGCTGCATGACAGTTGATTAGATTGTATGCTACAGTATACGGCTCCGTTTCAACGTCATTGTCTGGGCTCGTTGCACCCCTACCGGGTGCAAAGTTACCCGTAACATAGCCAAATAAGGTGAACCTGAATGGCTCGTTTAACGTCGCCCAGTTCTTCACCCGATCACCAAACTCCCAGAAGCATATTTCCGCATAGTTGACGAAGTCGTCACTGATCATGTTTAGAAAAAGATTAATTTATAAATTATTATAGATATACAAATTAATAAATAACTAATACTCACACAATTTTGGAACTTAGAAAACCCATGTATTCTTCTTCCAATGCATTTGGAAGATCCCAATGGAAAAGAGTGACAAATGGCTGGATGTCATTGGCTAATAACTCATCTATTAGCCTGTTGTAGAAATTGATGCCTTCCAAACTTTTGCCCATACTTACTTTCCCACCTGTTTATAAACAAGAATTTTACTTGAGGATTTCCGGTATAATAACACGTCAGCCCTAGCTGGGTTGCGATGTTATGTTAAGTAATCGTCGGTTTACTTCACCTGGTAATATCCTAGACCAGGAGATCGAAAATCTGAAATAATTTATACCCATTTTCTTCAGCAACTGAACATCTTCCTGCACATAAGTTTACAAATCATGTAAAAAGACAAACTACTATAAGAATCATATATCATTGTATTTCATACACACTCGGTCATATATACTCATATATCCATAGTTATTGCGATTTGTTAATTCTACCTTCATTTTGTGATAAAAATCACAGTGACACATGCATTTGAACCATCAGAAATGTTTTCTGCAATCAACATCATCATTAATGGTTATGCATTAATATCGAAGCTATAAAACAGTAATTAACACGGAGAGAAATATACGTATATACAGGTATATATACGTACCGGGGTGTCTTAGTGCAAAACAATCCCAGATATGTAAGCCTTTACCGCCTTCATCCCAAGCACCTTCAACCTACAACTCGAAAACTAACAACTTTAGGCCTCCTTAAGCTACTAAAATAGCTAAATTCGCACAATAATATACACACAAATACATGTACATCGTCATTAAGTGTCAATTAGATATATATACTTACTTGATAAGACGATGTTCCTACTCCAAACATGAAATCATGAGGAAAATCGCTACGTTTGACGTTAGGATCAGTGTTGTAATCATAGTCGACGGACATTTCTTGGGCCATTACGAATTTTCAAACGAGTCGAGAGAAAATCTTTCACGACTTCAAATCGTAACAGTGAGGAGTGGTGAGAACTAGCATCCTGTGGTCCGGTATTTATAGCCGGTGTTACAGAAATCACTGAGAAAAAAAATGGTTAAAGTTTTTCGAAAAAACAAAGTAACACTTAATTTTCTAATTAAGAGAATATTCATAGACTTACAATTCAAATTATTTCGCATAGATAGATGGTTAAAAGTTTTCACGAGACTTATTCTTTACAGATTGTTAACATGACACAACTACCGCCACTCATTTTTATTTTTAATCCAATATACTTTTGCAATTCGATTGCTTACGTCACTTTAAAAATCAGTTTTGGTTTGTGTAGATTTGACCCACGTGATTCACGTTCATTTAATACATTACTACAACTACCTCGTTAATTATAGTTAGAAAAATGTAGTATTCGTTATTTTTTTTAACGACAAATGTATGGTTCTATTCAAAAAATAGATGTTATTTTAATCGAGCCTACCTATTCGTTTCCCAATCAGGACCGCACCCCCAACTCACTCGGAGGAAACTTATTGTTGAGAAAACCTCCTGACTCAACTCTAAGCATTTTTACTCAGAGTGAGACTTGAACCCATACTCTTTATTTTATTTACATGTCAAGAGTACCTCACCTTAACTAGCTGGGCTAAGGATCACTGGTATGTACTATTCATTCAATTTTTAAAGTGTATATAAGTATTTTAATGTTTATATTTTAGAACTGTATTAATACGTCATATGTTATGTTATATAATTTAATTATAATATGTGCATATATATTAGGGAAAACCCATTTGTTATCTGCCTTTCTCATCATTTTTAAGTATTTGCATCGGTTTGTCACGATATACATACATACATATATATAGAGATGGATCAAATGAGAATTAATTGTTTTTTGTGAGAATTAAATTTTTTTGTGAGAACTTTAAAAATCAATCTCAACCACTAGTTCTTAATGACAAAATTGTAATTAACAAACATATTTAAAGAATTTATAAATAAAAAATAACATAAAAATAAAAAAATAAAAACACAAAAATATTTTCTTACTTTCCCTCTTTAATAAAAAAATTATAAAAAAAATTTCTTGTTTTTTTAACGAAATTCGTTTTACACGTGTAATATCGGATTTACATATATGTAAATCCAGTACTACATATGTGTATAACTAGATTTACACACATGTAAATAACGGATTGACACTTTTTTTAGAAAAATATATCATTATGGTAGCCGTTGGAAAGATAAAAAAATACTAAATTTTATGGTGAATTTTTTTTTGAAAAAAGTTATGAACGTTTTAAAAAGGGGGGGGGGGAAATGGTATGTGATAAAAAATAAATGGCTGAGATTGGTTCTTACAGTTCTCACAAAAAAGGATGGTTCTCATTTGAACCGTCCCTTATATATATATATATATATATATATTATATATATATATATATATATATATATATATATATATATATATATATATATATATATATTATATATATATATATATATATATATGTTGATACATGTGTACCTAGTTTAGGAGCTTAATGTAAAATGTCTTTCATGTCTTACATATATGTAATTGAATGGGTATGAATGAAATGTAATGTGTGATTGATCCATATAATGTTTGATATTTCATTACTTATTATGTGATAATGCATATTGAACTAACTATATAGGTTTGTGGTTGTTTACATAATTCTTAGTCAATAATGATTGAGAAACATGTTCAAACTTAATCGTGTGAAGCTCTCATGCGAATGGACTATGCTAATGGACCATACGCATGAATACTTCATGCTAATGGACCAGTCGCACGACTGAACCAGGAGACTGGATCAGTCGCACGATTGAGACATAAGATTGACTCAGTCGCATGACTGGACCTTCAGTCGTGCGGATAGATCAATCGCATGCTTCAGTCGAACGACTGAACCATTAAATGTTCAGTCGTACGAATGGAAGACCCTAACCTATAAATACCACCTAATTAGTGGAAAACGTAACAATTCGAATACCTACGCATATAATCGTACCCTAGCCGTCTAGAGACTCAAGAAAACCTGTTCCAAGTTCATACACAGTTGATCGTGTTCTAATCATTCATAACGTTTCATTAATCGTTAGATTGATCTGAACTGTGTTCTCCCTGATTGGATCGCCAGTCAAATAGGATTTCGCGCTATTTGAGATGGTATACGTGCAGAATCAGTTAGTACTCCATATGAGAACGGGCCTAAGAAGTGGTATCAGAGGCATGGCTCTTTATTTTGTGTGTGATTGAATCGTTTTCGGTGTAAATCTCATGTTTTACATTCAAAACACCATCTTTTTGGTAAAACAATGTATTTCAGTGTCTCCAGATCTAAAAGTTCATGTTTTCCGCCTTACGGCAGATTAGAGTTTGTTAAAAATCGTATTTTTGGGTCAAAGTACCAAAAATCTTCGAATTTTCAAATCCAGCATCCTCAGTCGCCCGATTGGCTCAATCTCACGACTGAACTCAATCGCACCTCCCATACGCACGATTGAACTCAGTCGCCCATCCATTCGTACGACTGAACACCCCATTCACATTGTCCATCTACACTTGCTCAATCGCACGATTGACTCATCCGCATTGGTTCAATCGCATGATTGTTTCATCCGCATTAGTCCATCCACACGATTGACCCAATCGCATCTCTACATTCGCACCAGTGAAACAATTTTTTTCTAACACTATAAGTATAAATAAATGTAAGATCAGTACTCGGCGTTTACTGCAGGTAGGGACTCGCGTATCCAGAACCTGTTACTTCTGGAAAATGATATTGGGAATCACAATAAGCCGCCTAAGCTTATCATGTTAGACGATTACCCACAATGGAAGCAAAGGTTCGAAATGTATCTAAATGGTGTTGATCCCAATTTGTGGGAGTCAATCGAGACTGGTTATAGTATGCCGGTTGGTGCTGATGGAGTCAAACTTACTCTAGGCGGCATGACTGATAGCCAGAAGGTGAAGTACAATGCTAAGAAAAAGGTTTATGCTCTGTTGACTTAGTCGATACCTAAGGATATATTCCACCAATTTTCTGAGAATAAATAGGCAAAGAAATTATCGGAGGCTCTGGAAAATGATATGACAGGAATGCATCGTTAAATGCTCTAAGGGCGAAGCTTTGAAGAAGGAATTTGATAACTTCTCATCGATGGGTAAGGAGAGCTTGGATGATGTCATAGACCGATTCTACCATTTAATGAGTGAGTTGCACACTCATGGGGTTACAACGTCAATGGAAGGAAAGGTATCAAGCTTTGCTGATGGTTTGCCAAAGAAGTGGGACTCATTTGTGTCTAATTTGAGACAGAAATATTTACTGGCCAAATTAGACATAAACGACTTCATCCTGAAACTGAGGGAGGAGGAACTTAGGATGAAGTACAAGTCTTAGAAAGGATCTTACGATCAGAACCCGTCTCTGTATAATTCAACTTCCACCTCAAAAAGCTCGAGAGCACCACTTCAAACTGCATTTGTGTCAAGTTCAGCAGCTCCTCCGCAAGCCACTACTTCAGGATCTGAAATGTCTGGGTCATCTAGCACCCAATTTCTAGTACCTGAATCCTGAATCAAATAGTATGAAGTTGAAGACCGAGAATCTAGGGAATATCACTGTGGAGGTTGCAAAGGAGCATATGGACCTCTTAGCTGTAGTTGTTCATTCTATGATGGTCTAGTTACAGGAAAGATCGGAAATTGCCATCTGGCTGATGAGGATTACGAGCAGGTGGACGAGAATGAATTAGAAAGAATGGACATTATGTGGGTGTTGGCTAGTGCTGTCCGTAGAGCCAAGAAGTTTGTGAAGAAGACTGGACAGAACTTGATAGCTACAAAGGATACAACTTTTGGTTTCGATAAAATGAAAGTTACCTGTTTCAACTGTGGAGAAAATGGGCACTTTAAACGTGAATGTGTGAATCCCAAGAAGACCGGTAACGGTAAACCTTTCTCATCATTCAACCATAAAGACAAACCCACAAGTGAAGCTGCATCATCAAGCAAAGATCCTAAGGCTTTGACTGCACAAGATGACGAAGGTCAAGATTGAACCTTTCGTTTTGTATCCCCGGGTGAGTCCAACATTGCAAATGTTGAGGTTTTGTATGATGACACTACAAGTGAAGGTGATATAGTAGTTGAACTAGTAATGTCAGATCATGAAGATGCTGTTAATGTGATCACTCACCTGAACGAAAAGGATCTCAGAACTACATGTTCAAAATCTCCAACATCGGAGAAGTCAAACTCATCTAAATGGTGTTGATCCCAATTTGTGGGAATCAATCGAGACTGGTTATAGTATGCCGGTTGGTGATGATGGAGTCAAACTTACTCTAGGCGGCATGACTGATAGCCAGAAGGTGAAGTACAATGCTGAGAAAAAGGTTTATGCTTTGTTGACTTAGTCGATACCTAAGGATATATTCCATCAATTTTCTGAGAATAAACAGACAAAGAAATATGGGAGGCTCTGGAAAATGATATGACGGGAATGCATCGTTAAAAGCTCTAAGGGCGAAAGCTTTGAAGAACGTATCCGATAACTTCTCATCGATGGTTAAGGAGAGCTTGGATGATGTCATAGACCGATTCTACCATTTAATGTAAGTTGCACACTCATGGGGTTACAACGTTAATGGAAGGCAAGGTATCAAGCTTTGCTGATGGTTTACTAGAGAAGTGGGACTCATTTATGTCTAATTTGAGACAGAACAATTTATTGGTCAAATTAGACATAAACGACTTCATCCTGAAACTGAGGGAGGGGGAACTGAGGACGAAGTACAGGTCTCAGAAAGTATCTTACGATCAGAACCCATCTCTGAATAATTCAACTTCCACCTCAAAAAGCTCAGGAACACCACTTCAAACTGCATTTGTGTCAAGTTCAGCAGCTCCTCCACATGCCACTACTTCAGGATCTGAAATGTCTGGGTCATCTCGCACCCAATATCTAGTACCTGAATCCTGAATCAAACACTACAAAGTTGAAGACCGAGAATCTTGGGAATATCACTGTGGAGGTTGCAAAGGAACATATGGACCTCTTAGCTGCAGTTGTTCATTCTTATGATGGTCTAGTTGCAGGAAAGATCGGAAATTTCCATCTGGCCGATGAGGATTACGAGCAGGTGGACGAGAATGAATTGGAAAGAATGGACATTATGTGGGCGTTGGCTAGTGTTGTCCGTAGAGCCAAGAAGTTTGTGAAGAAGACTGGACAGAACTTGATAGATAAAAAGGATACAACTTTTGGTTTCGATAAAACCAAAGTTACATGTTTCAACTATAGAGAAAAGGGGCACTTCAAACGTGAATGTGTGAATCTTAAGAAGACCGGTAACAGTAATCCTTTCTCATCATTCAACCATAAAGACAAACCCATAAGTGAAGCTGCATCATCAAGCAAAGATCCTAAGGCTTTGACTGCACAAGATGACGAAGGTCGACCTTTCGTTTTGTATCCCCGGGTGAGTCCAACATTGCAAATGTTGAGGTTTTGGATAATGACACTACAAGTGAAGGTGATATAGTAGTTGAACTAGTAATGTCAGATCATGAAGATGCTGCTAATGTGATCACTCACCTGAATAAAGAGGATCTCAGAACTACATGTTCAGAATCTCCAACATATAAGAAGTCAAACTCATCTAAATGGTGTTGATCCTAATTTGTGGGAATCAATAGAGACTGGTTATAGTATGCCGGTTGGTGTTGATGGAGTCAAACTTACTCTAGGCGGCATGACTGATACACAGAAGGTGAAGTACAATGCTGAGAAAAAGTTTTATGCTTTGCTCACTTAGTCGATACCTAAGGATATATTCCATAAATTTTCTAAGAATAAACAGACAAAGAAATTATGGGAGGCTCTGGAAAAATGATATGACGGGAATGCACCGTTAAAAGCTCTAAAGGCGAAAGCTTTGAAGAAGGAATTCGATAACTTCTCATCGATGGGTAAGGAGAGCTTGGATGATGTCATAGACCGATTCTACCATTTAACGAGTGAGTTGCACACTCATGGGGTTACAACGTCAATGGAAGGCAAGGTTTCAAGCCTTGCTGATGGTTTGCCAGAGAAGTGGGACTCATTTGTGTCTAATTTGAGACAGAACAATTTATTGGCCAAATTAGACATAAACAACTTCATCCTGAAACTGAGGGAGGAGGAACTGAGGATGAAGTACAGGTCTCGAAAAGGATCTTACGATCAGAACCCATCTCTGAATAATTCAACTTCTGCCTAAAAAAGTTCAGGAGCACCACTTCAAACTGCATTTGTGTCAAGTTCAGCAGCTCCTCTGCAAGCCACTACTTCAAGATCTGAAATGTCTGGGTCATCTAGCACCCAATTTCTAGTACCTGAATCCCGAATCAAACACTATGAAGTTGAAGACAGAGAATCTCGGGAATATCAATGTGGAGGTTGCAAAGGAGCATATGGACCTCTTAGCTGCAGTTGTTCATTCTATGATGGTCTAGTTGCAGGAAATATCGGAAATTGCCATCTGGCTGATGAGGATTACAAGCAGGTGGACGAGAATGAATTGGAAAATGGACATTATGTGGGCGTTGGCTAGTGCTGTCCGTAGAGCCAAGAAGTTTGTGAAGAAGACTGGACAGAACTTGATAGCTACAAAGGATACAACTTTTGGTTTCGATAAAACGAAAGTTACCTGTTTCAACTGTGAAGAAAATGGGCACTTCAAATGTGAATGTGTGAATCCCAAGAAGACTAGTAACCGTAATCCTTTCTCATCATTTCACCATAAAGGCAAACCCACAAGTGAAGCTACATCATCAAGCAAAGATCGTAAGGCTTTGACTGCACAAGATGACGAAGGTCAAGATTGAACCTTTCGTTTTGTATCCCCGGTGAGTCCAACATTGCAAATGTTGAGGTTTTGGATGATGACACTACAAGTGAAGGTGATATAGCAGTTGAACTAGTAATGTCAGATCATGAAGATGCTGCTAATGTGATCACTCACCCGAATGAAGAGGATCTCCAAACTACATGTTCAGAATCTCCAACAACTGAGAAGTCAAACTCATCTAAATGGTGTTGATCCCAATTTGTGGGAATCAATCGAGACTGGTTGTAGTATGCCGTTGGTGCTGATGGAGTCAACTTACTCTAGGCGGCATAACTGATAGCCAGAAGGTGAAGTACAATGCTGAAAAAGGTTTATGCTTTGTTGACTTAGTCGATACCTAAGGATATATTCCACCAATTTTCTGGAATAAACAGACAAAGAAATTATGGAAGGCTATGGGAAAATGATATGACGGGAATGCATCGTTAAAAGCTCTAAGGGCGTAAGCTTTGAAGAAGGAATTCGATAACTTCTCATCTATGGTTAAGGAGAGCTTGGATGATGTCATAGACCGATTCTACCATTTAATGAGTGAGTTGCACACTCATGGGGTTACAACGTCAATGGAAGGCAAGGTATCAAGCTTTGCTCATGGTTTGCTAGAGAAGTGGACTCATTTGTGTATAATTTAAGATAGAACAATTTACTGGCCAAGTTAGACATAAACGACTTCATCCTGAAACTAAGGGAGGAGGAACTGAGGATGAAGTACAGGTCTCAGAAAGGATCTTACGATCTGAACCCATCTCTGAATAATTCAACTTCCACCTCAAAAAGTTCAGGAGCACCACTTCAAACTGCATTTGTGTCAAGTTCAGCAGCTCCTCTGCAAGCCACTACTTCAAGATCTGAAATGTCTGTGTCATCTAGCACCTAATTTCAAGTACCTGAATCCCGAATCAAACACTATGAAGTTGAAGAAAGAGAATCTCGGGAATATCACTGTGGAGGTTGCAAAGGAGCATATGGACCTCTTAGCTGCAGTTGTTCATTCTATGATGGTCTAGTTGCAGGAAATATCAGAAATTGCCATCTGGCTGATGAGGATTACAAGCAGGTAGACGAGAATGAATTGGAAAGAATGAACATTATGTGGGCATTGGCTAGTGCTGTATGTAGAGCCAAGAAGTTTGTGAAGAAGACTAGACAGAACTTTATCGCTAGAAAGGATACAACTTTTGGTTTTGAGAAAACCAAAGTTACCTCTTTCAACTGTGGAGAAAAGGGCACTTCAAACGTAAATGTGTGAATCCCAAGAAGACCGGTAACGGTAATCGTTTCTCATCATTTAACCATAAAGACAAACCCACAAGTGACGCTACATCATCAAGCAAAGATCCTAAGGCTTTGACTGCACAAGATGACGAAGGTCAAGATTGAACCTTTCGTTTTGTATCCCCGGGTGAGTCAAACATTGCAAATGTTGAGGTTTTGATGATGACACTACAAGTGAAGGTGATATAGCAGTTGCACTAGTAATGTCAGATGATGAAGATGCTGCTAATTTGATCACTCACCTGAATGAAGAGGATCTCAGAACTACATGTTCAGAATGTCCAACATCTGAGAAGTCAAACTCATCTAAATGGTGTTGATCCTAATTTGTGGGAATCAATCGAGACTGGTTATACTATGTCGGATGGTGGTGATGGAGTCGAACTTACTCTAGGCGGCATAACTGATAGCCAGAAGGTGAAGTACAATGCTGAGAAAAAGGTTTATGCTTTGTTGACTTAGTCGATACCTAAGGATATATTCCACCAATTTTCTGAGAATAAACAGACAAGAAATTATGGAAGGCTATGGGAAAATGATATGACGGGAATGCATCGTTAAAAGCTCTAAGGGCGTAAGCTTTGAAGAAGGAATTCGATAACTTCTCATCTATGGTTAAGGAGAGCTTGGATGATGTAATAGGCCAATTCTACCATTTAATGAGGGAGTTGCACACTCATGGGATTACAATGTTGATGGAAGACAAGGTATCAAGCTTTGCTGATGGTTTGCTAGAGAAGTGGGACTCATTTGTGTCTAATTTGACAGAACAGAACATTTATTGGCCAATTAGACATAAGCGACTTCATCATGAAACTGAGGGAGGAGGAACTGATGATGAAGTTCAAGTCTCAGAAAGGACTTACGATTAGAACCCATCTTTGTATTATTCAACTTCCACCTCAATAAGCTCAGGAGCACTACTTCAAACTGCATTTGTGTCAAGTTCAGCAGCTCCTCCGCAAGGCACTACTTCAGGATCTGAAATGTCTGGGTCATCTAGCACCAATATCTAGTACCTGAATCCTGAATCAAACACTACGAAGTTGAAGACCAAGAATCTCGGGAATATCACTGTGGAGGTTGCAAAGGAGCATATGGACCTCTTCGCTGCAGTTGTTCATTCTTATGATGGTCTAGTTGTAGGAAAGATTGGAAATTGCCATCTGGCTGATGAGGATTACGAGCAGGTAGATGAGAATCAATTGGAAAGATCTACATTATCTGGGCGTTTGCTAGTGTTGTCCGTAAAGCCAAGAAGTTTGTGAAGAAGACTGGACAGAACTTGATAGCTACAAAGGATACAACTTTTGGTTTCGATAAAACCAAAGTTACCTCTTTCAACTGTGGAGAAAAGGGGCACTTCAAACGTGAATGTGTGAATCCCAAGAAGACTGGTAACGGTAATCCTTTCTCATCATTCAACCATAAAGAAAAACCCACAAGTGAAGCTGCATCATCAAGCAAAGATCCTAAGGCTTTGACTGCACAAGATGACGAAGGTCGGCCTATCGTTTTGTATCCCCGGGTGAGTCCAACATTGCAAATGTTGAGGTTTTGGATGATGACACTACAAGTTAAGGTGATATAGCAGTTGAACTAGTAATGTCAGATCATGAAGATGTTGCTAATGTGATGACTCACCTGAATGAAGAGGATCTCAGAACTACATGTTCAGAATCTCCAACATCTGAGAAGTCAAACTCATCTAAATGGTGTTGATCCCAATTTGTGGGTATCAATCGAGACTGGTTATAGTATGTCGGTTGGTGCTGATGGAGTCAAACTTCTCTAGGCGGCATGACTGATACACAAGGTGAAGTACAATGCTGGGAAAAAGGTTTATGCTCTGTTGACTTAGTCGATACCTCAGGATATATTCCACCAATTTTCTGAGAAAAAACAGGCAAAGAAATTTGGGAGGTTCTGGAAAAATGATATGACGGGAATGCATCGTTAAAAGTTCTAAGGGCGAAGCTTTGAAGAAGGATATCGATAACTTCTCATCGATGGGTAAGGAGAGCTTGGATGATGTCATAGACCGATTCTACCATTTAATGAGTGAGTTGCTCACTCATGGGGTTACAATGTCAATGTAAGCCAAGCTATCAAGCTTTGCTGATGGTTTGCCAGAGAAGTGGGAGTCATTCGTGTCTAATTTGACAGAACAATTTACTGGCGAAATTAGACATAAACGACTTCATCCTGAAACTGAGGGAGGAGGAACTAAGGATGAAGTTCAAGTCTCATAAAGGACTTACGATTAGAACCCGTCTCTGTATTATTCAACTTCCACCTTAATAAGCTCAGGAGCACCACTTCAAACTGCATTTGTGTCAAGTTCAGCAGCTCCTCCGCAAGCCACTACTTCAGGATCTGAAATGTCTGGGTCTTCTAGCACCCAATATCTAGTACCTGAATCCTGAATCAAACACTACGATGTTGAAGACCGAGAATCTCGGGAATATCACTGTGGAGGTTGCAAAGGAGCATATGGACCTCTTAGCTGCAGTTGTTCATTCTTATGATGGTCTAGTTGCAGGAAATGTCGAATATTGCCATCTGGCTGATGAGGATTATGAGCAAGTGGACGAGAATGAATTGGAAAGAATGGACACTATGTGGGTATTGGCTAGTGTTGTCCGTAGAGCCAAGAAGTTTGTGAAGAAGACTGGACAGAACTTGATAGCTACAAAGGATACAACTTTTGGTTTCGATAAAACCAAAGTTACCTCTTTCAACTGTGGAGAAAAGGGGCACTTCAAACGTGAATGTGTGAATCCCAAGAAGACCAGTAACGGTAATCCTTTCTCATCATTCAACCATAAAGACAAACCCACAAGTGAAGCTACATCATCAAGCAAAGATCCTAAGGCTTTCACTGCACAAGATGACGAAGGTCAAGATTGAACCTTTCGTTTTGTATCCCCGGGTGAGTCCAACATTGCAAATGTTGAGGTTTTGGATGATGACACTACAAGTGCAGGTGATATAGCAGTTGAACTAGTAATGTCAGATCATGAAGATGCTGCTAATGTGATCACTTACCTGAATGAAGAGGATCTCAGAACTACATGTTCAGAATCTCCAACATCTGAGAAGTCAAACTCATCTAAATGGTGTTGATCCTAATTTGTGGGAATCAATCGAGATTGGTTATAGTATGTCGGTTGGTGCTGATGGAGTCAAACTTACTCTAGGCGGCATGACTGAGATCCAGAAGGTGAAGTACAATGCTAAGAAAAAGGTTTATGCTCTGTTGACTTACTCGATACCTGAGGATATATTCCACCAATTTTTGAGATTAAACAGGCAAAGAAATTATGGGAGGCTCTGGAAAAATGATGACGGGAATGCATCATTAAAAGCTCTATGGGCGAAAGCTTTGAAGAAGGAATTCGATAACTTCTCATCGATGGGTAAGGAGAGCTTGGATGATATAGATCGATTCTACCATTTAATGAGTGAGGTGCACACTCATGGGGTTACAACATCACTAGAAGACAAGGTATCAAGCTTTGCTGATGGTTTGCCAAAGAAGTGGGACTCATTTGTGTCTAATTTGAGACAGAATATTTTACTGGCCAAATTAGACATAACGACTTCATCCTGAAACTGAGGGAGGAGGAACTGAGGATGAAGTACAGGTTTCAGAAAGGATCTTACGATTAGAACCCGTCACTGTATAATTCAACTTCCACCTCAAAAAGCTCAGGAGCACCACTTCAAACTGCATTTGTCTCAAGTTCAGCAGCTCCTCCACAAGCCACTACTTCAGGATCTGAAATGTCTGGGTCATCTAGCACCCGATATCTAGTACCTGAACCCTGAATCAAAGACTACGAAGTTGAAGACTGAGAATCTCGGGAATATCACTGTGGAGGTTGCAAAGGAGCATATGGACCTCTTAGCTGCAGTTGTTCATTCTTATGATGGTCTAGTTGTAGGAAAGATCGGAAATTGCCATCTGGCTGATGAGGATTACGAGCAGGTGGACGAGAATGAATTGGAAAGAATGGACATTATGTGGGCGTTGGCTAGTGTTGTCCGTAGAGCCAAGAAGTTTGTGAAGAAGACTGGACAGAACTTGATAGCCATAAAGGATACAACTTTTGGTTTTGATAAAACCAAAGTTACCTGTTTCAACTATGGAGAAAAGGGGCACTTCAAATGTGAATGTGTGAATCCCAAGAAGACCGGTAACGGTAATCCTTTCTCATCATTCAACCATAAAGACAACCCCACAAGTGAAGCTGCATCATCAAGCAAAGATCCTAAGGTTTGACTGCACAGATGACGAAGGTCAAGATTGGACCTTTCGTTTTGTATCCCTGGGTGAGTCCAACATTGCAAATGTTAAGGTTTTAGATGATGACACTACAAGTGAATGTAATATAGCAATTGAACTAGTAATGTCAGATCATGAAGACGCTGCTAATGTGATCACTCACCTGAATGAAGAGGATCTCAGAACTACATGTTCAGAATCTCCAACATCTGAAAGTCAAACTCTGTACTGATGGTTGATTCAACCGAGTCTTCATAGGTAAGTACCATAGGCTAACTCTTTGATAATCTGCTTGTAATGAATGTAGTAAATTTGGATAAAGCATAGATTCAAAATTTGCTAGGTTATTAGATCATAATGATAGCTTAGTAAATTATTTAGAACTGTGCACAGAGGCTAACAGGATTTTGAAACAAAATGAGCACAGTTATAAAGAGAAAATAGAGCTTTTAAATAAACAAGTAAGGGAAACCGAAGTTGTTGCTTTTAACCAAGCAAATGACATAAAGTTCTATTTAAACTCCCTAGCAGAAACTAAGAAAGAAAAAGCAGTTTTGGAAGTCGAAGTAAATTCATTAAAACAAAAACTGCATAGTTGGACCAGTTATTCTCACATAGTCCAGCATTTAGTGAGAGAACAAAGCAATGGGGAGGGGTTGGGATACAAAGTGGTTCCACCATCACATGAAATAGTGTTAAATGCTAAATGTAGACTAGTAAATAACAACACTATTAAGGATCATGTAGTATCCACTCCTCTAGTTAGTGATCCAGATTCCATGAGTAAACCGATGGAATCTGTCACTAAACAGAAGGAGGCCACTTTAAAGTCTCATGATAAAATGCCAATTGTTAATTTGGATGACAAATTTGAGAAGGTTAAAGTAAAGTTAGGTTCTAACATGTCTGATTCTGAACCCAAAAAGACCAAACAAGTTAACCAACCTCGTGCACCATGTCTTAGTCCAAATAAACAAAAGGGTAAAGATGTTCAAAATGTTCAAACACTGAATTTTGTTAAAGAAGCTAAAACATCTAAACAAGAAGTGGAAAAACCCACATAGACTAAAGTTACACATGTGTCATCCACTTCCTCACAGAAACAATTCCACCAACGTATAGAAAGTAGATCATGCTACAACTGTGGAAAGTATGGACACATCGCTTCTCACTGTCCTTACTATCAGACACCAAGGAAGAAAGTAAAACTTCATGACACTAAACCAAGTTCTTCGAAATGAAGCTCTATTACTCCACCAAAAAGAACTAGTGAACATAAAGTTCAACCCATCAGCCAATCGTCTATGTATCACAAACAGGCCTTACACAAAACTGGCTTATGAAAGGAAAAATCAAGTCAAATGTCTGATAATAAGAACAAGACGAAATTTGATCTGCCCTCACCCTCAAATGGACAGTGGGTAGAATTTATAATGTGTGATGTCTCAGGGTCACCCAAGCCAGTTAAGGCTTAGGTACCTAACCTAAACTAATCATTTACTTGAATGTGCAGGGTGTCTGCTATAGTGCTACTACTATACCTGGATTGTTGATAGCGGAGCATCAAGACACATGACTGGGAACTTTTCTCTCCTTTCAAACATCAAACAACTTAAAGGAGGACACGTTTCATTTGCTGGAAATAAAGGAGGTTACATCACAGCTTAAGGGGAGTGGGAACCAGAAAGTGAAGTTTGATAAGGTAAACTATGTTCAACAACTTCAAAATAATTTACTTTCTGTATCCTAGATTTATGACAAAGGATTCAAGGTAGTCTTTGACAACAAGAAGTGCTATGTGTTAAAGAAAGAGTATATGATACCGGAGGATCAAGTCTTAATGTCAGCTTCAAGATATAACGATCTATATGTCTTGGATCTATCAAAGGCCTCCACAACAGATCATCAAGTACAATGCTTCCTGTCAAAGGCAATAGAAAAATACTCCATCTCCTGGCATCGGAGAATGGGACACATAAATCGCCGGAAGATGAACCACTTGATCCAGAATGATCTAGTGTGTGGAGTAAACTTTAAGAACTTCCAATTACCGGATTTCTGTGTCGCTTGTAAGAAGGAAAACAGACCAGAAGGCTCATAGCTCATAAGGCTAGAAAGTTAATTCCATTGAGTTGCCTCTTGAGCTTCTTCACATGGATCTGTTGGTCCAGTCACTATGAGGAGCATCGTTGGCGACTTGTATTGCTATGTAGTTACGATGATTACTCAAGATTCACTTGGGTGATGTTTCTGAAATCCAGACCAGAGACATTTGAATCATTCAAAGAACTGGTAACTACATTGGAATCACTTTACAAGCTGAAGGTATGACAACTTCGCTCAGACAACGGTACCGAGTTCAAGAACCAATGGATGGAGGCATTCTTCAAAGAAAAAGGAATTGTGCACCAGTTCACATTTGCCTACACTCCTCAAATGAATGGAGTAGGTGAGAGAAAGAATCACAGCTTGATAGAGACATCCGGACGATGCTAGCAGACTCGAAACTGCCCATTCAATTCTGGAATAAGGCAGTTGCTAATGCATATTACACCCTAAATCGAGTCCTGGTGGCCAAGCGTCATGGTAAAATGTGTTACGAGTTACTTCAATGACGTAAACCTAATCTAGAGTACCTCGAACCGTTTGGAGCATCATGTACTCTTCTAAACAAAACTCAGTTAGGAAAGTTCAGGAGAAGGCTGAAGAAGGAATTTTTCTAGGATACAACATACCGAATAAGAGAGTTTACAACAACTCAACGGGTCAAGTAGAAGTGTGGTGTAACTTCGACGTTCAGGGATACACCAGCCCCCTACTGGCAAATGACCCGCATTCTTCTTCGATTATGATGGATTCTTTAAGTCATTCAACATTCTTCTCTCCCCTCCTGAAGATGAGTTAGCAACCAAAATGTTGTATGATGTCTTAAACACACCGTCACAAGACTCCACAACATTAGGTTCACAAGGTGAGTCTTCCAGTCATTCAAGGAGAGCACTAGAAGTAAGTGACTCTTCCTCTGATGATGAAGACGTGGAGAACGATCAGGTGAATAAGGAGGAACAGGTTCTACTACTGCAAGCACACAAGCATCTGATGTTGATGCCTTTGACACTTCGGAACTTCACACTCCCACTGCCTCAGATACTGAACCGGGGGTTCACAACCTGGATAATGAGGTAGTTGTTCCCACCACTCCTGGATCACGCTTAAATGTTTATCATCCTCTGGGAAATGTCATGGGGATGTAAGATCAGGAGTTCAGACAAGAAATCAGCTATACTCAGCTGATTATGCATCGGTAATGGAAAAGGGTATCTTCACGATGGTGCATATCGATGTTTTGTGTCTCAATTTGAGCCAAAATATGTCGGTGAAGCCCTAAACGATGAGGCATGGGTAAGTGCCATGCAGGAAGAACTTCTTCAATTCAAGAAGTTAGGTGTATGGACACTGGTGGATAGACCTAAAGGTGCTAAGGTCATAGGCACCAAATGGATCTTGAAATGCAAGAAAGATGACCAAAGGGTCATAATCAGAAACAAGGCTCGACTTGTAGTTCAAGGATTTTGACAAGTCGAGGGGATTGATTACAATGAAGTCTTTGCACCTGTGGCAAGAATGGAAGCAATCTGTATCTTTCTAGCCTATGCATCTTACATGAAGATTAAAGTTTATCAACTGGATGTAAAGAGTGCATTTCTTTACAGTGAAATCCGGGAGACAGTGTATGTCAGTCAACCCAAAGGGTTTGAGGATCCGTATCTTCAAGACAGAGTTTACAAACTAGACAATGCTCTCTACGGGCTCCACCAAGCCCCAAGAGCATGGTATGAAAAACTCTCACTCATCTTG
The DNA here is from genome assembly GCA_025506515.1 of Flaveria trinervia. NCBI lineage: Eukaryota > Viridiplantae > Streptophyta > Magnoliopsida > Asterales > Asteraceae > Flaveria > Flaveria trinervia. Next base: position 1,281,420 of record CM046454.1, on the reverse strand, counting down.
TGAAACACGGCTTTCGCAGAGGAGTAATGATTGTACACTGTTCATCAAAGAAAAGATGGTGACTTACTGCTTGTTCAAATTTATGATCACGACATAATCTTCAGTTCCAAGAACGAAGAACTATGTAAAGAATTTGAAGTAGTAATGAAAGCTGAATTTAAAATGAGTGCCATGGGAGAGATGAAATTATTTCTCGGGTTACAGGTGATCAGACACCAAAAGGAATATTTCTACATCAGACCAAGTATGTAGGTGATATCTTTAGTCGGTTAATATGGAGAATGCTTCGGTAGTTGGGTCTCCATTTGCTACAAACCACGACGTAGCACCCGACGAAAATGATGATCTGGTGGATGCCACCATGTACCGAGGAATGATCGGATCCCTCATGTACCTCACTACCTCAAGACCTGATATCATGTACGTGACGTTTCTCTGCTCTAGATATCAGGTGAAACCAAAAGTCAACCATCTCATAGGAGTCAAAAGGATATTTCGTTATTTGAAGGGTACGCCAACACTTGGGTTTTGGTATCCTCATGACGATGACTTTAAGCATACAGCGTACAGTGACTTGGATTATGGCGGCTGCAAAATGAACTACAAGTCAACATCAGCAGGATGTCAATTCTTTGAGAGAAGATTAGTCACGTGGCAGTGTAAGAGCAAACATCAGTTGCTCTGTCAACTTGTGAAGATGAATACGTTGCTGCTGCAAGTTGTTGTTCTCAATCATCTTGATTCAACAGCAAATATGGGACTAATACGGTTTGAAATTCTCTAACACTCCTATATTTGTTGATAATTCTGCTGCTATAGCCATAACTAAAAATCCGGTCCAATATCCTAAGACAAAACACATCGGAATTAAATATCACTTTATATGTGATTTTTTGAAAAGAATTTAATCGATGTTAAATTAATAGGACTTTCAACGCGCTGACCTCTACACAAAAGCTTTGATAAACCAAGATTTTTATATCTGTTAGAGGTCAACGTATTAAAAAGAAATGTGAAGTGATTCCAGAAGATGATAGTACCTCGTCCGACGCGTAGAGTCCATTTTAATTTTTCTTTTTTATTTCTTTTCTTTTCTTTTACTGTTCTTAATTCTCGTCTATTAAAATCAAATACGTGAAATCATTTTCGGTTTTAGAATTTTAGGGGGAGAATAGGTTACATTAGTATAAATTAGTTGTTTTAATTTCAGTACTTAATTAAAAAAACGAGGGAGGAGGACAATCTAGCTAATAGAATGAGACCGTATCTGTGATACTGATTCAGTGTTTATGGAAAATGATAGTACACAGGAACAAAGAGTTGGGACTTTAATAAATGTAATTGATTAAGATGAAAAATTCAAAGTATAGTCTGAGAAGTCTAAGCAGCATAAAAGGAAAAATGATAGTAAAACTAGCTGCTATTAGGAAACACGGAGAAAGTAGATCTAGAGGTTGCTAGACCATTAGATGATGTGTCGGTAGAGATTCAACACAATAGATAAGTAGACCTCATTGGTGATTTCAAGCACAAACTAAGTGTTCAAAACAAGCTGTGGGTTATCATCTTCCACTGGGTTACACAATCAACGAAGTTCCAATAAGGGGTACCGAGCAAATAAACGCCCAAATGTGTGCGGATGACCATAAAAATGAGCAAAGCACATGAAAATGCAAAAAGCAATCAAGATAATAACCTATGTTGTTGGTGCGATATGTGTAAAAAGAATATAATTGCTCAAACAAGAAGATAGGTTGTGTGCCTCTCTGCTGTGCGGTGGCACTGACCTGAGGATAAGCATAACCTAAATATTCTAGAATTCATTGTTGTCTGTGCCTCTCTGTTGTGCGGTGGCACTGACCTGAGGCTTAGCATCTCTTTGAAAGCTCTAGAATAGTCTCTTCTTGTATAATACCCGTAGACCGCTCAAAAATCTCCTAAGGAACGTTGATTACCATATAAGCATGGGATCCACAAATGCTTGTTGAAATAATTAAACCTTAAATCATCATCAATGTGTGTCAAAAATCTGTGTATGGATTTAAGAGGACAAGTATACTGACACTCATCATGAGCTGCAACTCTTGAAAGTCAAAATCACTATGGTGATCTTGTAGTTCTAGTATGATTTCCTAAACTGCTAATGACTCTCGATGAAAACAAGAATCTAGCATCAAAAGGCTTTGGTAAAATGTCCCAAATTATTTGATAAACCTATATGTTTCCATATTGAATCGTTCCGGTTATGATCAAAGTAACTTGACGCTATACTGTCCAGGAAGAAAAATCTGGTAGATACTTATCTTAGGATTTCAACCTCACACAAAAATACAAAATTATGGTTTTTAGTTTTGTTCTATTTCTAGTTGTTTAATTTAGTAATTTAGGTTAATTTAGTAGGTAAATGTCGGACTATGCATCGAAAGTCAATCTGGAAGTCACTCACTAAAAATGTCACGTCTGAAGTGACCAATGGGGTTTCAAATGTAAAAGGGTCACGTTTGAGGTGACAAAGTTTTTGTTGTTAAACAGATCACATCTGAGGTGATCAATAGTTTTCTAAGTTAAAATGATCATGTCTGAGATGATCAGTGGTTAAAATGTCTCATCAATAAGTAAAAGGCTGAGTGTATGAATGGTCATAAAGTCAAACTCGTAAGCATGATCCATTCACACAACTGGACCATGAGTATGGACCAGTCCTGCGATAGACAATTGTATGAGCCAATTGCCTGACTAACCACAAGTATGGACCAGACGTGCGATTGGACCATAAGCATGAGTCAATTCACACGATTGGATCACAAGAAAACCAATCGCCATGAATGGGAGGTGACCGAATGAGACAATCGCACGACTGAAACCTAGGCGCAACGACTGAAGGTGACCGACTGTGCCAGTCGCCCGAGGGCCTCATTCGCATGAATCAAGAATGCGAATAGGTTTAGTCGCACGACCAGAGGAAAACCTAGTATAAATAGAGGGGGAGTCGGTCGCAGTCACTCATCACCCCTAAATCGCCCCAAATCGCACAATTGTACGTTACGCTGCCAAAATCTTGATTGAGTGTTATAGACTGATTACTGTTGCTTTTTAATGATCTCGCTTGATTTTACAGGTAATGTGCGGCGTCATCCACTCAAAGGCTCATCAAATCGTGCCCTAAATCGACGTAATTTAGCCCTAAAAAGAACCGACACGTAGTTCACTAAATAACCCTTTAAAACTAAGTAAACTGCTAACTTAAAATGTGTTAGAGGTTAATAGGAACGATTGCAAGTCTAATAAACCAAACCACAATGTCTAACACCAAGTTTTGCTCAAGATTTGAATTTGAATGGAAACACGGACTGTCATGCGAATGGACTTACTGATGAACTTCAATCGCACGACTGAGCAGGCAAATGGCACAATCGTACGACTATCCATGCGATTAAGTTCAGTTGCATGACTGTGTGAACCGCATGGGAAAGCATACAACTAAGCCCAGTCGCTTTCTCAATCGCATGAATGAGGTCAATCGCACGACTCAGACTCAGTCGCAATGTCCATTCGCATGACAAAACAGAAGGCTTCAAGTCAAATAAATTCAAATGTCATTGAGTTACACACACTCTAATGTTTATATATCTTCTGTTACAGCAGCATGGCGAGTCGGTGGATGATGAGCACAAAAGCCACACATATGTGCTCATCTGGACTTGACATCCCGAACACATCTAAGTTCGTGGGCATTATTTATTTCTACAGAGATCGAGGATCTTCAGAGAGATCTCCACTCAGTGCAACACATACAGGTCGATACAACAGGCTTTCTGGGAAAGTGCTATTGTAGATAGGCCCTTAGAGCCTCACCGTATTCAGAGTTCCATCTTTGGCCAGGCCATTGACATCAGCGAGGAGGATCTAAGAATGGTCTTAAAGTTGGGAGATGATAGCGATTGCCCTACCAGACTGCATCCGTTGACAGTTCGAGGATCTTTTCTTCGGGCTAAGTACTCGGGGGACATCAACGCAGGTGTGCTCAACAAGAGCAACCTGTGCCCCCAATTTAAGTACTTAGCCCATGTGCTACTAAGGTGTATAGCCTCGAGGAAGGGAGGTTTTGATGAGCTTTCTGATCAGATCTAGAATGCCTATGTGGCTCTAGTTTCGAATCATCCTTTCAACTTTTCGAGGATGATCTTCACCTACTTAGTGGAGAACATAGAGGCCAAAGGCAAGGAAGGCTTCTGCATGTACCCTCGTTTCATACAGATGATCATCGACCAGAAGCTTCCTTCACTGCCCAAGGAGAGAGAGGATGCAGTGACACTAGAGGTGATGGATGATACCACCCTAGGAAGGATGAGAGTTTACCGAGGGAAGCAGGTGAAGCCCCCGGTAAGGAGACTGTTTGGGCACTTGGCTCGAGAGGACTATGTGGCACCAGCTTAGAGGAAGTGGCGTCATGATGATTGTGACTCAGATACTGAGCCGATTGTGCTCCCAACCGACAATTCTGATGATGATGACAGTGGTGATGGTGGAGATACTGGCCCCACCCAATCTAAGGCCACTACAACAGATGCTACATCTCCACCATCCACCCACGGAGGAGCTAATATGGCAGGATTCCATCAGGACTTCCGTCCTTATGAGGAGCAGGAGACTGATGAGGAGCCGTTAGTTTGGACAGTGGGCAGCAAGGTGGTTGCCCCCGAAGGGGGATTAGGATGGTAGGTTGGACGCCAGGGTGAGTCTTTTATCTAGGTTTTTTATTTAATATTATATTTATTTTTAATATTATATTTATTTTAAAATCATAACCCCCTTTTAAAAGACTTATCAACACACCATTAACCTCAACTATAAAAGCAAGCTTTATGCCTCACTTTCATTTGCTCATTCTCAAAAAATCTCACTCTCATATCTTTCTTTTATTTATTGGTTATGATCAATTTGAAGAATTTTATTTTACAAGAAATTCCAAGAAATTCTTATACTAAGGTAATCTTTTATTGCTTTTATATATACATTTCAACATCCTAACATCCAATGGTTCTCATGATTTTATGTTCTAACTATTCTTTTTTTTCTACCAAATATCTTTTTAGTTTAATCATATCATTCGATCATTCACATTTTAATAATCACTAACATTTATAACAATCACTAACATTCCTAAATTAAGCTAACAACACACTAACATAAACAAACGACCGTTTGCATATTGACGGCTATGCCACCGCATTCGGTATTCCACAAGATTATTTCCTTAAGTGATGGCTATGTCGAAGTCTTAGAATATTTATAACTCAAATGAAGACTAATATACCATATAATGACATAATAAAATGTTCTAACCCATTTCATGCTTTTACGATTTTAAAAGTGCACATAAGTGCCTTATTACAATTATGGCAGAATATAATCTTACTTCAACCGACCATAACTTGATCATAACAAAATAAATTTGAGTAAACTCAAACTCCAATGTTAATTTCTTTGAATTACCTTTTCAACGAAAAGTTATACATCTTCAAACTCAATCGGACGACTCAACAATAGCCTTCACAAGATAAGTGTGCATTTCAGCACCTTTTGTCTTGTGCTGCTTGTTTGACCTATTTAAAATATTTTCATAAAATTGTTTCTGAATGAAAGTTGTCTGGGAAACTTTGAACTAATCAAGTATAAATTTTTATAATTTTATGAAATCATTTTCTATTTTTAAAACCTGTTCAAACACATACCAAACATTCTGTCCAAAATCTGAAATTGATGCAATAATCATTTTTCAATCTACCTTTTGTTTTTTAGCATTCTCTAAATGTCCTAATTTATTGTAATGAATTCCAACCTCAATTTATTATTCTTTTTATCATTTAGAACATCACCTTTGACTCTTGACATTCAAGTTTTCTTATGTACTCTACAACCATCACTATACTTGTGAGTTTTCAATGTGAGTATTTCTATACCCCTTTTCATATTTTCACACTTTGGGGTGATGAACATTTTACCTTAAATCATTGCACTTGTAAAAATTTTGGATTCTTGTAAATATGGCAATTCACTTGTATGTTGTGGTTAATGATCTTTGTAGCTACCATGTAATGTCGATTATATGTACAATCATTAACTATTGCTAGCCTGGCGATGTCATAGATCTATGGACCTGACAATCCTGCTGGGTTGGTCCAAGTACACTTAGCTAATCGTATATACATGTAAACGTTTGAGACTTGTAAAGCTGTCAAGGTTTGATTATGCATTCTGTCTTACATCCCTAGTTACTTTGTTCACTACTCTATGACATGAATTGCCATCTTTTATTTACTTATATATTGAAAACTATGGAAATCTCACCAACATTATGTTGACCCTTTATTTTTAATATGTTTCAGGTTTAATACTTGAGGTTTCTACATAAGACTTGGACCTAGTTTAACTAAATATCTTATTTCATTGTTTGAAGCTTTTGTATTGTATGGACTTATTTCTCTTATAATGTTCAATGATTAATGATATTTAATACTATTTCAACTTAATAGTTCCATGTGCTATGAACAAATCGTTTCACTTTGTCTGCCCGATGATTCCACCATCGGTCGGGGTGTGACAGATAGTATCAGAGCCGTGGTTATAGTGAATTTGGTTATTTGAAATGGAATGACCTTGTAACACCCGGTTATTATTTATTTTGAAACCGACGAAAAAAGAAAAAGAAATAAAGTCCAAAGTCGAGGGACCAAACTCACCAACGAGAGAAAGTTGGGTGAATGGGAGTATTTAAGGGAGAGGGCAGCCCTTACCCTCTCCCCACACTCACATTTTCAGCAAACAAAAGAGGAGAAGAGAGAAAGAAGATAAAAGGAGAGAAAAAAGTTGGTTCGGGTAGATTCAAGCTCGACAATCATCGTGTAGCGAGTCAAATCGAAGCGCTTCTCGTTGTGGTCATTTGTATGAGTTCTAGGACCCCTATTTTTCACGTTTTGAATGATTTGGGGCAGGAACACATCTGAAAATCGGGTTTTTGAGTGTGGTGTGTGTGTGTGTTTGACCCGTTTGTGTATGTGTGGGTATGTGTATGATTCGTTTAGGTCTTGCTTTTGAGCTTGTGAGTGCTTGAATGGTGTTGTGGTATGCATTCCCAAGGTTTAGGATGGTTGATTTGGGCTTAGAATGGGTTTAGATGAGCTTGGAGGTCGAAAATGGCAAATTAGGTTCGGGATGAACTGCATTCTACACCAGCTAGGGCTAGGCGACCAAATGGAGGCCATCCGGCCGATTGGGGTGCGATTGGGGTTCATTCGCATGATTGAGGTTCATTCGCATGATTGAGGTTCATTCGCATGATTGAGGTTCATTCGCACGACTAAGAGCCTAGTCACATAAATGCTCAACCGCTTTAGTTCATCCGCATTAGATCCATTCGCATGGGACTCATCCGCATGGAGTCCATTCGCATTAGTTTCATTTGCACGATTAGGTGTTCATCCGTATTGGTGTTCATCCGCATGAGTCCATTTGCATAATATTCAGTCGCATGGAGGCCATGCGACTGATGGGTGTCCATACGCCCAACTAGGGCTGTTGCACCCGAGGAAAAGCGTAGTTTAACTTCTGACTTTCGGGGGAAAATGCAGATGTAAGTTTTGATGTAAAGGTTCCCGTAAGTTCATGTAAGATGACTGATGAGGCCTTAGAGAGCATTTTGGGCATGATGATGATGTTGCATGTTTATGCATGATGTATGTATGATATTGCTCTGTATGATGTTGCTCTGTATGATGTTGATGCCTGTGTATGTTATGTTCCTTGTTATGATGTATGCTTATCTTTCCTACGGCTTTATGTGCTATATTAACGAATAAAATGAAAGTATTATGTAACGTAAAGTGGAAGATAATGAAAAGTGGAACATGATGAATGTGTTCATTAATGAATGTTGAAAGTAATGAAAGTCTTGCAAGCATTAGATATCGGGACATGCCAATTATAAGGTGTTAGCCCAACAGTGTGTGGGTTCGCTACCCCGGAGGATGCACATCGGGGTCCTTCTTTTTGATCGACCATTTGTATAGAACCTATACCGCTTACCCCTGGTACTGCGACACCATGTTTAGCTATCTATTTAGAGACTTCGGCCCAGTAGCCATATAGTTTGGGGTGTAGCACATGGTATTGGTACGGAAGATATCAAATGTGCAAGAAAAGATGTAAAGATGAATGAAGGAATGAAAAAGATAATAACTATTATCTATGTGTATGTACGATGTACGATCGCATGAAAGAAAATGAACGGTTTTAACGAAAGAAATGTATGTTTTATTACAAAACTAGAACTCACTCAGCAACGCTGACTTTTTATATGTTTCCAGTTGGCAGGTAATGATTGCTGAGGATGGCACGGGGTGGCTACTCAGCTCTTTTGGGATGGTATCCATTTATATAATGCTTTTGTGATGTAATGCAAGAAATTATTTTTTAACTGATTAACGATGTATTATTTTGCAAATGTTTTTATGATAAAATGAGATGTAATTTTTGAATGTTTCCGCTGCAATATTTATGTAAGATAAATGAAAATGTATGTTTTATGTGCAATGATTTACCAGCTATAAGCGTCCTAGGAACGGGGCCTTACAAGTTGGTATCAAAGCCAAAGTTTAAGTGAAACGGGTAAATTTTCAAATAAACCTAAACTTAAACTGAAAATGGGACGGAAAGGGAAGTGATTCCAATCTGAGTAGCTGCGTGCTATCAGGTATTTTCGTAAAGTTAACCAGTATTATGTGTGCATGTTATGTGCTATGTGTTGTTTGTGGATTTATATACTGATGTAGTCAGGATAGGTAATGCTCGAGGTGTGAAGAGTAAAGTAAGTGGCTAATCACAACTGGCCACTGTAATTAGGGACTTACTATACTTGACATAAACTGAGTTGTTCCCTTGAATGACCGTGTTCGTGTTTGAATATTTCAGTGTGCGTTTGAATGGCCGGTGGTAATCTTCGAATGCTTCACGTGGTGGAGGTCACGGTGCTGAACCACGACCCAAGAGAGGGAGACCTAGAGTTGAGAAGGTGGTTCTTGAAAAACCTGAGACCCCTCATCCGGAGGGTGGTGATGAGAGTGCAAAGCTAAGGGCCTCGGTGAAAGAGGCAGTGGTCGAGGAAGTCCATCAGGTCATCCAGAAGATCTTACCGTCTATAGTGACCGAAGCTATCAAGGCGGTACGGGAAGGGGAGAGGAAAGAAAGAAGTAGGCTACAGGCGAAAGAAGACAGCCCGAGACTGAGACGGTTTTTGTCTGACGACGAAGAAGAAGAGGAGGAAGAAGAGCCTGTGCCGGAGGCGGCACGAGGCTGTAACTACGGGGCATTTATGAGATGCAAGCCCCCTGCTTTTGATGGTAACGGCACTGCTGCTGCTGCTCACCGATGGGTGAGGGAAATGGAGGTTGTTCTTGATATCAGCGAGTGCCGGGAGAACCAAAAGGTGAAGTTTGTTACCCACCGTTTCGTTGTAGACTTGGCTCTGTGTTAGTGGGACAATATTGTCCAAGCCGAGGGTAGCCGAGAAATAGTAAGGATGAGGTGGGAGGAGTTGACGAAGATGGTGATTGAGGAGTTTTGCCCTCATAGGAGATGGATAAGATAGAGAGAGAGTTCCTGCAGCTGGAGGCGGGAACCATGACACACCAGCAGTACACCACCAAATTCAATGAAATGGCACGGCTAGTGCGGATCAGGTGACGCCTCTATCTCAAAAGATCAAGAGGTACATTCAGGGTTTGCCGGTGGATATTCGCAGGCATATGATCGCCGCCCGACCAAGCACGTTTAGGTCGGCAGTAGATTTGGCGGGGAGATTATATGATGAACGGGAGGTGGTGGTGACCGAGGTGAGCAAAAGGGTGGTGGCGATCGGAACTGGAATGGGAAAAGGTTTGGTCGGGGTGATGCCTCGACGGTAACAAAAAGGCACGGGTGGATGACCGTCGTGGGGCCACATCGAGTGCGGGATCAAAGAGGTGTGGCAATTGTGGAAGGGAGCATGTGGGAGAATGTAGGTTGGGGTTGAATGTGTGCTTCAAATGTCGGAAGACGGGGCACATCGCAAAGGATTGCCATGCAGGCAGATGTTTCAATTATGGTGAAGAGGGTCACGACGTAGGGATTGTAAGAAGCCAAGGGTTGAGGGTTCCGGCGCGAAGAAGACGGGAAGTGAAGGACTGAGGGCGAGCGCCAGGGCTTTCACGATGACACAAGAGGAAGCTAGAATGGACCTAGACGTTGTGTCCGGTACGTTTCTAGTGAACCAAACTTTAGCTTTGTGTTATTTGATTCGGGTGCCGGTAAGAGTTTTATTTCTGCTTCTTTTCTAAGCTACCTGTTATTAGTAGACGTGTTGATGTGCCCTTTGATGTAGAAACTGCCATAGGTAAGTCTACCAGGATTTCTGAGATGATAGAGAACTGTGATGTAGAACTTGAGGGTCATAAGTTTCCTGTTAGACCATTCGTGATGACCTTAGGTGGTTTTGATTTGATTCTTGGGATGGATTGGTAGGCAGACTTCAAGGCGAACATTATGTGTCACAAGAAGATGATTCGTTTGACAGCGCCTGACGGGAGTTTGGTAACTGTTTATGGAGATCGGGTCACGACGATCCCGAAAGTAATCTCAATGGCGGTGGCGGGAAAGTGTATGAGGTGTGGATGTAGTACCTACTTGGCTTATGTAAAGGATGTGGATACGCCAGCACCCACAACTGTTTGATGTACCGGTTGTGTGTGACTTTCCATACGTGTTCCCAGAAGACCTACCAGGAGTGCCACCTGACCGAGAGATCGAGTTTTAGATTGATCTGGTACTGGGTGCCCAACCTATTGCCAAAGCACCGTATCGGTTGGCTCCGACTGAGATGAAGGAGTTGATGGAGCAGTTGCAAGAGCTGCTGGATAAGGGGTTCATCAGATCGAGTATCTCTCCTTGGGGTGCTCCGGTCCTGTTTGTGAAGAAGATAGACGGTAGCATGAGGATGTGCATTGACTACCGTGAATTGAACAAGCTGACGGTGAAGAACCGATACCTCTTACCAAGAATAGATGATTTGTTCGATCAGCTTCAAGGTGCTAGTTGGTTTTCAAGGATAGATCTTCGATCTGGTTACCATCAGTTGAAGGTGAAGGAGCAGGATGTTCCTAAAATAGCTTTTCGCACAAGTTATGGTCACTACGAGTTCCTTGTCATTTCTTTTGGTTGACCAATGCGCCAGCTGCTTTATGGATCTGATAAATCGGGTGTGTCGGCCGATGTTGGATAAATCAGTGATTGTGTTATTGATGATATCCTGATTTATTTGAAGAACGAGATTGAGCATGCCGGTCACATTCGGGAGGTTCTGGAGACGTTGAGAAAGGAGAAGTTGTACGCCAACTTTTCCAAGTGTGCATTTTGGTTGCGCGAAGTTCAGTTCTTGGGTCATGTGGTGAATCCTGACAGGATTATGGTGGACCCGAAAAAGGTGGAGGCGGTGATGCAATGGAAGTCTCCAAAGACACCATCTGAAATTCGTAGTTTCTTGGGTTTGGCTGGCTACTACAGGAGATTCATCCAAGACTTCTCTAAGATTGCTTCTGCACTAACTAAGTTGACCCGGAAGTATGTGAAGTTTGTATGGGGTCAAGCTCAAAAGAAGGCGTTTGAAGAATTGAAGGCGAGGTTGACTCAAGCTCTTGTTCTGTCATTAGCCGATGGAAGTGAAGATCTGGTGGTCTATTCGGATGCTTTCTACTCGGGGTTGGGGTGTGTGTTAATGCAAAGAGGAAAGGTTATAGCTTATGCATCCCGACAGTTGAAGATTCATGAGGTCAATTATCCTACTCATGACTTGGAGCTAGCAGTCGTGGTCTTTGCACTAAATATTTGGAGGCACTATCTTTACGGATGAAGTGCACCATTTTCACTAACCACAAGAGCTTGAAGTACTTCTTCAAGCAGAAAGATCTGAACATGAGGCAGAGACAATGGTTGGAGCTTATAAAGGATTATGATTGTGAGATCCATTACCATCGGGCAAAGCCAAATGGTGGCTGATGCCCTTAGCCGCAAAGAGAGGCCCGAGTCGATGCGGGTGAAAGTGTATCAACTAATCATGACCATTGACGTGATGAAGCAAGTCAAAGAGTTTCAAGATGAGGCATTGAAAGAAGATCATCTTAACTCGGATAGAATGAGAGGTCTGGTTGGGAAATTGGGTGAAAACACACTTGGTGTAAAAAACCCAATTTGGACGGGTGTGGATTCCTCGTTTTGGGGATCTACGGATAAAGATCATGGATGAAGCTCACAAGACTCGATACTCCATTCATCCAGGTGCCACAAAGATGTATCAAGACATGAAGAAGGATTATTGGTGGTCGGGTATGAAACGTGACGTAGTGAATGGAGGCCATACGGCCGATTGGGGTGCGGTTCATTAGCACGATTGAGGTTCATTTGCAAGACTGAGAGCCCAGTTGCATAAATGCTCAACCGCATTAGTTCATCCGCATTAGATCCATTCGCATGGGACTTATCCGCATGGAGTCCATTCACATTAGTTTCATTCGCACGATTGGGTGTTCATCCGCATTGGTCCATTTGCATAATGTTCAGTCGCATGGAGGCCATGCGACTGATGGGTGTCCATACGCCCGACTAGGGCTGTTGCACCCGAGGAAAAGCGTAGTTTAACTTCTGACTTTCGGGGGAAAGTGCAGATGTAAGTTTTGATGTAAAGGTTCCCGTAAGTTCATGTAAGATGACTGATGAGGCCTTAGAGAGCATGTTGGGCATGATAATGATGTTGCATGTTTATGCATGATGTATGTATGATGTTGCTCTGTATGATGTTGCTCTGTATGTTGTTGCTCTGTATGATGTTGATGCTTGTGCATGTTATGTTCCTTGTTATGATGTATGCTTATCTTTCCTGTGGCTTTATGTGCTATGTTAACAAATGAAATGAAAGTATTATGTAACGTAAAGTGGAAGATAATGAAAAGTGGAACACGATCAACGTGTGCATTAATGAATGATGAAAGTAATGAAAGTCTTGCAAGCATTATATATCGAGACACGCCAATTATAAGGTGTTAGCCTAACGGTGTGTGAGTTCGCTGCCCCGGGAGGATGCATATTGGGGTCCTTCTTTGTGATCGACCATTTGTATAGAACCTCTACCGCTACCCCTGGTACTGCGGCACCATGTTTAGCTGTCTATTTATAGACTTCGGCCCAGTAGCCATATAGTTTGGGGTGTAGCACATGGTATTGGTATGGAAGATATCAAATGTGCAAGAAAAGATGTAAAGATGAATGAATGAATGAAGAAGATAATAACTATTATATATGTGTACGTACGATGTATGATCGGATGAAAGAAAATGAACGGTTTTAATGAAAGAAAAGTATGTTTTGTTATAAAAACTAGAACTCACTCAGCAACGCGACTTTTTATGTGTTTCCAGTTGGCAGGTAATGATTGCTGAGGATGGGGGGGGGTGGCTACTCAGCTCTTTTGGGATGACATCCATTTATATAATGCTTTTGTGATGTAATGCAATAATGTATTTTGTAACTGATTAACGATATATTATTTTGCAAAAGTTTTTATGATGAAATAAGATGTCATTTTTGAATGTTTCCGCTGTAATATTTATGTAAGATAAATGAAAATGTATGTTTTATGTGCAATGATTTACCAGCTGTAAGCGTCCCGGAACGGGGCCTTACAGACCTAGACTATAACTAAGTACCTTTATACATGAGTCCTCTCATGTATTTTATATGCTTAGATAGGATTTTATGTGCCTTATGTGTTTATATTTGATTATGTGATTATATGCCTTATGTGATTCTTCTTATACTTTGATTCTTATCAATGCACACACAAATCTTAAATCATATTCTAAGGCATTAGGTGCCTTAATCAAATGGTTTTCAAATGAGTTTTGAATCGTTATTTGTGGTTTTCAAGTCTCGTCAAAGTCTATGTCCTATAACTTGAAACATGTAATGCAGGAAGAGCATGATGCCTGTATCTCGAGGTGTTCTGCCTAGGCAAGGTATTCATATAAATCCAAATCAATCAATGGATCCATTTACCTTACTTGGGAACCCTTGGGATGAGTGTCCGCTTATAGGTACGCATGTCTTCATTAAGGATGTAGTTTACCTAATACTTTGATAAGTCAACATAATGATTTGGTTGTAAACCAAATGTTACCCCCAAAACATCTTGTTACTTTAAATCATTTTATCATTGATCTTGTCCTTTGGATCTTAAAACTCACTACCCGATTCTTAACGATCCTTAATAATCTTTTTTGAATGTCTTCCCTTCCAAACCGCACTTATTCTGCAACCTCATCTCAATGTTACTTTTATTCTAAACTGAACCATTTAATCTTAATAAACACGATTCATGTATTAAATTTAACTAATGCAACTTTGAAACCTCAATGACATAAGTAAACAAGAATCGATCATCTAGAACCCTGTTAAAGTTATTTGCTTGAGAAGCTCCTATAAATTCATATCCCATCCAAAAGTGTCCTGAATATATTTCTCATGCTCGTAAGCTGAGTCTCGTGTTGATCTAAAACTTTGTGTTGTGTTAAAACCTTCCTAATCGTCTTGAACCGCTTATCATGTAAAAGCCTATCAATTAAAATTCTAAATTAATATCTTGCACCCTTTTGCCAAGAAACATTTGAAATTATGAATTATGAGAAATAAACAAACTTAAACGTAGCAAAATATCATAATAAACTTATTGAATTTAAACGCTCCCAAGAGTTCACTTGCGAACGTGAAATGAAATCCATGTCTCCTCATATCCTTGAAATTAGTATTCTCGAGATTAAATTTTGGGACGAAATTTTTTAAAGTATGGGAGACTATAACATCCGTCGAATTTCAAAATTATGAAACTAAACCCGAAGTCACTTTAAACTTTCATACGATAGAAATTTTAATATTTAAAATTTTTATTATTTATTTTATTGAATCAAACGCGTTAAATGTGCAATTTAAGCAATATTGAAATTGTTTTATTCATTTTATCATTTAAACAAAGAATAATAATTTATTTATTTTAAATAACTCTTTTCATAAAAATATAAATCTTTATTTATCATTTTACAATAACTAACTAATGGAAAAGACTTATTAAAACTTATAAAGTTATAAAATGAATTTTAATAAACTTATAAAGTTACAATTCTATAAAGGTTATAAAGATTTTATAAGAAAATAAGTTGATTAATTAAATTTAAGGTTTTAATAAATTAAAAGTTTAAATTGTAATTATTCTTTTATCTATTTTTTATAATATTATATTTATTTCAAAATCAAAATCCCCTTTTAAAAAGTTTATAACTCACCATTAACATCATTCATAAGCTACTCCTAACCTCAACTATAAAAGCAAGTCTTATGCTCATTCTCTAAAAATCTCACACTGTTATATCTTTCTTTCATCTATTGGTTGTTATCAATTTTAAAAATTTTATTTTACAAAAAAGTTCAAGAATTCTTAATACTAAGGTAATCTTTTATTGCTTTTATATTATACATTTCAATCATCCTAACATCCAATTGTTCTCATGATTTTATGTTCTTACTATTATTCTTTCTTCTACCAAATATCTTTTTATTTTAATCATTATAATTTTATCATTAACATTTTAATAATCAGTAACCTATAACAATCACTAACATTTCTAAACTAAGCTAACAACACGCTAACATAAACAAAAAATCCCGTTTCCATATGGACGGCTATGCCGCCGCATTCGGTTATTCCACAAGATTATTTCCTTAAGTGATGGCTATGCCGATGTCTTAGAATATTTTTATAACTCAAATGAAGACTAATATACCATATATTGACATAACAAAATGTTCTAACCCGTTTCATGCTTTAACGATTTTAAAAGTACACATAAGTGCCTTATTACAATTCTGGCAGAAATAATCTTACTTCAACCGACCATAACTTGATCATAACAAAATAAATTTGAGTAAACTCACACTCCAATGTTAAGTTCTTTGAATTACCTTTTCAACGACAATTTATACATCTTCAAACTCAATCGGACAACTCAATAATAGCCTTCACAAGATAAGTGCGTATTTCAGCACCTTCTGTCTTGTGCTGCTTGTTTGACCTATTTAACATCTTTTTATAAAATTGTTTCTGAATGAAAGTTGTCCGGGAGACTTTGAACTAATCAAGTATAAATTTTTATAATTTTATGAAATCGTTTCTATTTTTAAGACCTATTCAAACACATACCAAACATTCTGTCCAAAATCTAAAATTGATGCAATAATCATTTTTCAATCTACCTTTTGTTTTTTTAGCATTCTCTAAACGTCCTAATTTATTGTAACGAATTCCAACCTCAAGTTATTTTTTTATTAACATTTAGGACATCACCTTTGACTCTTGACATTTAAATTTTCTTAAGTACTCTACAACCATCACTATACTTGTGAGTTTTTAACATGTTTCAGGTTTAATACTTGAGGTTTCTCTTCATGCTCACATAAGACTTGGACCTAGTTTAACTAAATATGTTATTTCATTGTTTGAAACTTTTGTATTGTATGGACTTATTTGTCTTGTAATGTTCAATGATTAATGATATTTAATACTATTTCAACTTAATTAGTTCCATGTGCTATGAACAATCGTTTCACATTCGTCCGCCCCGATGATTCCGCCGTCGGTCGGGGTGGACCATCATCCCACCCGACATTTACCACAGGATCATCCCTACCTCCCATTGGGGTAGAGGAACAATTGTCGGCACTTAACCGTATGGTGCTAAAACTGTTGGCTGCTGATGAAGAGAAGGCTGCCCAACTACGTCAGCTTGTGGAGCTAAACGCTACCCAAGCACAGCAGATCTCACAACAAGCTCAGCAAATTGCCCAACTCCAGGAGTATAACGTCCAATCAGCAAAGAGAATAGAGGAGTTGGAGGCTTCAAACAAGACCATCATGCTCAAGTTAAAGGGATCAAAAGATGAGCCCCTCAAGATCAGAGAAGGAGATGATGATGATAATGATAATGATGATGATGATAATGATGATGATAATAAAGATGATGACAATAGTGATGATGATGATGAGGCCAGTGAAGATGAAGGGACAAGGGGAAGGCAGAATGATGATGATGATGATGAGAAAGAGATGCAGTTGCATCTGCCTCAGCTCAGGGTCAAGAGAGATGTACAAAGAGAAATCAAGACCAAGGAGCTTTATCTTCTGCCCCATCAGCTGAGAAGCCAGCCATACAAGACAAAAGTAATGCTTAGAAGTTTATGTATTTGTGAAAGCTTTGTACTTGAATCTTGTATTAATATTATGTAATTAGTGTTTATACATTTCTATCATATGTTTGAATGTCTTAATTGATTACTAACAAGTGATGTGTTACATGTCTAAATCAAGTAGATCAAACATCTCAGCAAGACGAATACGATGTTGCTCCCTTCAGCAAATCAAGTCTCAACTCATCATGATTCTTGATTTGCAAGGGATAGTCAGAAGTTCTGTAAGCTATACTCTTGAAGAATGAGAAATCATTCATGACCTTACTGATGAGCAGCTTGCTGAGATGTTCAGGCTCAACCCTGATGAGATTGTCAAGGACGCTCCTACTTTTGAAGTTACAAGTGATGATGAGCTCAATGACATAGATGAAATCGAGATCGAGGACATCACGACTTACCATTATCTAGAGTATGCTAACAGAGAAGGAAATGTAGTCCCCAATCTGGGTGATACTCTTGTCAGTGATACATTTGACAAGCTGGATCAGATAGAGAAAGAGTCCGAGAAGAATGAGGGTCAAGCCCAAGCCTCAGACGCCGATGTTGACATCAAAAAGGCTAAATGGGCGGCCTGTTTTGCTGAGATCCTAGCCATGCGTACTGCACAGAAGCCTAATGTCTACACCAAGTTATACAAAGTCAAGAAACACTTAAAGTGTCAAGCAAGATCATCGCATGGGCTTATTTTGAGGATTCGAATGTGTATGCCGTGAAGAGAGAAAAGGACATAGAGTACTTTAGATTCCCACACGATCTAAAGGCTCTCCCTGGTTTTGAGCTCAACCAGCTGGCATATCTAAAGTTGTTGTATACTGAACCGAAAAAAATGTCAGGCTGGTTTGAGGCTGCTTTAAGGAAAGAGTACCACACAAGGTGGGTCGACTTCAGACCTCAACAACCAAAGAGGTACATTAGACGGTCTGAAGTTGATCCCATTACTGGAAAACCAAAGGTAATGCTGAAGTGGAGTCCTCCGCGTACAATATCCAAAATCCCTCTAAGGGAAATGCCACATGACTTTACTCCACACTTCAAGTGGTGGTATTATGTTTGGAGAACAGGTGAAGTGGTCATAGTCTTACAAAAAGAGAGCCAAATGGATACTATCCGGGTATTTGACCCCATGTGGTTGTCTAACTTGTCTGCTGACGATGTTTATACGTTATACAAGTGGCCACTATTCTATGACTCACAAGATATTGTACAAGCCCTCCAGTTTCAGAATGTGATAAGGCTCTATTTTGCATTTGAGATACATGTCGGAGCTACAAGAGAGGAAAAGTACAAGAAGTTTGAAGAACTGATGAAGAATGTTAGACAATGATGTAAACTAGGTCCAAAGGGGAGTTTGTTGATACATGTGTACCTAGTTTAGGAGCTTAATGTAAAATTTTTCATGTCTTACATATATGTAATTGAATGGGTATGAATGAAATGCAATGTGTGGTTGATGCATATAATGTTTGATATTTCATTGCTTATTGTATGATAACGCATAATTAAACTAACTATATAGGTTTGTCATTGTTTACATAATTCTTAGTCAATAATGATTGAGAAACATGTTCATACTTAATCGTGTGAAGTTCTCATGCGAATGAACCATGCTAATGGACCATACGCATCAATACTTCATGCTAATGGACCAGTCGCACAACTGAACCAGTAGACTAGATTAGTCGCACGATTGAGACATAAGATTGACTCAGTCACACGACTGGACCTTCAGTCGTGCGGATGGATCAATCGCATGCTTCAGGCGCACGACTGAACCATGCTAATAGTTCAGTCGTACGAATGGAAGACCCTAACCTATAAATACCACCTAATTCGTAGAAAAACGTAACAATTCGAATACCTACGCACATAATCGAACCCTAGCCGTCCAGAGACTCAAGAAAACATGTTCCAAGTTCATAGATCACAGTTGATCGTGTTCTAATCATTCATAAAGTTTCATTAATCGTTAGATTGATCTGAACTGTGTTCTCTCTGATTGGATCGTCAATCAAATAGGATTCCGCACTATTTAAGTTGGTATACGCGTAGAATCAGTTAGTACTCCGTACGAGAACGGTCCTAAGATATATATATATATAATATATATATATATATATATATATATATATATATATGCATTCTTTTTAATTTACATTAACAAGATTTTTTATGCTTAGTGAACACTGTTTCTTTTTGAGGCTATGGCTAGATTTAAAGGGAAGGGAGGTGGATCATGTCATTGTTCCCTGTTTGAAAAACGCCGGTGACGGCAACCCTAGGCATCGACGACCAAGCCTCTCTTTTTATATGAGGCTTTAAAGAATAGTATGAGGCGGTGCAGGAGTAAAAGAAAAAGGATGTGATTAAAACATAAAAGTTAAGGTGGCAAAAAAGGCAAAGATCGAATTCTAACATTGCTATGTATCAAAGTTCTCTATTATATAGAGTTAATTAATGTGTTAAAATATATATATATATATATAATTTTTTTTTAATGAATATCCTACACAATTAAAGCTTTGAAAACACATCAACATTATGATCCAACTAAACACAACATACAAGAAAATAATTTTGTGTTATGTAATATAATAAATGGTAAGAATCAGATATTTAACATTACTGACACTAATAACTACTAAAGCCAAAATTTTACCTATCATAAATAAGAGAGAAATCATGAATGAATATAAATTAAACTAGAGAACCTAAAGACCAAGTAAACTAAGCAATAAATAAAAAAATTACAAGCAGTCAATTAGATATAACCTAGGTGTCGAATTTTCTTGACTGGACAATGACTTCTTCAGTTGACCTGATCTTATGAAACCGTTCTTAATTAGGTTACACTTGTGCTTTTGTTGATATGCTAGAATGGAGTTGCTACCCTTTAAAGCTTTTTAAGGTCACAATCCTCATAATACTAACACCAAAGACGATGTTAGCACACGTTAGACCATAAATAATGTTAGCACACGTTAGCTAGACCATGAAGTAATCCTAATTCAATCAACTTCTAACTTAAAAACTTCTAAATCCAAATAAATAAATATACCTTACGCTAGTACACCTTCACATATACCAAACAATGCCTAACATAGACAACGATCTTTCCCAACTAATTATCTATGGATATATACTAATTCTACCAATTATATCATTAAAATTTTAAATCAACATTCCTAGTCTCATGCTTAAATTGTAAATCAAAAAATCAACAACTAAGAACAAATATGTTAAATAGAAGAGTATATGTACATGCCATAGTCAATTCATTCACACAATCAATAATATAATCAATAAGGTAGGGTTATATTTAAAAAAGATTTAATCTAAAAAGTTTAAAAAGGATTATGGGTTTTACATTGTCTTTCTATTGTTTTAATATAAGAATATTTTGGTTATTTTGTTTTATATATTCAATGTGTCAAATATTAGTTCATTTTATTATATATTTTATATCATTTATTATATGTATTAATCATTGTATTTTACGTTTTAGGTTATATATGTTATTTTTGTTATTGACACTATAGAGTATATAGATTTGTTATCTATTATTGTGTGTTACAATTAGAAATACATAATTGTATACTTTCATCAATATATTTTTCAAAATTAATAGTGTTAAATATAATATAATTTGTTATTTTTGTAATTGTTTTTTATAGTTTATATAAATTTGTTGTTGTTTATCGTTATGTTGTTTATTGTTATTGTGCTATACATATAAAAGATACACAACAATGTTATTTTACCATCATATTTTTCTTAAATTCATCATTTTTGAACGATAGAATAGTATTTAATAAAACACATAACTAACAAAAAAACACAATCAAATTCACTAAATACACAATAACGAGATATAAGTATAAAAATAGTATTTTTATATAACAATATTGTAGTCATTTTAATAAGGAAAAAACACATGTCTTTATGATGTTTTTTATTATAAATGACGTCATAAAAGTTATGATGTTTAAGAAAAATAGATGAAGCTTACAAAATCAATAAAAGTGATTATTACTAAAATATTTATCTAATAATTTTTTTTCTAACAATTTAATTTTAATCATTGATTAAAAAGAATAATAGTTAAGATTACTTTTTATATTTTTTAGTTTTATTAAACTTTTTATTTGAATCTTTTTCTGATAATATCAAGTACGCATATTTGTTACAATAGAGTTAATCTAGGATTTTACTAAAATCAACAAAAGTCATAGGAAAAGTTAACATTCAAAAGTACAGCTATATCAAATTAAATTCATTTTTTTTAATGGCAATCCAATTCATCTAGTATGGATTACAAAACTTTAGCGAGTCACAATTAAAAAAAACACAGATTCAAACATGTTCAAAATTCAAAATATATGAGAAACGTGTTTTGCACGCTAGTTGAATGCATCATCAAGCTTAATGTTGAATGGCTTCAAAAATGTCTTCCAAAGCCCCTTTGATTGTGTTTGATCTCGCAAAATCAAAGGCCTTAAACCATTGGTGTCATGTTCTTTTGAATAGTCGAATGTAGGTTGTGTCTGTTGCTCAACATAAGGGGCATTAAGTCATCATACGGTCTTGGAATCATATTTGGTATGCTTGTTGTGATTACTTTTGTTATAATTATATTTTTTATTTACGGTTCATTATATAGTTATGTTTGCTCATTGCATGTGTATTTGTACTGTATCTTGGGATTATGTTTGCTATGTTTATAATTAATTTAATACATTTATATTCTTTATTTATAGTTCATTTTTAACTATTTTAAAGTTCATTCAATTTTAAAAAATAAATTAGTCTCAAGATTATTCAGGTGATAAGATGTTTCTACTCTAAGTTATCGAGGGTTCAAATTATAAATGGTGTGTGCATAGGTGGTTAATAAGAGTAAGTTATTAAAGATAAACAAGTGAAAATGAGATACGTGATTGCATAGGTGGATATGTCAAATGTGACAGAATAAAACATATACCACAAAGATTCTTTTTATATAAACAAGTCAAAATGAGATAACTTCAATCTAGCAACAATTTAACTGATCTTTTCACATAAACACTTCCTAAAACAATTTTCAGAAAACATGTTTATGATATTGGCATGACGCACGTACACGCAATGTGATGATCTATAGAAGACAATTTGAGAGGGAGTTATAAGTTGTACTCTTTTTTCTTTAGCTAAGGTTTTTTCTCACATGGTTTTTCTTTAGCAAGGTTTTTAACAAGAAAATACTTAAACTCTTAAAGTCTGAAAAGTTTCATCCAAGAAAGAACATTATGAATTATTATCATAGCAAGTGGATGAATTCTTTGTCAAATTTGCATATAAGTTTACTATGCTACTTATCTACCAAAATAGTTTATATTGTCTATCAAAATGATTAATCTTTGTAGTATAAATATCATCTCAATGTAGAGAAGAAAATACACATCTTGTATACACTTTTATAAGTTATACAATTTTTTTCTTCTTGCTCTTGCAATTCTTTTTAAAGTTTTTAAGGTTATAACACTAATCTTGTGTTAATTATTGTGATATTATAACATTCACATCTTTTTTCTCTTCCTTTCTTTTTTCCTTTATTTTAGTTTTTTCTTTTTTTTTCTTTCGCTTAGTAAACATAGTAACGCAATGTAAGGAATCGGGTGTGGATCTATTAACACCTTAGCGGCAGTGGCGAAGGTTAATAGGGGCCACTATTTTTTTCGTCCATAATGTAAAATTTTGATCCGATAGTATAAATTTATATATATATATATATATATATATATATATATATATATATATATATATATTAAGTTTGCCCCCTCAAAAAAATTTAAGTTTGGCCCCGACCCCTATGTGAGAATGTTCAAACTTCATCACCACTCAGCAGATATGAGTGGAAAGAACTCCATTGAGGATTAGCACGTAAATGTATAAAAACATATATTTAAAAAAATATAATAATTAGGGCCCAATGTTATTTCTTGTAGGCCTCTATTGTTGAGCACAAAATTGGCCCTCTACTTTAATAAATCTCTTTGTCTCCTGTACGCATTATTGTTGACTCTGGTTTTCTAATGTTGTGGATTTCATCCTAGCCCACTCTAACCCTTAAGGTTTAAGATTTAAAAAGTAAGGTGCTTTATGAGTTATCAAGATCAAATGTACTAGATTAATATTGTTTAATAGTTATTGAAATTACTTATTATACTTTTAACATAAAAGCCAAGTTATGTTATAAAAGTTTAAATTTGTATTACCTAAAAGAATTTAATTTATGAGTTAATTAAACATGATAGTAAAACGGAGTGATTTGCTTAAAAACTATTACAGTATGTAAAATTATATTCAACTACCCATTTGAACTGATCTATATTTTCCTAATTGTTTCTTGCCCCTCGTGAACAATAATCTGAGTGTGCTACTATAAGAATTGATCACTATCGAGATTATTTTTTAACGAATTTGTTTTTATCAATTTGATATTTAATTTATACTTTAGCACAGGATTTGCATCCCCTGTTTTTATGTTATTTTTTTATAGTATTTATTTTTCCACTCAATAGACTATAATCTGTCTTCTATTTATTTTTTTAACTTTTCTTTCGAAAGAATTACGTCCAAAATATTTATCTAGTAATGTACGTATCTGGTTCTCTTGAAAAACCAACATTTAATATAGAGATCGTTAAGGCCCATGGGAAGATTTTACTTAATTTGTGATTTTTTTTAATATTACTATTTCAATAAGTCACATGGTATGTTTTTAATCTTGCTTTTGTCAATGAAGTATGTCGGTATACCGTGATTATTTATCGAATTTGTTTTGATGATTTTGATATATTAAATCTGAATAATAGTTTCAAGATTCACATTACATATTCTTATGATCATAATAGTCTTACTATTCCTTTTACTACACCTGTCTCAGTATAAAATGCTCGCATTTACAATGTCCCATCGCCAGATTTCACTTAAATTTTATGATTTTGTTTTTCATCTTAATCTTTTTGATGATTTTTTATCCTATCTTTGTTGTGAATTTCTTTTTTTTTTATTTTGTGATGATTGGCACTCGATATTATCACTTTTTTCTTTTCCATGCCACTCTTGAGTCTTGTCAAATTTTCATGAATTATATTTAATATTTTAATTCTAACTTTAAGTCGCAATTCTGTTTACAATAAGTTTTTATTTTTATTTTTATGTAACTGTATACTTTATATTATGAGTGAAAATTTTTTTTATGGGTGTTGGATTATGTTTTCTCATATTTGAGAAAATACGATACAACCCTCGTAATTTTTTTAATATTTTTTAAAGTGATTGTGAGTGAAGAAGAAAAATAAAGTAAAGACAAAAATATGAAAGTATATAAAAATAGTATCTAATTGAAAGAAAGAAAAAAAGTAGTGTTTTAATGTAAAGATGAAGATGAGGATGAGAATGCTAGTGTAAATGTTCTTACCAAACTTGATGAAAGTGTAAGAATAATTAATATGTTGAAATATGTTTCTTTATCAAAATTAGGTTGAGAACAAAATTAGTAAATAATGTTTTCCATTCTCAAGTTTTCTCTTTTTTTAACGCTTTTAATTTTTAAAAAAAGTTATGTCATATAAACGAGCATTTTTTATCCTTAGAATGTGTATAGTATTAATATAAATAAACAAAATTTTCATGTTTTTAAGCTCATTGTATACTTTCCCCATGTTATTTTGTAACTTTTTGAATTAACGAGGATTACGTAATTATCTGATGAGAATTGCACGATGAACTAGCAACGTTAAAGGTTTACATATTTAGCATTGTGTTATTCAAAAATCATCAATTTAAAAAAAATCCAATCCATAACATAATATTAATATTAGACACAATGACAAACATTGTACATACTAATCTGCTTGACGAGAATTACGTGATAACCTGATTAGTATTACACAATAAACTACAAAATGTAAAAAATATTACAGTTCTAACATTGTGTATTTCAAAATTATTGTTTTATAAAAACATAATAATAAACATAATAACAACATTAGACACAATAATCTGACCAATATTATACAATAACATGATATTATATAATAATATGATATTACACAATAAGCTAAAATAATATAAAAAAATTAGGTTTTCGTACATCAACATTATACCCGTTTATAGATGGAAAAAAGTTTGTTTTGTGGTGTATTGTTTTTTAAATAGTATTATATGCATGTGATAGCAGAATGAATACATTATAATGATACCTGGGTATTGTAGCATATTCTGTAAGGCATTTTCGATATGCTTTTGCTCATCCATTTATTTCAATTTAATGAATTACGTTTAATATTTTTTCGTAGATTGTTGTTCTATAAAACATTTACTTTGTATTACAACTATGTTTTTTGAAATGCATTTATCAATAACATAATAATACTCCGTTACCATGATTATTGTAGCCATTAATTAGGTTAAATTCATATGTTAGATCGTTGTTCTAAAGTTACTATTAATATTCAGTTGGTAATGTTAATATTTTACTTCAAGGCTATTTGATAGCATACTAATTTTTATTAAGAAATTATCTCTAAATAGTTTATAGTTTTTTTTATTATAATGTAGCCTTTTAACGTAGTATCCTCTTCATCTCATCATTTATATGGAGCTAATAATTTAATAGCTATTGCATTTTTATTACTTGTTATGAAACATCATAAAACAAAATAAGATAAAAATAATTGGACCGAATCTTCTTCTACTCCGTGTATTTGTATGTCCCTGGTTATATAGACCATGTGACAATTTATCGAATAAAATATAGGCAGTTGATTAGTCTTTTTATGAATTGAACACACT
This sequence comes from Flaveria trinervia, assembly GCA_025506515.1. Lineage (NCBI taxonomy): Eukaryota > Viridiplantae > Streptophyta > Magnoliopsida > Asterales > Asteraceae > Flaveria > Flaveria trinervia. Next base: position 1,255,206 of record CM046454.1, on the reverse strand, counting down.
CTTTTTGTGTTATATAACAACAAAATAGATAAAGTAAATTACGCTTTCGTCCCTGTGGTTTGATGGTTATAGTTATTTCCATTTAATAGTTTAAAAATACTCGATTTAACCATTATGGTTTGATATTTATCACAATTAAGTTCAAACCGTTAACTCCATCCAATTACTCTGTTAACTTTTTAAAAATGATAAAAATACCCTTGGATTAAAAGTGTTATCATATTACATAAACAAAATATAGGTCCCACCTCACAAAAACTAACCAAACATTAACTCCACATTGAACCTAACATAAACCTCACAACCACCACCTGCCGGTAACCACCACCTATGACTACATCGCCATCGTCACTCACCGGCTACCACAGCCACCCACTGCAACTCGCCGACAACACCACTTGCTCAGATTTGAACCTAACCCTAAACCTCACCTTCTAACTCTTTGACCAGACCACATCACGACCTCCCCCAGCCGACCACCACTACCAACCCTCGGTTAGAGCTATTGCCTGCCGGCGACATATTCACCATCATCTTCGTACTGTTAACGTGGTGATGGAGGCGAAGGCAATGGTGGCGGTGGTGGTGATGGAGATGCAATTCAATCGTCTCCGATTGTTGGTGGTTTATTTCAATTTTAGAATTGATTCTTTCAATTTGGAGACCAATTTGGCGCCTCTACAGACCTCTGCAAACACATTGATGAAATTCCACAATGATGTTCCATCAACCACCACGTGGTTAACAGAAAACCCAATGAACACACCATCTTCAAGCTCTGTCACCTGAACGACTAACAAGGGGTTGAAATGGCTGTCGTAGCTCACCATTCTTTCAAACGCAAAAAACCCCTTGACGAAATCCGGCACATGGGTCGGTGACACAACATCGTTGACGGTGATGTGGGTGGCGACGGCGTGGATGAACTGAGCTCCGGCGTCGTTGTAGGTGATGTAGACGTAGTCGTTGTCGTCGGTGGTGAGTCTTCCAGCAAGAGGGGGAAGTGGGTCAGGGCGGTTGAGAGGGCTCGTCGGAGGTCGGAGATGGTGGTGGCTGGAGACGGTAGTGAGAGAAAAAGGTTGCCTTTTGGACGTAGTGGCAAGACAACATGGGGAGGTCGGAGGCGGAGAGTTGGAGTTCTGGTATGGTGGATTTGGTGGTGGAAAAGACGGTAGATTTGGTGATGATTTGTGGAAGGACCATTGATGGTGGTGGTGATGATTTACAGGGCATGGTGGTGATGGAGGGGGAATAAAGGGTTGTGAAGAGAATGAAGGGAGAGAGTGAGTGTGTGTAAGTAACAATTTAAGTCCAAGGGTATTTTTGTCTTTTTGCATACACTTAACATAAAAGTTAGATGAGAGTTAGTGTCTTGGACTTGATTGGTATATATTTTAAACCACAGTGGTTAAACCGGATGTTTTTAAACTATTGGATAAAAAACGTTATAATCACCAAACCACAGGGACGAAAAGCATAATTTACTCAAATAGATAACTTCACCTTTTAATGTGGCATACATTTATTGTGTTTAGACTTCAAACATTGTTTATACGTATTTTAAAAGCACTACGTAACTCAATAACCTAAATATACGGGGATTTTAATCTGAAGCTACCATTTTGCCGTGTTTTGTGCCGACTCATAATAAATTTATCTCAAAACACAGATAAAAATAAACACATTTTAAGGTATCATGCGGGATATTAAAACAATTACGATGTTTTGAAAATAATTAAATATATATAAGACTCAAACCACAGGTTTTTACTGTGCGGTTCAAGGCTTGATTTAAATAAAATTTGTATTGAAACGTTTAGAGGTAACCACATTGCAATGTATATTTAAAGTTTCCAAAAAGATAACATTTTTGTGAAAAAAGTACTAATATTACTATATTTAACCCGTATCAGTTTCGAACGAAACTTACACCCAAACGTAAATAAAAATAAGCATATCGTAATAGTGTATATGAAATTAAAAAAAAGTTATATATTTAAAGTTATAAGATAAAATAAAATATAATGAAAATTAATTATAATAATTAAATAATATGTCAAGTTTAAAATGTGAGCCCGAATCAGATGTATATATAACCTCAAAGTTTAAGATAATTACATTTGTGCCTTGTGCATTAGCTTGGTGTACATAAAGCTAAATTTTTGTAAAGCATATAATTTTATTGCTCAAATGTATTTAAATAATTGAGTAAATTGCATAATATGTCTTTTATTAATACATAAAATTACATCATGTGTTTTATAGTTTTAACAATTACACTGCATGTTTTTTATAAAAAAATTGCACATAGATTATCCTTTACACTAACCATCCATTCAAATTCACTGTTAACTCATGCATGTGTCTCTCACTTGAGGGACATTTGTAATTAATAAAACATTGAGTAATTGAGACTTTAATAAATTATTTAACTCTTATACCCTTTTTTTTAAGAACGAGCTTAAATCCCAAATTAAAAGCGTACAATGAAACAATGAAGTCCAGATGACTAAACAGAAAGCTAGAAGCGAGAAAAACGCTCCGGCGTTAGGGTGGATTCTATAGTTAGAGCGATGACAAGCACTCCAATTATCAATGCTAACTTGCGCCATCACCAAATCCATTGTGTTCCTCATCCTTCGGATTCAAACGAATTAACTTGCGTTGTCCATCGTTTTCCTTTTATCCTTTATGTTATGGTGTTTAAAGTCGGATATCAGAATTTCAGATTTCTAAAATTTTAGATATGGATATGGATAGTGAATTTTACTATTCGAAATTTCAAATATCCGACTTTAAACACACTAACATGAATGAGACAGGAATGAAGCAAAGTAAAAATATTTTTGATTCATTTTAGGCATGCAAAATACGTAAATGCCCTCATGTGAGTAGCACATGTTTTAATTAACTGTGAATTTAGATGTAGGTTAGTTTAACCAAGGTTGGTCCCGAAAGTTATTGAAAATTTTTGGGCCCCGGACAAGTAGAAAAAAAAATGAGTCCTCTATAATATGCAATTAATAACTTGTATGTAAAATATCTATAATACGACAATAACTGTTTTACCTATAAATAAAAGTATTGTAGCAAAATAATCTAATTTACTTCCTTAAGCGAATCGTGAGACTTTTTTAATGTTTTTAAATGAGTTTATATTGGATAATTGGTAGTGAACTAAACTAATTAAAATGTGAATGGGTAATAAGTTTCAATAGGTCAAAATAAATTAACTACTATTGGGTTTGTTAATTAATTTGTTAATAATCTATAGTTTTTTTTAACAAAAATACATATACATACATATATAATATAATTTTTCTTATAAAATTTCGGTCCCTGAGGAGATTGAACACCGGGCGGTCGCCTAACTCGCCCCCTCATGGTTGCTCATGATTTAAAGGACGATGTATATATGCAAATTGTTTTAAAAAGTACATTTTATGTAATTATTAAAAATAAAAAATATAACAAGTAATTTTATGTATTAATAAATAACAAGATTTATAATTTACTTTAAATAATTTAATCAATAATTAATCATTGAGAACAATATTTAATGTAAGTGAGAACAATATTATAATGTAAAATGTAAGTATATTAAAAGTTTCTACGTCACACCATATGGTATGTTTTCAGTTTTCACTTAAATTGTTCACATGCATCACTGGGGACTCACGTGACTATAACTACTTAATTTGTGTAACTGGATTTTCTAGAAGGAAGATTACCAAAATAGTCGGTTGACAAAATCAATTTACAATATAGCCATTGAATAATGAATTTTGTAATCTAGTCATCATATCATCACGTGACAATACCAATTCATGTGGTATTATCCACGTGTCTTTTATTTTTATTTATTTAATGTTCGGCGATACACCGAAGATACACCAACTATAGTGTATCGCCTCGTAAACAAGCGCGTATCTTTAACGTATCGCTTTTTTATGTCAAATTAAAGATGTGTTTACTTTATTGAAAATAGTAAAACTAGTAATATTCAGACACGACAACGATACGTGGGTCAGCTCGTATTGCTGACATACTACTGTATTTTAATTTTTCTTAATTTATATGTATATTATGTTTGTATGGATAAAAGTTATTAATAATTTTCACTTGGACTAAAAATGCATTAATTTTCAATCTTTTTAAAAATATAGTCACGCACTCTTCGATTTTATTAATTAAAAATAACTTTAAATGAAAATTCGAAATAAAAAAAAACTTAGATGAATTTATAGACAATATAGTATTCATTAATTATCATAGATATTCGTCATTAATATTGAAAGTATTTAATAATTCATTAAGATTGTTTAAATTTATTTTAAAATACTTTTTATTAATTAAAATAGTAAGTTCAAATTATTTTTTATTTTATTCTGGCGATACACGAGGGTATGTGTCGCTGACCGGCGATACAACTATATTTTTAATATTTTTTCTAGGGCGATGTATATGCATGTTGTATCGCTCATAAGCAATACATGTATTTTTTTAAATTTTTCAGTGATACCTTAACGATACCACATGCATTGGTATCGCTGATCAGTAAAAACTGTCGATACCACATATATTGATATCGCTGTAAAGAGATATTTGGAAACGTGACACAATCTGATTCGTTAAATATTTTGGATATTTTTAAAATTAATGACCATTTTTGTAAACTTATTTAGTCAATTGGTTATTTTGTTAATTTTTCTTTTTGTAAAATAACGAGAGCAAAATATTTAATAGATTTGACAACTAGATGTTACTTTTATTTTTCTTCTCACTTAGGTATTGAAAAGCTCGACTTGCTGAGGCCCGAGGTATCTTGAGCTCTATCTTGTGTAGTTATTCTTATATAATATTATTAGCTTTAGTTATCCGTATATTATACGAGAAGTGAAGAGTTAATTTTTAAATAACACAAAAAATAAATAAAACTAAATGTATTACATGAGTTAAAAAATTAAAGTTGATTAGTATGTTGTTGATTCTTATTTGTATAATACTAACATTAGTAAACTTGTGTATCACACGAGTTAAAAAATAAATTATTAATTATAATGAAAGTTTATGAAGTATAAGATGATATATAAAATAAGATAAGGTTAAATTACATATGAGTAATAATTATAAGTGATAACTACAAGTAACATAATAATACTACTAAATTTAAACTTTAGTTTTTATTTTTTTTTCCTGAAAAAAAGTAACCATTTTTTCAAAACAAATTTGTGTTAATAATATCATTTTTAAAACTTTCTATTATAACTCCTAATTTTAATTATTTTTAGTTTATAAAAAAAGTTTATTTTTCAAAAACATCAATTTTAAGATATTTCATACTTTTAAAAACGCTTGATGTTTTTAAAAAACTTTTATTTTATAAAAAAGTTTTCTAGAAGTAACACTAATAAAAAGACATCTTTTCTTAATTTATTAAAAAATATTTTTAATTTTAAAGAGAATTAAAATAATTTAATCTTTAATTTAGTTAACTATTTAAGAGGAGAGAAAGACGAGAAAAATAAACTTAGAGAACCTAGAAATATGACAAATGTCCTCCTAAGTTACTCTTTGTAATACCCGGATATTTATTATTTTGAAGCCGATGAAGACAGAAAAGAAAATAAAGTCCAAAAGTCGAGGGACCAAACCCGCCAACGAAGCAAAGTTGGGAAATGTGGTGATATATGTAGGGAGAGGGCAGCCCACTCTCCCCACATCCACATTTCAGCTTCATAAAGGGAGAAGAGAGAAAGAAGAGGAGAAAAAGAGGAAAAAGTGTTGGTTCGGGTCGATTCGGGTCGCCAAAATCGTCGTGAAGCAAGCCGAGTCGAAGCTCTTGTCATTGTGCTCGTTTAGGTGAGTTCTAGGACCCCTCTTTTACTTGTTTTCAAACGATTTTGGGGCTGGAATACATCTGAAAACTCTTTTTCGCGTTTTGGGTGAAAACCCGTATGTATGTGTGTGTGTATGTGTATGACGCGATTGTGACTTGATTTCTTGCTTGGTTGTGCTTGAATGATGTTATGGTATGCATCCCTAAGGTTTAGGATGGTCGATTTAGGCTTAAAATGGGTTTAGATGAGTTTGGGGGCCGAAAACCCTCGGCTGCAGTCGGTTGAACTGCATTCTGCATCAGTTAGGGCTAGGCGACTGACTGGAGGCCGAATGGAGGCCATACAGCCGATTAGGGTGCGATTGGGGTCCATTCGCACGACTGGGGTTCATTCGCACGACTGGAGGGCCAGTCGCGTGGGTGTCATGCGACTGAAGGTCCATTCGCACGACTGAAGGTCCAGTCGCATAGGTGTTCATCCGCATTGTCCACTCGCACGACGGGATGTTCATTCGCATAGGTGTTCATCCGTATTAGTTCAATCGCATGACGTTCAGTCGCATGGAGGCCATGCGACTGAGGGGTGTCCATACGCCCGAATAGGGCTGTTGAACCCGAGGAAGGTGTAGATTGACTTCTGACTTTCGGGGGAAAGGGCAGATGTAAGTGTTGATGTAAAGGTTCCTATAAGAGTTTTTAAGATGACGACGAGGTCTTAGAAGCATGTTGGGCATGATGATGATGATGAGGTTGCACTTTATGTATGTATGATGTTGCCCTGTATGATGTGATGTTGATGCATGTTTATGTTCCTTAATGTGATGTATAGTATCTTTCCGTGGCTTACTTGTTATGATGAATGAACGAAGTATTATGTAACGTAAAGTGAAAGATAAAGGAATAGGAACATGATGAACGAATGAACGTCTTGCACACATCGGATACGGGGTCCCTCTTGGTGATTGACCCCAAATGTAGGACCGCTACCGCTCACCCCTAGTACTGTGGCATACGTTTAGCTGTCATTCGTTGACTTCGGCCCAGTAGCTAAGACTAACGGTTACTCCTAGTACGCGGCATACGTTTAGCTGTTATTCGTTGACTTCGGCCCGGTAGCTACGACTAAGGGGGTGTAGCACATGGTATTGGTTCGGGATGATGTCCGATGCGCAAGTAAGGTAATGAAAGGAGGAATGAACGAATGAAGGAAGATAATAATGATACTATCTATGTGTACGTATGATGTGTGATCATGTAAAAGTACGAACGGTTTTATATGAAAGTAAAGTATGTTTTATTTATAAAACTAGAACTCACTCAGCAACGCTGACTTTGATGTGTTTCCAGTTGGCAGGTAATGATTGCTGAGGATGGCACGGGCGACTACCCAGCTTTTTTGGGATGGCATTCTTTTGATTAATGTTTTTGCATTGTAATGCGAACAAACAATTTTTGTAATGAATGTTGTATTGTTTGCAAAAGCATTTACATGGAAATGAAAGTTTGTTTTAGTTTTCCGCTGCGATTTATTAAATACAAATGTAATTATATGTTTTATATGCGATGAGAACCCAGCTGTAAGCGTCCCCGGAACGGGGCCTTAGAAGTTGGTATCAGAGCCAAAGTTTAAGTGAAATGGGTAAATTTTCAGAATAAACCTAATCTTAAACTGAGAATGGGACGGAAAGGGAATGGGATGCCAAACTGATAGCTGCGTGCCATCAGGTATTTTCGTAAAGTTAACCGGTTTTATGTGCGCATGGTATGTGTTATGTGTTGTATGTAGATTTAAATACTGATGTAGTCAGGACAGGTAATACTTGGGGTATGAAGAGTAAAGTAAGTGCCTATCACAACTGGCCACTGTAATTAGGGACTTACTATACTTGACATAAACTGAGTTGTTTCCTTGAATGACCGTGTTGTTGTTTGAATCTTTCAGTGTGTGTGTGATGGCCGGAGGTAGATCTTCGAAAGCTTCTAGGGGTGGAGGTCACGGTGCTGAACCGCGACCAAGAGAGGGAGACCCAGAGTTGAGAGGGTGGTTCATGAAGACCCAGAGACCCCTCATCGGAGGGTGGCGACGAAAGCGCCAATCTGAGAGCCTCAGTAAAAGAGGCTGTTGTAGAAGAAGTACATCAGGTCATGCAGACGATCTTACCGTCTGTGGTGACCGAAGTTATTAAAGCTGTACGAGAAAGGGAAAGGAAAGAAAGAAACAGATCCTCTGGGGAACGGGAACAACCAGAGCCGGAAACGGTTCTATCTGATGATGAAGAGGAAGAAGAAGAGCCTGTGCCAGAGGCAGTGCGAGGATGTAATTATGGGGCTTTTATGAGATGCAAGCCCCCTACTTTTGATGGAAACGGCACTGCTGCAGCCGCTCACCGGTGGGTGAGGGAAATGGAAGCTGTTCTCGATATCAGCGAGTGTCGAGAGGACCAAAAGGTGAAGTTTGCTACCCACTCTTTTATGGATTCAGCTCTGTGTTGGTGGGATAACATTGTCCAAGCAGAGGGTAATCGGGCGATCGGGAGAATGAAATGGCCTGAGTTGAAGAAGATGGTGATTGAGGAGTTCTGTCCTCACAGGGAAATGGATAAGTTGGAAAGGGAGTTTTTACAGTTGGAGGCTGGAACCATGACACACCAGCAGTATACCACAAGTTTAATGAAATGGCACGGCTTGTGCCTGATCAGGTGACGCCTCTGTCTCGGAAAATTAAGAGGTACATTCAGGGTTTACCGGTGGATGTTCGTCGGCACATGATCGCCGCCCGGCCAAGCACGTTTAGGTCGGCGGTTGATTTGGCAGGGAGGCTGTATGATGAGCGGGAGGTGGTGGTGACTGAAGCAAGTAAGAAGGGTGGTGGTGATCGGAACTGGAACGGGAAACGGTTTGGTCGGGGTGATGCCCCGATGGGTAACAAAAAGGCACGGGTGGATGAGCGCCGGGTGGTCACATCAAGTGCGGGGTCGAAAAGGTGTGGCAAGTGTGGAAGGGAGCACAACGGGGAATGTAGGTTTGGGTCAAACTTGTGCTTCAAGTATGGGAAGACAGGGCATATGGCGAAGGATTGCATGTCGAGCAAATGTTTTAACTGTGGGGAAATTGGTCATATGAGCAGAGATTGTAAGAAGTCGAGGACTGAGGGTTCAGGGGTGAAGAAGACGGGAAGTGATGGACCGAGGGCGAGCGCCAGGGCGTTCACCATGACACAGGAGGAGGCTAGGACGAACCCCGACGTTGTGTCCGGTACGTTTCTAGTGAACCAGACTTTAGCTTCTGTGTTATTTGATTCGGGTGCTAGTAAGAGTTTTATTTCTGCTGCTTTCTGTGCTAAGCTGCCTGTTAGTAGTAGACGTGTTGATGCGCCCTTTGATGTAGAAACTGCCATAGGTAAGTCTACCAGGATTTCTGAGATGATAGAGAATTGTGATGTGGAACTTGAGGGTCACAAGTTTCCTGTTAGACCGTTTGTGATGACCTTGGGTGGTTTCGATTTGGTTCTTGGGATGGATTGGTTGGCGGATTTCGAGGCGAAAATTGTGTGTCGCAAGAAGATGGTTCGGTTGACAGCGCCTGACGGAAGTTTGGTAACGGTTTATGGTGATCGGGTTACTACGATTCCGAAGGTGATCTCAATGGCGGTGGCGGGAAAGTGTATGAGGCGTGGATGTAGCGCCTACTTGGCTTATGTAAAGGATGTGGATACACCAACACCACAAGTAGACGATGTACCGGTTGTGTGTGACTTTCCAGACGTGTTCCCAGAAGACTTATCAGGAGTGCCACCTGACAGAGAAATTGAATTTCAGATTGATCTGATACCGGGTGCCCAACCTGTTGCCAAGGCACCGTATCGATTGGCTCCAACGAGATGAAAGAGTTGATGGAGCAGTTGCGAGAGCTGCTTGATAAGGGGTTCATTAGACCGAGTATCTCTCCTTGGGGTGCTCGGTCCTATTGTAAAGAAGAAGGATGGTAGTATGAGGATGTGCATTGACTACCGCGAACTGAACAAGTTGACAGTGAAGAACCGCTACCCCTTACCGAGGATAGATGATTTGTTCGATCAGCTTCAGGGTGCTAGTTGGTTCTCGAGGATAGATCTTCGGTCTGGTTATCATCAGTTGAAGGTGAAAGAGCAAGATATCCCTAAAACAGCTTTCCGTACGCGTTATGGTCATTACGAGTTTCTTGTCATATCCTTTGGTTTGACCAACGCGCCAGCTGCTTTTATGGATCTGATGAACCGTGTGTGTCGGCCTATGTTGGATAAATCAGTGATTGTGTTTATTGATGATATCCTGATTTATTCAAAGAGCGAGATTGAGCATGCCGGTCACATTCGAGAGGTTCTAGAGACGTTGAGAAGGGAGAAATTGTATGCTAAATTCTCCAAGTGCGCATTCTGGTTGCGCGAAGTTCAGTTTTTGGGTCATGTGGTAAATCCTGACGGGATTATGGTTGACCCGGCGAAGGTGGAGGCGGTTATGCAATGGAAGTCACCAAAGACGCCATCCGAGATCCGTAGTTTCTTGGGCTTGGCGGGCTACTATAGAAGATTCATCCAAGACTTCTCTAAGATTGCTTCTCCACTAACTAAGTTGACCCAAAAGGATGTGAAGTTTGTATGGGGTCAAGCTCAAGAGAAGGCGTTCGAAGAGCTGAAAGCAAGACTGACTCAAGCTCATGTTCCGTCGTTACCCGATGGAAGCGAAGATTTGGTGGTTTATTCTGATGCTTCCTACTCAGGGTTGGGGTGTGTGTTAATGCAGAGAGGGAAGGTTATAGCCTATGCATCTCGACAGTTAAAGGTCCATGAGGTCAATTATCCTACTCATGACTTGGAGCTAGCAGCCGTGGTCTTTGCATTGAAGATCTGGAGGCACTATCTCTACGGGAAGAAGTGCACCATATTCACCGATCATAAAAGCTTGAAGTATTTCTTCGAGCAAAAGGATCTGAACATGAGGCAGAGGAGATGGTTGGAACTTATAAAGGATTATGATTGCGAGATCCATTACCATCCGGGCAAAGCTAATGTGGTGGCGGATGCCCTTAGCCGAAAAGAGAGGCCCGAACCGATTCGGGTGAAAGCTTATCAATTAATCATGACCTCCGATATGATGAAGCAAGTTAAGGAGTTTCAAGATGAGGCATTGAAAGAAGATCATCTTAACTCGGAAAGAATAAGAGGTCTGGTTGGGGAATTGGGTGAAAACACACTCGGTGTTAGAACTCGATTCGGTCGTGTGTGGATTCCTCGTTTTGGGGATCTACGGGTGAAGATAATGGATGAAGCCCACAAGACTCGATACTCCATTCATCCTGGTGCCACGAAAATGTAACATGACATGAAGAAAGATTATTGGTGGCCGGGTATGAAGCGCGACGTGGTGGAGTATGTGAGTAAGTGCCTTACTTGCTTACAGGTGAAGGTAGAGCATCAAAAGCCGTATGGGAAGATACAACCTTTGGATATACCAGAATGGAAATGGGAGCACATCACCATGGACTTCATTACGAAGCTGCCACGTACCCCGAAAGGGTATGATACCATATGGGTGATAGTTGATCGTCTGACGAAGAGCGCTCATTTTCTACCCATCCGCGAGACGTATTCATCGGAGAGGTTGGCTGATCTGTTCATCAAAGAAATTGTAGCTCGTCATGGTGTGCCGGTGTCTATTGTGTCCGATCGTGACACTCGGTTTACATCTAAATTTTGGAAGAAATTCCACGACGCTATGGGGACGAGGTTACATATTAGCACGGCTTATCATCCCCAGACTGATGGTCAGTCAGAAAGGACCATTCAGACACTGGAAGACATGCTTCGGGCGTGTGTGATCGATTTTGGAGGAAGTTGGGATGACCACTTACCGTTAGCTGAATTCTCATACAACAACAACTATCATGCCAGTATTGGTATGCCACCATATGAGATGCTATACGGTAGGAGATGCAGAACACACGTTTGTTGGGGTGATATTGGTCAGAAGGAATTGGGGAGCGTCGAGGTAATCGAGGGACGACAGAGAAGCTTGAAAAGATTAAAGCCTTCATGAAGGCAGCTAAGGATAGACAGAAGTCGTATATGCGATAAGCGACGTAGGCCAATTGAGTTCCAGGTGGGTGACCGGGTTATGCTGAAGGTCTCGCCTTGGAAGGGTATTATCAGATTCAGAAAGCGGGGCAAGTTGAGCCCAAGATTATATAGGCCCTTTCCGAATCATTGCTCGAGTAGGGGAGGTGGCCTATAGATTGGAGTTGCCAGATGAGTTAAGTGGGATTCACTCGACATTCCATGTATCTCATCTGAGGAAGTGTATAGCTGATGAAGACATGATTGTTCCACCGGAGGACATTGAAATAGATGAAAGGCTCAATTATGTGGAGCAACCGGTGGCAATCATCGATCGTAAAGAAAAGAGGCTAAGGAATAAAGTGGTTCCTCTTGTGCGTGTACAGTGGAAGCACAGGAAGGGATCCGAGTCACGTGGGAGACTGAAGAAGAAATGAGACAGCATTATCCACGTTTGTTCGACGAATAACAGGTTTCGGGGACGAAACCTATTTAAGGGGGGTGGACTTGTAACACCCGGATATTTATTATTTTGAAGCCGGTGAAGACAGAAAAGAAAATAAAGTCCAAAAGTCGAGGGACCAAACCGCCAACGAAGCAAAGTTGGGAAATGTGGTGATATATGTAGGGAGAGGGCAGCCCACTCTCCCCACATCCACATTTCAGCTTCATAAAGGAGAAGAGAGAAAGAAGAGGAGAAAAAGAGGAAAAAATGTTGGTTCGGGTCGATTCGGGTCGCCAAAATCGTCGTGAAGCAAGCCGAGTCGAAGCTCTTGTCATTGTGGTTTAGGTGAGTTCTAGGACCCCTCTTTTACTTGTTTTCAAACGATTTTGGGGCTGGAATACATCTGAAAACTCTTTTTCGCGTTTTGGTGAAAACCCGTATGTATGTGTGTGTGTATGTGTATGACGCGATTGTGACTTGATTTCTTGCTTGGTTGTGCTTGAATGATGTTATGGTATGCATCCCTAAGTTTAGGATGGTCGATTTAGGCTAAAATGGGTTTAGATGAGTTTGGGGCCGAAAACCCTCGGCTGCAGTCGGGTTGAACTGCATTCTGCATCAGTTAGGGCTAGGCGACCGACTGGAGGCCGAATGGAGGCCATACGGCCGATTAGGGTGCGATTGGGGTCCATTCGCACGACTGGGGTTCATTCACACGACTGGAGGGCCAGTCGCGTGGGTGTCATGCGACTGAAGGTCCATTCGCACGACTGAAGGTCCAGTCGCATAGGTGTTCATCCGCATTGTCCACTCGCACGACGAGATGTTCATTCGCATAGGTGTTCATCCGTATTAGTTCAATCGCATGACGTTCAGTCGCATGGAGGCCATGCGACTGAGGGGTGTCCATACGCCCGAATAGGGCTGTTGAACCCGAGGAAGGTGTAGATTGACTTCTGACTTTCGGGGGAAAGGGCAGATGTAAGTGTTAATGTAAAGGTTCCTATAAGAGTTTTTAAGATGACGAACGAGGTCTTAGAAGCATGTTGGGCATGATGATGATGATGATGTTGCACTTTATGTATGTATGATGTTGCCCTGTATGATGTGATGTTGATGCATGTTTATGTTCCTTAATGTGATGTATAGTATCTTTCCTGTGGCTTTACTTGTTATGATGAATGAACGAAGTATTATGTAACGTAAAGTGAAAGATAAAGGAAGAGGAACATGATGAACGAATGAACGTCTTGCACACATCGGATACGGGGTCCCTCTTGGTGATTGACCCCAAATGTAGGACCTCTACCGCTCACCCCTAGTACTGTGGCATACGTTTAGCTGTCATTCGTTGACTTCGGCCCAATAGCTAAGACTGACGGTTACTCCTAGTACCGCGGCATACGTTTAGCTGTCATTCGTTGACTTCGGCCCGGTAGCTACGACTAACCGGGGTGTAGCACATGGTATTAGTTCGGGATGATGTCCGATGCGCAAGTAAGGTAATGAAAGGAGGAATGAACGAATGAAGGAAGATAATAATGATACTATCTATGTGTACGTATGATGTGTGATCATGTAAAAGTACGAACGGTTTTATATGAAAGTAAAGTATGTTTTATTTATAAAACTAGAACTCACTCAGCAACGCTGACTTTGATGTGTTTCCAGTTGGCAGGTAATGATTGCTGAGGATGGCACGGGCGACTACCCAGCTTTTTTGGGATGACATTCTTTTGATTAAATGTTTTTGCATTGTAATGCGAACAAACAATTTTTGTAATGAATGTTGTATTAGTTTGCAAAAGCATTTACATGGAAATGAAAGTTTGTTTTAGTTTTCCGCTGCGATTTATTAAATACAAATGTAATTATATGTTTTATATGCGATGAGAACCAGCTGTAAGCGTCCCGGGAACGGGGCCTTACACTCTTTTATTGTTATATAGAGATAGAGATATAGATTTAGTGATTAGTGATTATTTAATAGAGAGAAAGAATGAGGAAAAAACTGATTAAGGTGAATAATGTGTTGCCATGTGTCCTTCCAAATTACCATTTTATTAAAGTATTATCTTAGTAAATCCGTGTATTACACGGGTTGAACAAATAAAATATTAATATAATAAACTTATTAAATATAAACTAATATTATAAGATATGATATAACTTAAATTACGTATGAGAAATGATTATAAATAATAAAACAGTGATATTGATTTTTTAAAATAATTTATTTATTTTTTTAAATAACATTTTGTTTTAAAACAAACCGTAAAATATATTTTCTTAAAAAAATTCTTATTACAACTTCCAAATTGCTTAATTTTGTTTTTAAAAATTTGACTTTTAAAAAGTATTGATTTAGTTAAAAATAAAATTAATAAATAGATTTATTTCTTAATTTATTAAATATTAACAAGTATTAAAATAGTATTATTAGTAATTAAAGTAATTATTTAATAGGAGAGAGATGCGGAAAATTTTGATGAAGAGAATTATAGTAATGACATGTGGCACTCCCATTTACTCTTTTATTAGAGTAAGAAGATAAGATACATGTTTATTATACGGTTGATTAAAAAACATATATCATTTATAAATGCTTAAAATAATTCACATAGTGATGAAAAAAATAAAATTACAATTTCATTCAAAAACCTCTTTTTTTTCAAAATGTTCAAGTATCAACATCTGTTATCTGTTGTTTGATTAGTAACTTTATCATCTTTATCTAATATTAATAAGTTACTCCATATCAATCTACAATTTACTTTTGATAGCGCTAGATTCAACTAACCATAGGTGAATATAGGTTCATTTTAAATACAAAAATATAAAAAGTCAAATAATATAGACATATAATAAGTTGTTATATACATATGATGTATTTTTCAATAATTGGATGTTGTATATGTGAATTTATGCTTGTATATATTTTTTAGATTTCCAAAAGTTTAGAAGCTTAAAAGCAGACTATTGACTAAAAACTTTAGCACACTAATAATTGTGTTCTTTTTGTTACTTTAAAAAGTGATTTAACAAATACAAAAGCGTGTACAATTAAATAAATATAAATGGTTTAAAACTACTAATTGCAAACTCTGAATGAGAATAGTTTTGATATTTTGAGGGAAGAAAAAAATAGGTATTCTAATTGAAATTTGTTAGCTAAGTTTTGTTTATAACAGTCTTTAAAAACAAAAGACGTGTTAATATTTTTAAGTATAAAGATGTTTGAATCGAAAATGAAACATAAATATAAGTAAAAAACATAAACTTTGTTACACACACACATAATAGCATGTCATTAAATTTATTCGTGAAACAATTACTACTTATATGAATTGAGGATACTTTTCTTGAATATGAAGTTTTTCTTGATTTATTTACACAAGCTACGATTTGTTTACAAATATCATTAGTGTAAATACGAAAAGAAATATCAAAATTTAAAACAATTACATTAAATGTGTAATGAGTATTAGAAATAAAAATAATGTTGTAATATTAAGTGGTTAAATAGTACGCAAAATGATAGAATATTTATGTTTTTGAGGAAAGCATCAAGTTCAACTGACATTTATTATGTTTTATAAACAATAAAAAATAATGTCGTAACAAAAATATCATAGTTTTAATACAAATTTTACATTGCCGATTGAAAACCTTGTGTATAAGTAAAATTATTGTTTTTCAGATATTTGAAAACAACACTATCAAATAGTTTGTCAATTTAAAAATGAATGATAATGATGATTGAAATAAAACTCAGTCTAACAGATCATATGTATGTTAATATACTTAATAATGATCATTTTTTTAACTTGGGTGCTTATTAACCGAGAACTATAATAGTTTCATATAAAAAGATAACACAAAAATGAAGTCTTTTGTGGAAGCATGAAGTTTTATTAGCAAAATGAAATTTAAAAATGAAATTGTTGGTTTTGTATGTTAGAAGATTAAGTTATTTCATGGAAGGATTATTAATGGCATTTTATTATTACTTTCACTTATTTTGGTAATGTATTACCTAACTTATGGGTTCTTTTATTTCGGTAACTATATGTTCAGATCATGGTTAAGGTTAGCGTAAGTTTCAATGTTGACATATATTTATATTTAAATTACTTCCATAACTAAGTTGAGTTGATTTTAATTATATGTTTTAAAAAGATTATTAAAGATATAAAAACAAATAATTGAGAGATTTTTGGATCATCTATTTTAGGTGTGAAAAACTATTCTATATGTAGAAATTGAACATGTGCCCTACTAAAACCTTTGTTCATTAGACAGTATAGATATGTATAATATGTATGAGAAGTTGTCTTTGAATTAAATAAGAAATCATTTAAATCAAGATGATACGAAACTAGAAAGCTATTTACAATATTAAATTAGAACCAACATGAAACAAAAATGCGAGAACAATAAGATTGCATGCTTAGACGAAAATGGGGTGTTGCAATTAACATATTACTATGATTAGACATAATAATCATTAACCTTTTACAACAACTTAATTTATACACTTGAAGGCAAAATAAATAAAGATTATTTACTATCAGTTTTCTTAAAATATCATAGAAAGCTAAAGTCAAAAAAGAGGAAAATCAATTAGTTGATATAAAGTCATAAAGATAAAGTTAAAAGTAAAGAACACTTATGTTAAGCCATCACTATTGTGGCCCTTATTGTTTTCATAGGTAGATATATAACAAGTTATTAATAATCTTTTAACCTAGTGATTTAAGGAGAAGATGAAAGATTTTGTTTTTATTGTATGTCAAAGGTTCAAACCTTAGCATAAACGAATTAATACTAATTTAGTATTACAAACTTTTAACCACTAACCAATTGTTAAAAAAAAGATATGTAACAAGTTTAGCCCCACTGTCTACCTGGGTTACGTTCAAGATAGAGTGCTAGCATGATTCTTCGAGAGAGTTAACAAATATCTTAAAATATCTATATCTTAAAATTAAAAACAATTACTTTATTTAATGTATATAATACAATCATTTTCAAATGTAAAATAGTAATTATATCATCATGTACGTATCAACACCTTACAATTAGTTATATAATTACCTTACACTTACTAACACTTATGTAAAAATCATAAAATATGTGTACTATTTAAACTTTATATTATTTTAAGAACCATAGAAACTTTTGTCATTGTGATTTATCCTTTAAATTTCAAATTAAAATAAATAAAACCTGGTATTATCCATAATATGATTAGTTGTAGCTTTTTGGAAGAAACTTAATCAACTTATATACTTTGTTATATTTATATAATTAGCTCAAATTATCATTATTTGACTCAATCTATTATTAAGAAATAAATGTTAATAAAATAGATTAACCTCTTGCAAATTTTCCCCACACTTCAATAATTAATGAAGAATAATCCTTCTTATATAACGGAGTCATTTTGATATTAGTCGATTAAGATTAAGACAATATGGAAAAGAAAATTAATGAACGTTAACCGATATATATATATATATATGTATGTATAAATACATGATAGATTATATATATATGAAATAATTTGTAATAAAAATTTAAAAATTATAAATGATATTTGTAAATAAGATATGATTAAGTTAGAAATATATAAGTAGTTTAAGTAAAAACAAAAATAATATCATTTTAAAATGTTATTTTATAAGATTGTGTTTTTTTAATTATTTTCTTAAACATTCTTTTTTTTGTTTATTTTATTTTTGAAAAAGTAATTATGTCATGAAACTTAGAAACAAATGGTATTAAAATACTTCGTATATAAAAAAACTTTTTATTTAAATGTATTTTAAAAATAATATATTACTATATATACTTTTATTATTTATTAGGAGAGAGAGGCAGAAAAATGAAAATAAGACTACTTAATATGTTGACATGTAGGATAAAAAAACCTTCTTTTATTATAGATAATATATATATATATATAATATATATATATATATATATATATATATATATATATATGTATATATATGCATACATATATATGTATATATTACTTACATATATATATATACATACATACGTATATATACGTATACATATAGATACATATATACATACGTATATATACATATATATATATGTACTTATATATATATCTATATATATATATATATATGTTATATATATATATATATATATATATATATCCATATCTTTAAATCACACCACCAATTCATCACGGTTACATAAGTGGAATCTAATTAGGATGATAATTTTTATTCCCTGGTTTTAAATCCAAACACTTCAAATCTTAGTTTACTTTCTTTCTATTATTGTTTATTTTTAAATCCTAAAAATCTTTCTATACAAATTATCATTTTCTTTAACAAAAACCAAATTTGATAGTCAAACATCAAGTTTGTTGAGTAGGCTAGGTGTGTCCACGGATTGATACTCGGTTATTACCAACACGATATTACCACACGACAGGTACACTGCCTTTTGTGTGTGTGATTTAGTATTAGTAATAACCAATTAAAACTGAATCTGTGCAATAAATCTATATCAAAATATATATACTATCCGCACCCATCAGTTTTCAAGAATAGACCTTCGATCGGGCTACCACCAGTTGAAGGTAAAGGAGCTGGATATCCCTAAAACAGCTTTTCACACGCGTTATGGTCACTACGAGTTTCTTGTCATGTCTTTCGGTTTGACCAATGCGCCAACTGCTTTTATGGATCTTATGAACCGAGTGTGTCGGTCGATGTTGGATAAATTAGTGATTGTGTTTATTGATGATATCCTGATTAATTCGAAGAGCAAGATAGAGCATGCCGGTCACATTCGGCAGGTTTTGGAGACACTAAGAAAGGAGAAGCTTTATGCTAAGTTCTCTAAGTTCGCGTTCTGGTTGTGCGAAGTTCAATTCTTGGGTCATGTGGTGAATCCTGACGGGATCATGGTGGACTCGGCAAAGGTGGAGGCAGTGATGCAATGGAAGTCTCCAAAGATGCCATCCAAGATTTGTAGTTTCTTGGATTTGGCGGGCTACTACAGAAGATTCATTCAAGATTTTTCTAAGACGCTTCTTCACTAACTAAGTTGACCTGGTAAGATGTGAAGTTTGTATGGGGTCAAGCTCAAGAGAAGGCATTCGAGGAATTAAAGGCGAGGTTGACTCAAGCTCCTGTTCTGTCATTACCCGATGGAAGTGAAGATCTGGTGGTTTATTCTGATGCTTCCTATTTGGGGTTGGGGTGTGTGTTAATGCAGAGAGGGAAGGTTATAGCCTATGCATCCCGACAGTTAAAGGTGCATGAGGTTAATTATCCTACTCATGATTTGGAGCTAGCAGTTATGGTCTTCACATTAAAGATTTGGAGGCACTACCTTTATGGGACGAAGTGCACCATATTCACTGACCATAAGAGCTTGAAGTACTTCTTTGAGTAGAAGGATCTGAATATGAGGCAAAGACGGTAAAGACTATGATTGCGCGATCCATTACCATCGGGGCAAAGCCAACGTGGTGGCTGATGCCCTTAGCCGAAAAGAGAGGCCCAAGCCAATTTGGGTGAAGGCATATCAGTTGATCATGACCTCGGATGTGATGAAACAAGTTAAGGAGTTCCAAGATAAGGCATTGAAGGAAGATCATCTTAACTCTGAAAGAATGAGAGGTCTGGTCGCAGAATTGGGTGAAAACACACTTGGTGTTAGAACTCGATTCGGGAGGATGTGGATTCCTCGTTTTGGGGATCTATGGGTGAAGATTATGGATGAAGCTCACAAGACTCGATACTTCGTTCATCCTGGTGCCACAAAGATGTATCAAGACATGAAGAAAGATTATTGCCGGGTATGAAGCGTGATGTGGTGGAGTATGTGAGTAAATGTCTTACTTGTCTGCAAGTGAAGGCAGAACATCAGAAGCCATATGGAAAGATCCAACCTTTGGATATACCGGAATGGAAGTGGGAGCACATCACCATGGATTTTATTACGAAACTGCCACATACTCCGAAAGGGTATGATGCTATATGGGTGATTGTTGATCGTTTGACGAAGAGTGCTCACGTTCTACCGATCCGCGAGACATATTCATCTGAGAGGTTAGAGGATCTTTTCATCAAAGAGATTGTAACTCGTCATGGTTTCTCGGTGTCTATTGTGTCTGATCGTGACACCCGGTTTACATCCAAATTTTGGAAGAAATTCCACTACGCTATGGGGACGAGGTTACATATTAGCACGACTTACCATCCCTAGACTGATGGTCAGTCAGAGAGGACCATTCAGACATTAGAGGACATGCTTCAGGCATGTGTGATTGATTTTGGGGGAAGTTAGGATGACCACTTACTGTTAGCTGAATTCTTATACAACAACAATTATCATGCCAGCATTGGTATGCCACCTTATGAGATGCTATATGGTTGGAGATGCAGAACACCCGTCTATTGGGGTGACATTGGTCAGAAGGAATTAGGGAGCGTCGAGGTGATCGAGGCTACGATTGAGAAGCTTGAAAAGATCAAGGCCTTCATGAAGGCAACCAAAGATAGACAAAAGTCGTATGCTGATAAACGACGCAGACCGATTAAATTTAAAGTGGGTGACCGAGTTATATTGAAGGTCTCACCTTGGAAGGGGGTCATCCGATTCGAAAGCAGGGCAAGTTGAGCCTGAGGTACATAGGCCCTTTCCGAATTATTGCTCGAGTAGGAGAGGTGCCTATAGACTGGAATTACCAGATGAGTTAAGTGGAATTCACCCGACCTTCCATGTATCTCATCTAAGGAAGCGCCTAGCTGACGAGGATATGATTGTTCCACTAGAGGATATCGAAGTGGATGAACGACTCAATTATGTGGAGCAGCCAGTGGCAATCATTGATCGAAAAGAGAAGAGGCTGAGGAATAAAGTGGTTTCCCTTGTGCGCGTACAGTGGAAGCACAGGAAGGGATCCGAGTCTACGTGGGAGACTGAAGAAGAGATCAGATAGCATTACCCACGTCTGTTTGAAGAATAACAGGTTTCGGGGACGAAACTTATTTAAGGGGGGTGGACTTGTAACACCCGGTTATTTTAAAGACAAAGAAAGAATGAATAAAGTGAAGAAAAAGAAGGAAAATAAATAAAACCCAAGTCTAAGGGTAAAAAGTATCTAAAAGGACAAAATGTTTGAAAAGTGGGTGTAAAAGGTGGTATGGTCGCCCACATGTCACATACATCACTGATCTTCAAGTTTTAGAGAGAGAGAGAGAGTAGCTGGGAGCAAGAAATCATGGTATTGAAGAGAAACAAGGAAAAAATGCGAATTCAAGGTAAGAATTCATGTTGTTATGGTGTACTAGACTGGTTATATCCTCGGGTTTATGCGTATGTGTGTTTGTATGTGTTCGGGTATGTTTTAGTGGGTTTCTAGGCGGTTGAATTCAATTTGCAAACGAGTTTGGAAGAAGCCATACCCAAGAGCTGCAAAGGTGAGTTCTAGGACCCCTCTTTTACCTGTTTTAACTGATTTTGGGGCTGTAAATGCATGAATGTATGTTTTCATTAAATCGGGTTTCGGACCAGTAGGTTTGATTTGGTGTATGATGAATGTATGATGTGATGTATGATTATGTTCATGCTTAATAATGTATGATGTTGTTTCTAAGGCTTAGGATGTATGATTTAAGCTTAGAACATGATTGACGGTGCTTGAAATTGAAATATGATGTTAAGGCTCATATGTTAAGTTTTAGAATCTGCATAAGTGTTGAAAAGTCAATGCGGATGAACATTGACTAAGTTTGAGAAATGCGGATGAATAGTTAATGCGGATGAGTATTAACTACTAAGTAAGTCAATGCGGATGAGCATTGACTAAGTATGAAAATGTAGATGAAGGTTAATGCGGATGAAAGTCAATGCGGATGAACATTAACTAAGTCTGAGAAATATGGATGAACATTGACTGAGTATGGGAAATGCGAATGAGTAAGGCCAATGCGGATGAACAAATGCGGATGAAGTAAGACAAATGCGGATGAACTATAGTAAATGCGGATGAACTACAGTAAATGCGGATGAACTATAGAAAATGCGGATGAACACTTAGACTTTTTCTGAATTTTTGAGGAAAAGACGAATGTAGGCTTTGACTTGAGATGTTCCCGGGGATTCATGTAAGTTGACTTTTGAGGTCATAGATGTTATGATGGGCATGTATGAGGTATGTTGATGCTTATGCATGATGATGTGTATGATGTATGCTATGTATGTACGATGCCCTGTATGATGATGATGACTGTGTATGATGATGTTCCATATTATGTATGTTTATCTTTCCCGTGACTTTACGTTGAATGTTAATGAATGAAATGAAAGTATTATGTAATGTAAAGTGGAAGATAATGAAAAGAGAAACATGATGAATGAATGCATGCATTAATGAATGATGAAAGTAAAGAAAGTCTTGCAAGCCTTGTATGTCGGGACACGCCATTGAAAGGTGTTAGCACAACGATGTGTGGGTTCGCTACCTCGAGAGGATGCACATCAGGGTCTTTCTTTGTGATTGACCATTTGTATAGAACCATTGCTGCATACCCTAGGTGCTGAGACTAGAGGTGTGGAGCACCGTTATAGAAGGACTATTATAGGCCTAGTTCCAGTACTAGGAACAGAAGGGTATTGCATATGGCATTGGTACACCTAAACTCTACCTTAGGTATTGTGGCCAGAGGTGCGGAGCACCGTTATAGAAGGTCTATGATAGGCCTAGGCCCAGTACCAGGAACAGAAGGCTAAAGTTTATGGTTTGATGGAAAGAAAAGATGTAATGATGAAAGAATGTAATGTTAATGACGCACGATGAATGAACAGAAGTTAACGAATGAACGATGAAGATAATAATGTTATTATCTATGCGTACCTATGTTGTGTGATCACGTGTGAAAGTAAAGAACGGTTTTTATGAAAGAAAAGTATGTTTTATTTTAAAACTAAAACTCACTCAGCAACACTGACTTTTATGTGTTCCAGTTGACAGGTAATAGTTGCTGAGGATGGCACAAGGCGGCTACTCAGCTCTTTTGGGATGACATCCATTTTTATATTGCTTTTGTGATGTAATGCAACATATATTTTGTAAGTGGATAACAGTGTATTGTTTTGCAAAAGCCTTTATAATGAAATGAAATGTTATTTTTGAATGTTTCCGCTACAAAATTTATTTAAGATAAATGAATTATATGTTTTATGTGTAATGAGTTACCAGCTGTAAGCGTCCCGAGAACAGGGCCTTACAAATTGAAAATCAAGAAAACCACTTATTCACAATTGATCTTTTTGATATATGGTTGAGATTAATTAATGACATTTTAGTAATTAAAGAAAAGATTATTAGTGTTTAAATATGCATTAAGGGCAAATTAGGAACAACACAAAATCATTAATTTGGTAACTATCAAGTATAATTAATAAAATTCCTAAATTTACTCTCATGTTTTATTTTTCCCTCACATCTCTCTTATATTTAATATAATTTCATTTTACTATCATCTTTTATTTTTCTCTCACATCACTCTTATAAAAATAAATAAACTAAAGAAAATGACTACTTATGCATTCGTAACATCGTGTTACGTATGCGTAACAATGTGTGTTATGTATGCGTAACATTGTGTGTTGCGTATATGTAACACTATCATACATATATGTATCACTGTTAACAAACCTATATGAAAAACCAGAATGAGTTACACATTTATACTTTAAACCAAAAATAATTTTAATGCTAAAAACATTTTTAAGAGTACATATATGTAACAGGGGAGTTACATATATGTACCAACATTTACATACATGTAACAAAATATAGTAACAACAAAAACCATTGAAAAACCTAAAAAATGTGTATATATATATATGTGTGTGTGTGTGTGTGTGTGAATACAAGTCCAATTTACGTATACGTAACAAAAAGTACATATATGTAAACAAAAAAACTTACACATGCATATAGTAAAATTATATAAACATTAAAATAATAGAGTTACATATACGAAAACAACACATATGTACATATATGTAACATTAGAGTTACGTATATGTTACATATATGTGGTTATGATAATATTAAAAACTGTCATGTTCTTTGTGTCCGTCTTTCTCATCAGCTTTAGGTGTTAGTTTTGTTCATCATGCTTACATATACGTATCCCCCATGCTTTGAATCAATAATTGTCTTCTTTAATTCATCTTCTTTTCACCCGGATACTCCGTTTCATCCAATTCATAGTTATCTTTATCTGGTAAATATATATATAACTAAGAAGTGATGATGATGGTGATAGCGATGACGATGGTGATTGATAATTCAAAGAACCAAAAGAAGAAAAGATATGGTGCAATTGATACTTCAAAGAACCAAAAGCAGTTTTCAAAAACTTAAACCGCCCCAATAGATCACGTATTTAACGAAAAAATATTGGCCGAATCTCCTGGAACCCTAGCTGCCTTGCTGGAGTTGATGGGTGTTGCGATTAGGGTTGTACATTGTCACTACTCACGCCACGACTAGCTATAATGCTAACACTTTCGATCTGCACTCTATCAACAAAGGAGCGTCGCTAGCCACTATTTACGCAGTCACCACCGAGTTCTCTCTCGCTTGTTGCCATTGAGGTTACCATTGAAAACAAGGAGTGGATGGAAAGGAAGAGGTGTGGCAGAACCTCTATCGATGCTTACTTATCGGTTACCATCGCTAAAAGATTAAAGATGACACAGAGTCACCTTACATGCAACTCTTAAATCCAGTCCATTAAGAATCATGGATCTGCCACCATCATCAAAGCAAAAGTAACAAAGGAAACAAATCACGTTCTGCAGGACCGGTGAAGGGTGGTCACTTACAACACAAACAACACAAAGAGGAGATTAACTTGACTAATCAAACAGTGAAACTGGATTAACCACAATAGATGATACTAATAACACAAGTAAGTAAGAGACAGAACAAGATAACAAGACACATGGAAACGGTTTTCAAGATTATAGTATATTGCCTTCTCAAGTTCTATTACAAGTGTTACAAAGCATAAAGGAAAGTGACAAGTACTTGAGATACATATACTACATCCTACAACCAGCCATACTTTGAAGGTCAGCTGGATACAATTAACTAGACACAACTCAAAATCAATTGTAGAGTTAAAAGGTAGATTGCCTTTTGATTTGTGCTATGACTGCCATAGTTCACATCCTAATATATTACAAAAAAGATAAAGTACATAAAGTAGAAAGTTACAGACTCAAGACCTTAATGCACAGTTACTTAAAGCATGGACCTTTTCACCAACTCATGCAAGTTGGTGACTTTATAGAGTTGCTGTGGAAAAGGGGTCCAACTTTATGTAAAGTACATCAGATAAAGCATGTACACAAAAAGTCTTCAGAAGAAATCTGTCTTCAAGTGTTAGCTTTGGAAGACTTTGTCTTTGAAGCTTCAGAAGACTTCATCTTTGGCTTCGGAAGATATCGGTCTTGGCTTCAGAAGATTTCACACTTAAGAATATTTCTGTTGCATGTGTGAAAAATTCGAAGCATTCTTCTTCAATGTACTTGTGCAGCATGCAGGAGACTTGAAGTGTTTGAGTTGCATCAGCCTCAACATGTATTCCTTACAAACTCCCCCAGGCTGATGCTACCAAAACACTTTGAAGACTTCAGATATCAACGGTCCTTATTATGATGATGACCATCCCTTTCTTCATGAGATGATCAGGATCTCTCAGACTCTCAAAATGTCTTCTCATGTCAAAGAGATCATGTAGAGGCAGATTTAACATGTCTTTCCATGTGTAGACATCCTCAATGCCTTGATATCTAATGACATGCCATCTTTCTGGATTTGTAGTGTATGTCCATGACAAGATGGGTCTTCCTGCTGCTAGAGGAGCTGTTGATTGGGAGTTGATGTAGCATCCTCTGGCTGCACATCCTCGGGATGTTCTGACTCATCCTGAGGTTCAGAAAAGAATGTATCTTTCTTCTTCTTTAGCTTTGGCTTTGAAGCCATCCTTTTCTTTCTCTTTGTTCCTCTAAACTGAGAAGACTGGCCTGCAGCAACTGATTGATATTCTTTGTCTTTCTCAGTTGGGTCTTCCTCTCTCACAGGTTCAGAAGGAGAGGGAGTCTGCTGCTATGGATTAGAAGATGAAGCTTGCTGAGATTCAGTAGGAGGTTCAGGTTGTGTTGTCTCTGGTTGTTCAACCTTAACCTCCACTTTAGGTGGAGCTTGACTTGGAGGGGAGTGTAAGTCAACCAGCTCTCCACTCTTGATCTTCTGCTTGATTACCGTTATATGCTCATCAATAGTTGATAGAGATATAGGTCCAAGTCTCCTTCTGGAGAATCCATACAGCTTCAAGAAGCTCATCATCCTCTGCCTGTCTGTAGACTTCTTCATGCTCTTATGGATGATGGCTCTTGACCTAGCAGCTTCTTCCCTTAGTTTCCTTTTGGTAGTCTTTCTTTCCTTGACTATATCAAGTTCAAGTTGTTTAAGATACTCAAACTCAATAGAGTCATAGGATAAGGAAGAAGTGCATCTGCCTGATAGAGGCCTATGCCACTCAGGTAGTTGATCATCTTGATCATGTCTTCTTCTTTGTCTACTTGAGGTTCTTGTTGAACCACATCCTCATGTGAAGGACTTTCTTGAACTGGGGAGAGAGTGGGCATATGCTTATATACCCTTTTCTTTCTTCTTTCTTCTTTCATTTGTACCGGTAGTTCAACATCTTCTACCTTTTTCTTCTTCTTTGACCTTCATCTGTTAACCAGTTCATTTAACTCCTCTAAGGGGAG
The DNA here is from genome assembly GCA_025506515.1 of Flaveria trinervia. Lineage (NCBI taxonomy): Eukaryota > Viridiplantae > Streptophyta > Magnoliopsida > Asterales > Asteraceae > Flaveria > Flaveria trinervia. The sequence continues at coordinate 1,227,975 of CM046454.1, read as the reverse complement.
AGAAATGACATTGTCAATGTCATAGTTCCTGGTCTGCAAGTAGTTGATCCTGACTACCCTCAACTCATCATCTTGAGTGTTTGTTCTGGGGGTAGCCCTGAAAGCAGTTTCCATGAGTCTTGCAGACCCAGAAGAGGAACTTTCTCCCCTCAGCTTCCTTTTCCTCTCTCTCTCTCTCTCCTCCTCCTCAATCTCCTCAGATGTCATATTTCTTTTCCCTTTGTCACTCACAGAACTTTGTGACTCAGGGTGGAGAGAGCTTTGGCCTTTATTGCTTGGTGTAGCATCCAAGCTCTGGCCAGAGAGAGGTTGAGAAGCACCTTCACTAGCAGGTGTCTCAATAAGGGTATGAATCTCTGCAACAATTGATGATAATGAGACAGGACTCTCAGGTTCTACCACTGGGCCTTTAGTCAAGGTCTCCCCTATGAAACTAATCTTAGGGTCTGCCTCAACATCCAGTTGACTGACGGCATTACCTGATTGCCTTAGTCTCCTTTTGAATCTGAACTCTGCAGTGTTTCTGTCTTGGATTCTTTGAGCCAGCCTATCAGCTTGTCTTGATTAGCTTTGATTGACAAGTGGCATGTTGACTAGATCCAGACCTTCATAGAAGTTCAAGGTCTGAAAATTGAAGACCTTTTGGTGCCCTTGAACTCTAAGAATGATGAGGGCTCTTCTGTTGTTGTCATACCTCCATCTAATGATGTGATTTGAAGTTGGTGGAGATGACATAACCCTTGGTATTCCTTCCTTAAACAGACTTTGTGTGTATGATTCTATGGACTCCACATCAATGTGAACTTGAGGAAGTTGCTGAGTGTGCACAATTGCAAGTGAGGATGGTGAGTCCTTAATGTCCATACTCTCTGAAGAACTCCTAGGTTCTGTGATTGTAATGACTTTCTCCTCCTTTTTGGTAGCATCACCCTCTTGTATAGGTGAGCTAGGAGTTAGGTCAATCACATCCATAGGTTCTTGTGTTCCTGGTTGAGCTCCTCTTAACGGTCTCCTAGCTAGTTCTTCCTTAAGATGAGAAATCTCAAGTTGGTGATCACTGAACTTGTTTTGCAAGGTAGTCACTTGAAATTTAAGGTGACTGACCTTGGAGACTAAATAGGTGCATGTTTTAGACAATTTTTGCATCTTTAGTCTTAAATTTTCCTCATCTTGATCAGAAGAATCATTAGGGGATGAGATAATTAAACCAGATTCCTCTCTCTCACCACTAGCTTCAGGTTCTTGGCTGCTGGGTTTCCTCTGCTCACTGAAAACCTCAGTTGAGATGTCAGTGGGCTGAGTTGTCATGGTTGAGGTCTTAAAATTGAATCACTTGCAAAAGTGAGAGCCTTTTCCACATGGACATCCTGAACAGGTTCAGAAATGTCCACCTCAGTAGTAGGTGACTGATGTGGGCTAGAAACAGGAGACTCAGGAGCACTCATCTCTCTTTGAGTAGGGGAAAAGAAGAGAGAATCATGGTACTCACTAAAACCTAGATCTTCATCAGTATAGAAGTCAAGGTTAGGGATTGGTTGGTTTAAGTCCAAAGGCTGGGGATGGAAACTATCCCCTGAAGGTTGATCACTTAAGTGTTGAGACTTAGAGTGATGGCTTATGGCATTTGGGCTTATGAGCTCATCAGGCTGAGCATGAGGAACCTCAGCACTGATTATTGAAGGAATGGGAGTGGTCTGTTCCTTAGGAGAAATAGGAGCTCTAGTGTCCACTTCTTCCTGTGTGGGTGAGTATATAGGGACCTGCATAGACTGAATAGTCTATGTAGGGGTTCTTTTGTGTTTTCTTTGGTAGGTGAGGGTGATTTGTGGCTGTTGAGGTGGTTGGGATGTTGAAGGTGTGGGTTCAATACTAGCTGTTGCTTCTAGCTTGTCACCTTGAGCAATGAGCTCCAACATTTTTGGGACAAGGGCTGTTTCTACCCTAGAAAAGCCAACAGTGGGCTTTTTTAGTATTTTAAAGATGTCGGGCTTCATCTATCCCAATTTAAGAGTATTACATGTTCACTTTAACTGTGAGCCCAGTTTACAGTTAAGAATGTATTGAACATATCTAGGGAACATATAGTACTCTAAGAAGTCTAAGTTTGCAAGCAGATTTGTATAAACAAACTGAGAGTACCTAAACTTGACTCCCTGAACCATCTCATGAAAAATGAAGGAGAGATCCTCAAGAATCTGGTCCCATCCACCATGCTGGTTTGATAAGCTATGGATAACCACATGGAGCAAGAATTTCCATTGGGATGAGACCTTCCCTTTCCTGAAGGTCTTGACAGAAAAGTCTCCTTCATAGCCCATCTGCTCAAAGGACAAGTTAACAACTTTTTTGGGAAAGAACACCTCACCTTCTTCATCATCCAGCTGAAGATGCATGTTGATGATGGCTGGAGTGATGAAGACTGTTCTCCCTGCACTGTGGCAAACAGTGCCTTCTTCCCATCCATGACGACCTCTTGGCAGGTCTTCCAAAATTCTAGCAGTTGATCCTTATAAAGAGTAGGATCAATGGTTAGGGAGGTGAAGTAGTTGGATAGAGTTAAGAATCGGAAAACCTCTGAGAAATGAGGATCTTTCTCAGAGTGTAACATAGCAACTTGGTTATGTTGCATGTGTAACTGCATGGAAAAGTTCAGATCATTTCTGCGGTTAAGGTTGGCCATTTTGAGGAAGCTTAAGGATGAAGAAAGAAGAAAGAAAGAAATTTTAGAGAGAAATTTGGGGTTTATAGGTCTGGAGGAAAGAAGGAGATGATAGAAAGAGGGGGAAACCGTTGGGTTTATATGTGAAAAAGGATTTAAGATAAAGTTTAATGAAAGAGGATAAACTTTGAAATCCGGATGTCGGCTCCACCTCTGAAAAAGTAGTTTACTTTTACTCAAAAAGTAGTTTTTTTGGAAGTCAAAAAGCTTCTGAAGGTAAATTATCCTCGGAAGTTTTAACGAAAAAGCTTCCGAAGCTAAAATGAATTCAGAAGATTTTCCTAATAGTTGTGAAAATTTTGCTTCGGAAGAAAAACTAAAAACTTGAATGCTTTGTTCAAAGGAACAGAGCTCCCGAGAGTTAATTTTTTCTTTGGAAGAAAATAGTCCTTGAAAACACATAAGTGTCTGAGACAAGTATTAAGCTTCGCAAGATATTTCAGAAATTTCTTCCGAAGTTAAATTTCTGAGACAGTTATTTGTTTTGAAGGTATGATTTTCTTCCGAAGGTAAAAGCATATCTTTCGAAGGATCAAAATTTTCAAAAATCTATGGAAAGTCTTGAAAAGATTTTCATCCAAAGAAAACAAGAGCTTATGAAAATGATGAACTAGACAACTTAGGACACATAGATTTTAAGAAATAATAAGAATTAGTTTTAAGAAAAACCTACTCATAGTTTATCATCCCAATAGCTGATATAAGATATTTAAATTTTGTTCATCAAAACCTTTTGTGAACAGATCAACATATTGTTCATTTGTGTGGACTTTGACCAGTTTAATTAATCCTTTTTCAAAATTATCTCTAACTAAATAATACCTGATGTTGATGTGTTTGGTCCTTGAGTGTTGCACAAGATTTTCTTTGATTGAGATATCACTGTTGTTGTCTATGTGAATGCGAGTCTCCTTGAAATTTAATCCATAGATGTTTCATCCATCATATCAGCACACTTATCAAGAGAAACTTGATCCAATGAGTGAGTGACATCATTGATGTTGTCATCTATGGAGTGGTTATCGGCATCAAGAAGTTCCTCATCACTGTCACCACCTCCATTATTTTCTTCTACATTTGAAGTATCTTTATCTGGTTGTGGAGCCTCTAAGCTGGAATTTGAAGGCATTGTAGATGTATCAGCTGAGTTTGTCATTATGGTGCTGATAGACACTTCATTTGTAGAAGTAGTTACAACTGGAGCTGAAGATATGTTGGTTGAAGGTCTTCTCAGCTCAAATCTTGGATCAGGATCACCTGTTGATAATATATCTGCAGATCCTGAAACAGTCTCACAAGATTTGTTAAAACAGTTGGTAACTAAATTAAGATCAAACAGCTAATCAGGACCAGAACCAGCCACACAGGGTGTGTATTCATTGAAAGTCACATTGGCTGACTCCTCAACAATTCTAGTTCCGAGGTTGTATACTCTATAAGCCTTAGCTTGGGAAGAGTATCCAATAAAGTGTCCATCATCTGATTTCTCAGCAAATTTGGCAATTTGATCTTTGGTATTCAAGATGGTGCAAGGACATCCAAATGACCTGAGAAAACCAATGAAAGGTTTCCTCTTGTGCCAAAGTTCATAAGGAGTCTTGCCATGAGTCTTAGCAACTAAAACTCTATTCTGCACATAGCAGGCAGTGTTGATTGCCTCTGCCTAGAAGGTGATGGGCAACTTAGAGTCAGACAACATGGTTCTTGCAGCTTCAATCAGTGTCTTGTTTCTCCTCTCAGCAACATCATTTTGCTGAGGAGTCCTGGGAGCACTGTATTATCTTGTAATACCTTTTTATCACAAAATGTATCAAGGATTTGGTTCTTGAATTCAGTTCCTTGATCACATCTAATGGTTTTGACCTTGTGATCAGATTGATTCTTAATCTTTAGGATGAAATTCTTTAGAATCTTAGGAGAGTCATCCTTAGTTCTAAGGAAGAAGACCCAAGTGAATCTTGTAAAGTCATCTGTGATCACTAAACAATAAGAGGTCCTTCCTAGACTCATTACATTGGTGGGGCCAAAGAGATCCATATGTAACAAGTGTAGGGGTGTAGTGATAGAGTTTCTTTCCTTAGGCTTATGAGATACCTTGTGGTACTTCCCTTTCAGGCATGCAACATAATGATAATCACTTGTAAACTCTTTCTTTGGCATTCTAGTTACCAAATCATTCTTAATAAGTTTATTCATGTTTTTAAAGTTTACATGGCACATTCTTTTATGCCATAGGAAATGTTTCTTGCAAGTCCATCTTGTACATATTCCCTTTCCCTGGGGCTCTAAGCAGAATATGCTCATGAGGAATGACCACCCCGGGCTTGAGAACAATGCACTCATGCTTAGTAAGAGCATGTTATGACTCTAATCACAAAATTGGGATACACTCAGAAGATTGTACCCAAGCTCCTTGACAAAGTTTATCTTTTCAATGTTGAGCTTACATTTGTGACCTTGCCCCTTCCAGAAATCTAACCACCTTCATCTCCTCCAAAAGCAACTGACCCTCCATCAATCCTTTCAAAGTTCTGGAGTAGTGACCTATTGCATGTCATGTGCCTGGAACAACCACTGTTAATGATCCAGACATTCTTCTTTGTCTTGAGTTGTCCCTGCACAAAGAAAATGATTAGTTACATTTGAAAACCCAAGCCTTACTTGTCTTGGGCTCACTAAGAGAAACAGAAGGTAATGCAATATTAATAGATCCTATAGTAGTGCTTTGAGGATCTTGAGCTGTTGTTGATGTAGAACTTCCAGTCACTTGGTCTTTCTTTGACTTCCACACCACCTTTGGAAGTTTGGACTTGACTTTTAACACTTCGGAAGCTTTTGAGGCTTAAGATGTTTTGATGACTGGACCTGCGGAAGATTCTACAAACACTGCAACAGACTTCAGTGCTGCGGAAGTATTCCTTCCTTCTGAGACCACATTTTCTTCCAAAGGCAATTTTCCACTTGCCTTCTTCTTAGTTCTGGAGCTTTCGAAGCAAACATATTTTTCTTCTGAAGCTTGAATCTTCTTGGAACTCTTGGAAGTCCTTGTCTTGGTCATGTGAAGAGTACCTTTAGGATTGTATGGACAATCTTAGCAAGATGAGCAGTACTTTCACACATGACACACTCCATTTTCTTCTTCCTAAGAGCCTTCTGCTGAGAACAAGACTGACTTTGATCACATCCCTTCTCCACCTTCATCTTTGCAGATGCTGAGACATTCCTTTTGGGCTGAGAACTATTCTTGGAGTTGGATGGTCCAGGTTGTGTAGCAGTGGTACACAACATGTCAGCCTTCTTCTTGGTTCTAAGATGATTTGAATATGAACCAAAACTCTTAGCAAAAGAGCTTAGGTTGATGTCTTCAGTCTTCACTACTACAGAGATAAAAACTTATTTTTGCTTTGAGTCAAAGGTAGCCTTGATCTCTTGAACCTTCCTTGCTTTTCTTTTGCTCTTTCTGATCAAGTTCTTTCTCATTGACTTGGTTATCACAATCTTCTTCTTCTCCTCAGAAGGATAGTGGCCCTTCTTAGAATCCTCCTCTTCACTCTTCTCAGAGGAATTCTTCACTATCATTTCTTCATCCTCTTCACTCAAAGGATCTATGAGAGGAAGCTCATCTTCACAAGTTTCACACCTGGGTGATCTTACAGACAAGATTGTGTGTGGAGGAGCTATCTCATTGGATCCCAGTCCCTGCTTGTTTTGATAGCACCTTGTTATGCAGGGATGAGGATATCATGTTCTTGAAGGTCTCTTCTTCAAGAATATACTTTTCTGCCCTGGCTTTGCTGATCACAAGCTCAGCCTGGCACTCAGTCAGCTTAGTTATGAGATCCTTGATTTGAGTCCTAAAATTTGTATGCTCATGTTTTAAAACTGAAATAGTTTTCTCTGAGTCCTTTATCTTTAGTTTATAATCATTTTCAGACTTTCTAAAATCAGTTTTTAAGATGTTTAAGGAGTCAAGATCAGATCTCATTTCTAAGTTATAGGACTTGTATCTATTAACTTTAGCAATACATTCAGGAGTACAGAGATGTTCCAATACCTTGGCTTCATCATGATATGCCATCGGTGCTTGGTTTGGAGAAGCATCGTCCACCTGAAAGCTTTTAAGATGTTTAAGATGTTTAAGGTGTTTAAGGACTCAAGATCAGATCTCATTTCTAAGTTGTAGGACTTGTATCTGTTAAGTTTAGCAATACATTCAGGGGTATAGAGATGTTCCAATACCTTGGCTTCATCATGATCTGTCATCGGTGCTTGGTTTGGAGAAGCATCATCCACTTGAAAGCTCCAGTCAAAGTCTCCTTCTTCAACAGCAATTGCAACTTACTGCTTTTGGCTTCTCATTCTGGGTAGCCTTGTCAGTGTAGTTTGGTCTAGATTGTGCTTGGCCACCATTTGTTCTTGGTGCCTTACACTCCCTAGCAAAGTGACCCATCAAGTTACAGTTGTAACACTTGAGTTTGCTTTTGTCCAGTCCAAACTTTCCACTGGCTGCATTGTTGGGGAAGTTCCTTCCAGTCCGCTTATAGAACTTCTTGGCTCCGTGAGTGAGAAGAGCCATCTGCTGGACTATTTCCATGTACTCCAGATCATCTGGATGGATACAATCCAGGTCTTCAAGGGTGAAAAGAGAGTTGCCACAACTTTCATCAGAAGACATAAAGGCTTCAAAAGAACTTGTCTCTTGGAATGGGCTTCCTTGAGTGTAGTTCTCCCTTGGTGTCTCAGGGAAAGTGATGAAAGGACCCTTTTGTGAGTTGTCAGGGTAGCACATGATATGATGTTGGGGTTCTATGCTATCCCTTTCAACCACATGAAGGGCTGAACCCATTTGATTGTTGGAGTTTCCAGATGAACCTTGCATGTTCATCTCCATCTGGTAGCAACTGAGAATCCCATACAACTTTGTCAGAGTAAGAGTTTTTAGGTTCTCGGTCCTCTTGATAACCACACTTTAGTGTGTCCATTTCCTAGGAAGTAAGGACATAAACTTCCTTACAATGTCTCTGTTCTCAAGAGAAACTCCTCCATCCACTAGGGTATCCATAATCTCAACATAATTGAAATATTGTTGTGTCATGGTTTCACCTGCTTTGAAGGTGAAGTTTTCAAACTGCTTCTTCAGCAGATCCTTCTTGTTCTTCTTGGATTTAGAGGAACCCTCATACATTAGCTCCAATGCATCCCACAACTGCTTAGCTGTTTTGCATTTCTTGAAACCCCTGTATACAGAGTTAGGAAGAATAGCCTGAAGGGCTATCATGGCTTTCTAGTCCATCTCTACTCTCTTTCTATCTTTATCAGAGTAGTTAGCCATAGCCTTGGGGATCATACCACCACCAGTAGGAGAGGGGGTGCTTGGTATGTATGGTCCTTTCTCAATAGACTCCCACATTCTTGAATCTAGAGACCTGATGAAACCTTCCATTCTTGGCACCAGTTATCAAAGTCATCAAGAGTGATCAGTGGGACTTGTCCATGGTTCCATATCAGTTTTGGAAATGGCTGCCATTTAAAAAGTTAAGTATTTGTGTGTGTGAGGGATCTAAAGATGGTGAGATCTTATATCAAGAGCCTGGAATGCTCTGATACCAAATGTAGGACCGGTGAAGGGTGTTCACTTACAACACAACAACACAAAGAGCCGATTAACTTGACTAATCAAATAGTGAAACTAGATTAACCACAACAGATGATACTGATAACACAAGTAAGTAAGAGACAGAACAAGATAGCAAGACACAAGGAAATGGTTTTCAAGATTGTAGTATATTGCCTTCTCAAGTTCTATTACAAGTGTTACAAGCCATAAAGGAAAGTTACAAGTACTTGAGATACATATACTACATCCTACAGCTGGCCATACTTTGAACGTCAGCTGGATACAATTGACTAGACATAACACAAAATTAATTGTAGAGTCAAAAGGTAGATTGCCTTTTGACTTGTGACTATGACATGCCATAGCTCACATCCTAATATATTACAAAAAGGATAAAGTACATGAAGTAGAAAGTTACAGACTCAACACCTTAATGTATAGTTACTTAAAGCATGGACCTTTTCACCAACTCATGCAAGTTGGTGACTTTATAGAGTTGCAGCGGAAATAGGGTCCACCTTTATGTAAAGTACATAAGATAAAGCATGTACATTAAAAGTCTTGGAAGAAATCTGTCTTTAAGTGTTAGCTTCAGAAGACTTTGTCTCTGAAGCTTCGGAAGACTTCATCTTTGGCTTTGGAAGATATTGGTCTTGGCATAAGAAGATTTCACACTTAGAATATTTCTGTTGCATGTATGAAACTTCCGAAGCATTCTTCTTCAATGTACTTGTGCAGCATGCAGGAGACTTGAAGTGTTTGAGTTGCATCAGACTTAACATGTATTCCTTACACGTTCAAACCTATGTTTGTTTGCAAAATCAATACTAAAGTCACTTGTTGTGATCGAACAAACAAAATACCATTGTCATCCATTGGTGTAAATGGTTCCAATAAATCAAGTCAAGGTTTTTCCGGCAACTCTTGAACTTAGATTTGAAATCAAAGCTTGTGACGATGATTTGGTTTGGTATTTCTGGGAGATTGGGTTTCTTTAATTGCTTGACCTCAAAAGAAAAGATTTAGTCAAATATAATTATGTAACACCCGGATATTTTCTTTGAAGCCGACGAAAGCAGAAAAAGAAATAAAGTCCAAAGTCGGGGGGACCAAACTTGACAAAAGAGGAGAAAGAATAGATGAGTAGGGGAATAAGAACCCTCCCCCACACTCATAAAATCTTCCAAAGAGGAGAAGAGAGAGAGAAAAAAAGGGTTTCAAGCTCGGTTCTCGTGGATTTGAGCGTGAAAGTTGAAGTGTAGCAGGTTGAATCAAAGCTCTACTCGACGGTGTCATTTGTGTGAGTTCTAGGACCCCTCTTTTAAACGTTTTCAACTTATTTGGGGCTGGAACACATAGTAAAACCCATTTTTTTGAAATGCGTGTGTTGAAACCGTATGTATGTGTTTGTGTATGATGCGAGTGGGGTTTGTTTTCAGGCTTGTGTGTGCTTGAATGGTGTTGTGGTAGGTGTTTCTAAGGTTTAGGATGGTCGATTTGGGCTTAGAAAGAGTTTGGAAGGGGTTGGAGGCCGAAAAGTGCAGATTGGGTTCGCGATAAACTGCATTATGCATCAGCTAGGGCTAGGCGACCAAATGGAGGCCATACGGCCGAAAGGGGTGCGATTGAGGTTCAATCGCATGTGAGACATGCGACTGGAGTCTATTCGCTTGTGAGTCGCACGATTCAGGGCCAGTCGCATGGGGAGTCATGCAACTGAGGGTCCATTCGCCTAAGTGTTCATCCGCATTAGTGTCCATCCGCATTAGTTCCATTCGCATGGGACTCATCTGCATTGTGTTCTGTTAGGACCTGGTATTTGAACGAAATACCGAATGATTAACGTGTAAACCAAACCAAATAGTGCGGATCCTATTTGATTGGCGGTCCAATCAGTGAGAACGCACGTAGAATCAATAAAGTATTGAATCAAACGTTAAGAATCGATTAGGAATCAATCTACCGCGTTCTATGAACTTGGAGTATCAACTTGGAGGCTTTTGGACGGCTAGGGTACTTCTGGAGTCGAAATAGAATGAATGCTTTAATTTTTTTCACGAATTGGGTTGTATTTATAGGTTAGTATTGTTCTTTCATGCGACTGAACCATTAGTATGGTTCAGCGTGCGATTGAACCATGCGGTTGATTCATCTGCATGACTGAGTGTTCAGTCGTGTGACCGAGCCAATCTTATGTTACAATCATACGACTGATCCAGTCTCCTGGTTCAGTCGTGCGACTGAGTCATTCGTATGAAGTTATTCATGCGTATGGTCCATTCGCATGGGCCATTCACATAAGAACTTCATTTTGTTAAGTTTGAATGTATTAATTAATATAACATTATGTGTAACAATTCAAACAATCACAAACCTAATTAACCAATTCAACATCGACTCATTAATGAAATATTAAACATTATAAATAACAAACAATCAATATCATTTCATTAATCATTCCAAATATTATATCAGAATCAGACAAACAAGATCTATTACATTCATATCATAATCTAGGGAAAAACATGTATCAACAAACTCCCCCTTGGACCTAGATCTCTCTAATGTCTTGTTGTCTTCATTACCTCCTCATACTTCTTGTACTTATCCTCTTTTGTGACTCCTACATGAATCTCAAATGCAAAACAAAGTCTTATGACATTCTGGAACTGGAGGGCTTGCACTATATCCTGCGTATCATAGAACAGTGGCCACTTGTACAGAGTGTAGACATCATTAGCTGACAAGTTTGTAAGCCACACTGGGTCAAATACCCTGATAGTATCCATTTGGTCCTCTTTGTTTAGGACTATGACCGCTTCTCCTGTCCTCCAATCATAGTACCACCACTTAAAGTGTGGAGTGAAGTCCTGTGGCATTTCCCTGAGTGGGATTCTTGACATCGTGCGCGGAGGACTCCACTTCAACACTATCTTTGGCTTTCCAGTAATCGCATTAACTTCAGACCTTCTGATGTACCTTGTAGGCTGTTGGGGTCTGAAGTTAATCCACCTGGTGTGGTACTCCTTCCTTAGGGCAGCCTCAAACCAGCCTGACATCTTTCTCGGGTCAGCATACAACAACTTTAGTTTGGCCAGCTGGTTGAGCTCAAAACCTGGTAGAGTCTTTAGATCATGTGGAAATCTAAAGTACTCTATGCCCTTCTCCCTCTTAACGGCATAAACATTAAGGTCCTCAAAATATGCCCATGCTATAATCCTGCCCGACACCTTATGATGTTTCTTGACTCTGTAGAGTTTGGTGTAGGCGTCCTGTTTAGGTACAGCGCGTTGGGCTCTAACTTCTTCAAAACAGGCAGTCCACTCAGCCTTTCGGATATCAACATCATCATTTGCAGCTTGGGCCGTTCCCTCTGTCTTCTCTGACTCCCGCTCCATTTTGTCTAAAACCTCAAACGTATCACTGATAAGGGATTCACCCAGATTGGAAACCACATTTCCCTCATTGTCAGCATACTGAGGGTAGTGCTCTGCAGTGACATCTTCTATCTCTATTTCATCAACGTCGTTGAGCTCTTTGTCACTTGTCGAGTCGCACGTGGGAGCATCCTTCACAATCTCATCAGCGTTTAGCTGGAACATTTCAGCTAATTGCTCGTCAGTAAGGTTATGAATGATTTCTCCTTCCTCAGGAGTATACATAACTGATCTCCTGACAATACCCTGCTGATCAAGAATCAACGTCAGTTGAGTCTTGACCTGTTGGAGGGGAGCAATATCGTATTCATCTCTTTGGAAATCAGGATCTGCTTGATTTAAAACATTCAACACATCAACCATTAGTTAATAATCAAAACAAAAATGCATTAATTTTTAATATAAACATTGAATACATATGTTTAAATACATGATTCAAATACAAAAGTAATCAAATACATAGACATCTAATCATTACTTTTCTCTTGGATCACTAGATCATCGCTTGGTAGAGCAGAGGAGGAAGCTTGTTGGTCTTGTTTCTTCTTGGATCTCCTTTCCTCACCTTGAGCAGAGGCAGATGCAGCTGCATCCCCTCCTTCTTCATCATCATCCTCATTCCTCTTCTCTATCCTCTCATCCTCAATCCCCTCATCATCCTCAGTCTCATCATCATCATCCTCATTATCTCCGTCTCCCTCTTTAATCTTTAGTGGCTCGTCTTTAGATCCCTTAAGCTTTAGCATGATGGTCTTCTTAGCCTCCTCCAACTCCTCAATCCTCTTAGTAGATGTGACACTGTGCTCTTGGAGTTGGGCGATCTCGTGGCTCTAGAAGCCATTTGTTAGCCTGCTCGTCTATCAACCGAGCCTGCTCCGAGATCTGCTGAGACTGCGCTGCAGTAAGATCTGTCAGATGACGGATCTGCGTCGTCTTCTCCTCATCAGCAGCTAATAAACGCATCACCATCCGGTTTAGCGCAGAAAGCTGTTCCTCTACCCTAATTGGAGGTAGAGGAGATCCATATATATGTGCGGGATGGGATGAGGGTCCTGCTTGGTGGCTAGTGGTGGTGGTGGTGGCTGTGGTGAAGATGGGGTTGGGTCTGTGAGATAGTGGAGGTGATGTAGAGGTGAAAGATATGGTGGTGGTTGGCATATGTACAGTGGTGGGAGGTGTGGTGGTGGTAGTGGTAGCTGTGGTGGCTGTGGTGGTGGATGGTGTGGCTGTAGAAGTGGTAGTGGTGGTGGTAGATGTAGTGGCTGTGGTGGTGACGACGGTGAGTCTTCTCTTCTTCTTCTTCTGGCCGTGGGGCTGAGCATCCTTTTCTTCCTCGATCCAGTCGAGGTGGATGCTCCCCCTAGAACACGGCTAGCTGACTCAAGGGCATAGCTAGGATCTGCAGTAGTCTCTCCCGAATCCCTGGAGCATTCACCAATCGCCTGGAGTCCATACTCTGTGGGAACAACCTTGCTTCCCACAGTTCTCGTCAAGGGCTCCTCATCCGACTCTTCTTCCTCCTCACCAGGTATGAAGTCCTAGTGGAAACCCGCTGACTCAGCTATCTCGCCTGTTGGGGCAGATACTGGAGGTATAACATCTGAAGCTGTGCCCCTCGGTGGAATAGGCATATCATCCCCAGCATCCCCACTGTCATCATCGTCTAAATCATGCTCTGGGAGCAATAGCCTCTCATCGTCTGAATCGCTGTCATCATGACGCCACTTGCGTCTACCTGGCGCCACATATCTCTCATTGGCCAGATGGCCGATCAACCTCTTCACCTGGGGCTTTACCTGCTTGCCCCGATACACTCTCATGCGACCCAAAGTCGTGTCATCCATAATCTCTAAGGCAACCGCATCATGGCTCTCCTTGGGAAGTAATGGCAGCTTCTCGTTGAAGATCAGCTGCAGAATTCTGGGGTACATACAAAAACCCTCCTTCCCCTTGGCCTCCACATTCTCCACCAGATATGAGAAGATCATGCTCGAGAAGCTGAAGGGGTGGTTCAGCACCAGTGCCACATAGGCATTCTGAATCTGGTCTGACAGGTCATCAAAGCTACCCCTCCGAGAAGCAATACACTTCAGGATCACATGCACCAAGTACTTATACTGGGGACACAGGTTGCTCTTGTTGAGCACACCTAAGTTGATGTCCCCAGCCTACTTAATCCTGAGAAAGCAACCTCTGACTGTAAATGGATGTAGTCTGGTAGGGTGATCAGTATCGTCCCTAAAATCAAGTACTCTCTGGATGTCAGCTGCTGTAATCTCAATATCATGACCATGAATGGAGCTCCGTATGCTGTAAGGCTCACGTGAACGATCTACGGAGGCATTCTCCCAGAAAGCCTGATGTAACGACCTGTAGGGAATACACGGTGTGGATATGGCTTTATGTATCCGAGAACGTCGAAGGAACGCAATAATCTCTGTAAACTCGGCCCCATTCCGAGTCGTATGGTCCAAATGAGCACATATATTGTGCTTTGGATTTATGGACCATCTATCAGCCATTGACCTGAAACACAAGACACAGAACCATTACAAAGTCATACATCAAAATTCAGTTCAAAGTGTATAGTTTAAATTCAATCTGATTCATTCGCGTGAATGAATCATGCGACTGAAGTCAGTCGGTTGTCCTTTCATGCTACTGAGCTCATTCGGGTGAATGAGACATGCGACTGAGTTCAATCTGTTGGCTGAGTCTGCGATTGGTTCAATCGGCCGACTGAGTTCATTCGCATGGTGCATTCGGCCGATTGACCCAATCGCAAGATTCAATCATGCGATTGGAGTTCATCCGGACGACCAGTCGCTTGTCCCATTGTTCAGTCGCCTGTGGTTCGAATCTTGACCAAATCAAGTAATTTAACATGGTTTAATGGTCCATTAGACTCGCCATCTTGTCACTAATAACCTATTAAACTTAATTTTAACATGTTGCTTAGTTTATGTTGGTTATTAGGTCATTTACAGTCCGGTTCTTGTTTCACTCGAATATCACAAATTAGGGTTCAATGTCTTCTGATTTCGGTAAGATTTCACAGCAATATACCTGTATAAACGTCAACGCACGTCAGAAGATCAATAAAGATGTAAAAACAAGGTCTAGAGGAATTTCGGCAGAGTAACGGTACTAGGTGCGATTTAGGAGCGATTGAGGGTGATGAGTGGAATGCGATCGACTATGGCCCTTTAAATACTAAAGCTGAGTTCAATCGGCCGACTGGCCTTATTCGCTCAGTTCATCGGGCGACTGAGGCTCAGTCGTGCAATTGGCCCAGTCAGTTGCACTCAGTTGGCCGACTGAGTCTCAGTCGGTCGACTGACTCATTCGTGCTCTTTCATTCGCACCTTCAGTCAACCGACTGAGTCTCAGTCGGTCGACTGACTCATTCGCACCCTTCCATTCGGTCGAATGGATCATTCTGATAAGCCATTCGGGTGAATGGCTCAATCTCATGTCCAGTCATGCGAATGGGACCCATTCGCATGGTTGGTCCATACTTATGATCCAGTTGTGCGAATGGGTTACACTTATGAACATTTAGCACTTAAACCTTTTTACCTGCTGAAATTAACATTATGAGCATTTGATCATCTCAAACATGATCATTTTAACTTGAAAACTTTTTGATCACCTCAGACGTGATCCTTTTAAACATTGAAAACACATGTGGCCATCTCAGACATGACCCTTTTAGGTGCGTTAATCCCATTCTGATTTTCATGATATAGTCCGACGAACAAACAAACTAAAATGACTAACTAACTAGAAACTTAAACTAAATACAAAAATAACACTTGTTTTTGACTTTTTGTGAGAGATAAATCCTAAGATAGACATCTACTGGATTTGGTTCCAGAATAGGCAGCTTCAATTTAGTTTGACCACACCTGAACCAATTCAAATGTGGAATCATACAGGCAAGTCAAATCATTTAGGACTTGTTATCAAAACCTTTTGATGCTCAATTCTTGGTTTTCATCCAGAGTCGTTAGCAAATTTAGGAAATCACACTGGTACTATTAGATTTCCCACATTGATTTGAACTTTCAAGAATTGCAGCCACAATGATTGTCAGTATATTTGTCCTCTTAAATCCATACACAGACTTTAGACACAAACTGGTGATAGTTTTAGGTTTAATTATTTCAACTAACATTTTTTGGATCCCACACTTATATGGTAATCAACATTCCTCAGGAGCTTTTAAGTGGTCTACGGGTATTTTTACAAAAAGAGACTATTCTTAGAGCTTTCAAAGAGAAGCCAATCCTCAGGTCAGTGCCATCGCACAGCAGAGAGGCACACAACCTATCTTCTTGTTAGAGCAACTAAATTTTCTTTTGCACAGAATGCACCAACAACATATGTCATTAGCTTGATAGCATTTGCCTTTCATTTTTTCGTTATTTGCTCTATTTATGGTCATCCGCACACATTTGTGACGCTTACATGCTCATTACCCCTTATTGGAATATTGTTGATTGTGTTAACCAGTGATAAGATGGCAGCCCATAGTCAGTTGAACAACTTAGTTTGATCTTGAGATCACCAGTCAGATCTAATCATCTATTGTGTTGAATCTACCGACATATCATTTGTGGTCTAGCAACCTCTAGGTCTACTTTCTTTGTGTTACCTTAGTAGTTACCAGTTTTTCTATCATATTCCCTTTTATATTGCTTAGACTACACAGACATATACTTTGAATTTTGCATCTTTTCTAAATTAACTTTTAAAGTCCCTTTTGATTTGTTCCTGTGTACTATCATTTTCTAAAAGGTTTGAATCGGTATCACAGATACGATCTACCTTATATCAGCTATCCACTCCTTCTCCCTCGTTTTTTATTTTTATTTTTATTTTTATTTTTTTTAATGTTACTAGCTGACCTACTCTCCCCTAAAATTCTAAAATCATACTGGATTTAATTATTTTAGGATTTTAACAGACAACTAAATAACATGAATTTAATTTAAATAGAATAAAATAAATAAGGAAAAATGAAAAAGAAAAATATAACTACAATGCATCGGACTACACATGATCATCATCAGGAATAACATCACTTTTCTTTTTAACGCCGTTGACCTTTAACAGATATAGAAAACGTGGTTTATCAAAGGCTTTTGTATAGAGGTCAGCGCGTTGAAAGTCAGTATTAATTTTTACCACATCGATTAAGTTGTTTTCAAAATAGTCTCTTATGAAACGGTATTTAATACCGATGTGTTTGGTCTTTGAATGTTGTACCGGATTTTTAGTTACTACAATTGCAACAGAGTTATCAACAAAGATAGGAGTAGAAGAAAACATTAAACCGTAATCCCGCATTTGCTGTTGAATCCAGATGATTTGTGAACAACAACTTGCAGCAGCAACGTATTCGGCTTCACAAGTTGACAATGCAACCGAGGTCTGCTTCTTACACTGCCAGGTAACTAATCTCCTCTCAAATAATTGACACCCTGCTGATGTAGACTTGTAGTTCATCTTGTAGCCTCCGTAATCCGAGTCACTATACGCGTGAGCTCAAAGTCATCATCATGAGGATACCACAAACCAAGTGTGGGTGTACCCTTCAGATAACGAAATATCCTTTTGACCCCGATCAGATGGTTAACCTTAGGCTTAGACGGATATCTAGAACATAAACATGTAGCATACATGATATCAGGTGTTGAGGCAGTGAGATACATGAGGGATCCAATCATTCCTCGGTACATTGTGGCATTTACCAGATCTCCATTTTCATCAGGTGCTATATCATGATTTGTAGCAAGTGGAGTCCCAGCAGCAGAAGCATTCTCCATGTCAAACTGACTGAGAACGTCTCCCACATACTTGGTCTGATGTAGAAAGATCCCATTTGGTGTCTGATCCACTTGTAACCCAAGAAAGAATTTCATCTCCACCATAACACTCATCTCAAACTCTTTCTTCATAACTGCTTCAAACTCTGTGCATAATTCTTCGTTCTTTGAACCGAAGATTATGTCATCGACATAGGTTTGTACTAGCAGTAGGTCTCCATCTTTTTCATTGATGAATAGTGTGCAGTCAATGACTCCCCTGCGAAAGCCGTGTTTCACAAGATGAGTTGAGAGTTTCTCATACTAGGCCCTTGGAGCTTGGTGAAGCCCGTATAATGCCTTGTCGAGTTTGTAAACTCTATCCCGATGATAAGGATCTTCAAATCCCTTGGGTTGATTGACATACACTGTCTCTCGAATTTCCCCATGAAGGAATGTACTCTTCATATCTAATTGATAGACTTTAATATTCATATATGATGCATAGGCAAGGAAGATACGGATGGCTTCCATCCTTGCCACGGGTGCAAACACTTCATTGTAGTCAATCCCCTCGACTTGGTGAAATCCCTGAACAACCAGTCGAGCCTTGTTCCTGATAATGACCCCTTGGTCATCCTTCTTGCATTTCAAGACCCATTTGGTGCCAATGACCTTAGCACCTTTAAGTCTATCTACCAGAGTCCATACTCCTAACTTCTTGAACTGAAGAAGTTCTTCTTGCATGACACTCACCCATGCCTCATCGTTTAGTGCATCACTGACGTATTTTGGCTCAAACTACGAGACAAAACACCGATAAGCCCTATCATGAATTTATCCCTTTTCCATAACAGAGACATAATCAGCTGAGTACAACTGATTTTGGGTTTGTACTCCTGATCTGACATCCCCAATGACATTTTCTAAGGGATGATAGACGTTTAGACGTGATCCTGGAGTAGTAGGAACAGCTACCTCAGAGCCAAGATTATGAACATTTGGTTCTGCATCTGAGGTAGAAGGAGTTTGAAGTTCCGAAGTCGAAGGTGCATCACCGTTAGATGCTTGTGGACTTTCAGGAACTGGAACCTGTTGCTCCTGACTGTTCTGGTCATCTTCTTCAGTCTCATATTTAGAGGAGGAGTCACTGTCGTCGACTACTCCCCCTGACTGAGTAGATGATTCTCCCTGTGAACTCGATGATGTTGAATCAAGAGATGGTGTATTCAAGATATCATACATCATTCGAGTAGCTAACTCATCATCAGAAGGAGAGATAGGGATGTTGAAGGACTTAAAGAATCCATCATAGTCGAAAAACTAGGCGGGTCCTTTACCAGTAGGTGGTGTGGTATATCTCTGAACCTCAACATTACACCACACTTCTACTAGACCCGTTGAGTTGTTGTAAACTCTCTTGTTTGGTATGTTGTATCCTAGGAAGATTCCTTCATCAGCCTTCTCGCTGAATTTACCTTCTTGAGTCTTCTTCAGAAGTGTGCACGGGGCGCCAAATGGTTAGAGATACTCCAGATTAGGTTTACGTCGTTGTAGTAGCTCGTAACATGTCTTTCCGTGGCGCTTGACTATCATAACTCGATTCAGTGTATAACATGCATTAGCCACTGCCTCATTCCAGAATTGGATAGGCAGTTTTGAGTCTGCCAGCATTGTCCGTGCTGTCACTATCAAGCTTCTGTTCTTTCTCTTAACAACACCATTCATCTGAGGCGTGTAGGCAGAATTGAATTGATGCGCAATTCCCTTTTCCTTGCAGTAAGCCTCCATCCACTGATTCTTGAATTCAGTCCCGTTGTCTGAGCGTACTTGTCTCACCTTCAGCTTGTAGAGAGATTCCAGTGTGGTTACTAACTCCTTGAATGACTCAAATGTTTATGATTTGGACTTCAAAAACATTACCCAAGAGAATCTTGTGTAGTCATCAGTAACCACAAAACAGTACAAGTCGCCTGTAATGCTCTTTGTACTGACTGGACCAAACAGATCCATGTGAAGAAGTTCAAGAGGAAGTTCTATTGAATGAACTTTCTTTTCCTTATGAGACTTCTTCGTCTGTTTGCCTTTCTTGCAAGCTACACAAAAATCAGGAAGTTGGAAATTCTTGACATTAACTCCTTTAACAAGATCTTTCTGGATCAAGTGATTCATCTTCCGTTGATTGATGTGTCCCATTCTCCTATGCCAAGAGATGGAGTCCTTCTCAGTGGCTTTTGATAGAAATCACTGAACTTCATGATCCGTTGTAGAAGCTGTTAAGAGATCTAAAACATAAAGGTCTTTATATCTTGAAGCTGTCATCAGAACTTGGTCCTCTGGAATCACGTAGTCTTTCTTTAGAACGTAACTCTTCTTGTTGTCGAATATGACTTTAAAACCTTTATCATAGATTTGGGAAATGGAAAGTAAGTTGTTTTGAAGTTGTTGAACGTAGTTCACCTTATCAAACTTAACTTTCTGATTTCCAACTTCTCCCTGAGCTGTGATATAGCCTCCCTAGTTTCCAGCAAACGAAACATGCCCTCCTTTTATTTGCTTGACGTTTGATAAAAGAGCCATGTTTCCTGTCATGTGCCTGGATGTTCCGCTGTCTACAATACACGTATTGGTTTCAGCACTGTAGCAAACACCCTAAGGAGGTTCAGAAGAGTTAGCCATCAATGCAGCATCAGATGTCTCTGGTTCTGGTGATTCTGTCTTTGCTATTGAAATCCCTTCTTCAGGCTTGTAGCTGACCTCAGTTGTAGTTGTCTCTTCAATATTTGACATCGCTATCTCAATTGCAATATCTCCCTCACTCGCGGAATCATCATCTAAATCTTCTACACTGGCAATATTAGATTCCCCTGGAGAGACAAACCAAAAGCTCCAGTCGTCCTTCATCATCATGAGCAGTCAAGGCTTTTGGATCCTTGTTTGATGAAGTAGAACTGCTAGCTTGCTTGTCTTGACGAGTGAAGGACGAGAATGAGTTCTCGTTCCCAGTCCTTTTTGGCTTCACACATTCTCTCTTGAAGTGCCTCTTTTCTCCACAGTTAAAGCAGGTCACTTTACTCTTTTCAAAGCCAAATATGGTATCCTTAGTAGCAACCAAGTTCTGTCCGGTCTTTTTCACAAACTTCTTCGCCCTCCGGACAGCACTAGCTAAGGCCCACATAATGTCCATTCTCTCCAGCTCCATTTCGTTCACCTGCTCGTAGTCCTCATCTGCTAGATGGCAGTTTCCAATCTTCCCAGCAACAAGTCCATCATAAGAATGAACCACTGCTGCCAAAAGATCCATGTGCTCTCGAGCTACTTCCACAGTCACATTACCGAGGTTCTCAGTTTTCAGTCTAGTAGCATTCACTTCAGTTCCAATGTAATGGGTACAAGAGGACCCTGATGTTTCTGAACCTGAAGGAGAAGCTTGTGAAGGACCCGATGAGCTAGACACAAATGCAGTCTGAAGAGGTGCTCCAGACGTCTTAGCTTGAGGTGTGGCAATGTACAAAGCTGGATTGTACGAAGACTTTTGAGCTCTATACTTCATCCTAAGTGCTTCTTCTCGCAGCTTTAGAATGAAGTCATTGATATCCAACTTTGCCAGCATCTCATTCTGTCTCAGATTTGACACAAATGAAGCCCACTTTTCCCGCAATCCGTCTGCGAAATTTGACACCTTTTCTTCCATGGTAGTAGCAACACCATATGTATGCATTTCACTCATCAGATGGTAGAATCTATCAATAACATCATCCAAACTCTCGTTTCCCATCGATGAGAAGTTGTTAAATTCTTTCTTCAGTTCCTTAGCTTTAATTGCCTTCAGCGAAGCATTCCCGTCGTATCTCTTTTCCAGCTCATCCCACAATTTCTTGGCCTGCTTATTCTCCAAGTACTGGTGGAAAATATCTTTAGGAATAGACTGTGTAATCAATGCATAAACTCTCTTCTCTGCATTATACTTCACTTTCTGAGCATCAGTCATCCCTCCCAAAGTAAGCTTTACCCCATGTGCTACCACCGGCATACTATACCCAATCTCGATAGCTTCCCAAAAATTTGGATCCACTCCATTGAGGTAGATCTCAAAATGTTGTTTCCAGTGGGGAAACTCATCTAACGTTAAGAGTTTTGGTGGTTTATTATGATTCCCCACCTCACTCTCAAGCAACAGTAGGTTCTGGATCCTTGAGTCCTTGCCGGCAGTAAACGCTGACATCTGATCTTCCATCACGATTAACTTTTAAGTGTACTAAAACAAACTGTCAAACTGATGCGACTAGGTGATGCGAATGGGCTATCCGTGCGAATGAACTATGCGATTGGTTTAATCGTGCGGCTGAACTAACCGATTGGTTCAGTCGTGCGAATGAAGCTGATGCGTATGAACACTGCGAATGGATGGTTCAGTCGTACGAATGGAGATGCGACTCAGTCCAATCGTGTGTCTGGTGTATGCGAATGAAGTCCAGTCGTGCGAATGGCTCACTCGTGCGACTGAAGCTGCTGTTTTGCGAAAATTTCTAGGTTAAACATGTTTTAGCCGTAAAAATTCCAAATTTCGCAAACCTTAATCGCCTAAGGTCGTAGAAACCGAAACTTGATGAGCAGGGAACGTCCAAGACAACTTTTGACACAAAAGATTGCGTTTTTAGTGTAAAAACACAAACTTTTTATCAATCTTGATTGAATCACACGTAATCAAGAGCCAAAGCTCTAATACCACTTGTTAGGACCTGGTATTTGAACGAAATACCGAATAATTAACGTGTAAACCAAACCAAATAGTGTGGAATCCTATTTGATTGGCGGTCCAATCAGTGAGAACGCACGTAGAATCAATAAAGTATTGAATCAAACGTTAAGAATCGATTAGGAATCGATCTACCGCGTTATATGAACTTGGAGTATCAACTTGGAGGTTCTGGATGGCTAGGGTACTTCTGGAGTCGAAATAGAATGAATGCTTTAATTTTTTCACGAATTGGGTTGTATTTATAGGTTAGTATTGTTCATTCGTGCGACTGAACCATTAGTATGGTTCAGCGTGCGATTGAACCATGCGGTTGATTCATCCGCATGACTGAGTGTTCAGTCGTGTGACTGAGCCAATCTTATGTTACAATCATACGACTGATCCAGTCTCCTGGTTCAGTCGTGCGGCTGAGTCATTCGTATAAAGTTATTCATGCGTATGGTCCATTCGCATGGGCCATTCACATGAGAACTTCATTTTGTTAAGTTTGAATGTATTAATTAATATAACATTATGTGTAACAATTCAAACAATCACAAACCTAATTAACCAATTCAACATCGACTCATTAATGAAATATTAAACATTATAAATAACAAACAATCAATATCATTTCATTAATCATTCCAAACATTATATCAGAATCAGACAAACAAGATCTATTACATTCATATCATGATCAAGGGACAAACATGTATCAACATGTTCATCCGCCTTGGGTCCATTCACATAGGCCCATTCGCTTGATGTTCATTCGCATGGTGTTCAGTCGTGTGGGAGGCCCTGCGACTGAAGGGTGCCCATACGCCCAAGTAGCGCTGTGTACCCGAGGGAACATAGTTTATTTACTGACTTTCGGGGGGAAAGTGCAGATGTAAGTTTTGACGTGGAAGGTCCCGAGAGTTCATGTAAGATGACTTTTGAGGCCTTAGAGGTTATGTTGGGCATGATGATGTATGGCGATGTATGATGTTGTATGTTTATGCATGATGTATGTTATGTATGGATGATGCTATGTATGATGATGTTGTTGACGGTGTATGTTGATGTTCCTTATTATTGTGTATGATTATCTTTCCCTTAGCTTTACGTTGAATGTTAAAAAATGAAATGAAAGTATTATGTAACGTAAAGTGGAAGATAACGAAAAGAGGAACGTAATGAAAGAATGCATGCATTAATGAACGAATGAATGAATGAATGTAAGAAAGGCTTGCAAGCAAATGTATGGAGGTGCACACCCAATGAAGGGTGTTAGCTCAACAGTGTGCGGGTTAGCTAGCCCATAAGGATGCACACTTGGGTCAATCTTTGTGATTGACCATATGTATGGGATCCTTTCCGCTTTCCCTAGGTGCTGGAGTTAGCTTCGCGCATAATGTTCGAGGTCTATAAAAGACCTCAGGCCCAGTTACCAGCTTCGTGCACAATGTTCGGGGTAAAGCACATGGCATTGATCCGGAATGAAAGAGAAAAGTGGTGAATGTACTTGCCCTAGGTGCTAGAGTCAGCTTCGTGCACAATGTTCAAGGTCTATGAAAGACCTCAGGCCCAGTTACCATCTTCGTGCACAATGTTCGGGGTAATGTACATGTCATCGTAAGAAATGAACGTACGAATGAAAGTAAGAAGTGTGAATGAATGTGAATGATAATGACGTACGGTTAATGAATGAAAGTTAAAGAACGAGTAATGAAGATAATAATGATATTATCTATGTGCACATATGATGTATGATCGCATGAAAGGAAACAGTTTTAGTGAAAGATAAAGTATTGTTTTATTATAAAACTAGAACTCATTCAACAACGCTGACTTTTACGTGTTTCCAGTTGGCAGGTAATGTTGCTGAGGATAGCACGGGGCAGCTACTCAGCTCTTTTGGGATGACATTCTTTTGTTTAATGTTTTTGCATTATAATGCGAACAAACTGTGTTTTGAAATGAACGATTGTATTAACTTGCAAAAACATTTGTGATGATGTGAAAAGTTATTTTGTGTTTCCACTGTAATGTCTTATGAATGTTAAATGTAAAGTTATATATTTTATATGCAATGATTTACCATCTGTAAGCGTCCCGGGGACGGGGCCTTACAAATTAAAAATACCATAATTATGTTAATTGTAAGATTACAAAAATACCATTTTTTAATAAAATGAAAACGTATATATATATATATATATATACACACACACACACACACACACACACACACACATATATATATATATATATATATATTTATATATATATATGTATATATATACACGTGTGTATATATATACACACACACACGTGTGTATATATATATATGTATATATATACACGTATACGTACACACACACACACATATATATATAATATATATATATATATATATATATCTATATATATATATATACACGTATACGTACACACACACACACACACATATATATATATATATATATTATATATATATATTATATATATATATATATATATTGTGAGAACTAACTTTTATTGTGAGAACTCTAAAACCAATCTCAACCACTAATTATTAATGGTAAAATTGTAATTAACAAAACATATTTAAAAATTTTATAAATAAAAAACTAACATAAAAATATGAAAAATAAAAACACAAAAATGTTCCCCTACTTTCCCTCTTTCATAGAAAAATAAAAAATTATACAAAATAAAAAAATCTCATTTTTTATTGAAATTTGTTTTACACATGTGTAGCACTGGATTTACATGTGTAAATTCAGTATTAGAATTGTGTATAACTAGATTTACACAAATATAATAACGGATTGACGAATTTTTAGAAAAATATATTAATATGTTAGGCGTTGTAAAGATAAAAAATACTGAATTTATGGTGAATTTGTTTTTGAAAAATAATGTCGTGAAAAAAAGTTATGAACGTTTTAAAAAAAGAGGAAAATGACATGTGATTTGTATGTGATAATAAATGAGTGACTGAGATTGGTTCCTAGAGTTTTCATAAAAGAGGAAAAAATCTCGTGAGCTTATGCATGCGAAGCACCTAAACAAGTGTGTGTGATGTGAGCAATGAGCATAATGTGATGTTTGATAGCGTCTTGGACTTCGGCTGCGTAGGGCCTTACTGTTTCAAAAGATGATAAGAGTTGTCATTGATGTTATAGTTGCAACTGATGACAATGTCCCATTAGTTGATGTTGAGCAGTTACGACTACTCTTTGACTAATAATATCAAAATTTTGGCTAATGACACCATCTCTACTTTTGCAATACTTCAATGTTGTTGAAATGTTACCCTACTCGGTTTCAGCTAAATTGTTGTCATTCATCAATTGTGAATGATGAAGTGAAATAAAACTAATGAAGTTGATCATCTAAACAAACTAAGTTGCATTAATGACATTTAATGTGTTTTATTTTCTTTTGCTTGAGTTGTTTCATTTGTTCGCTTTAAAACTAAGGGATCGTTTTGATTCACAAAATGTATTGTAAATGAATTGAAGATAAAACTAAAATTTAAATGGCATCTTGTTAAATTTCATAAGGTGTAATTATTTTTTTGAAATTGGAATGTTAAATTTCAATGAATGTGAAAAAAACTGCAATTCCAATTTCATTTCAGAAAATTACAAACCAAAACTTGATTCTAAATGAAAAAAGTTTCAATTTCAGAAAATTCGATGTACCAAATGGTGTAAGGTTTTGCTTAGTTGGAAAACACACCAAAAATCATATAACAGTTGTGTCTCAAACACATAGAAAGTATTTTCGACTAGTTTCTTTTTCTAATATTCTTGTTTTAAAGGTACGATGTCAGGTGCTAGTATATTCCACAATAATACATAATGCTTAAGCTTTTGAACTCTTAGAAAAAAGGCTATTGCTACCCAAAATGTCAAAGTGCTAGTAACTTCCATGGCAGTCTATAACAATCAGATCATGTAACACCCGGTTAAATTCTTTTAAGCTAAAGAAAGAAAAGAAATAAAGTTCAAGTTGAGGGACCAATCTTGCCAAAAATAAGAAAAGGTTTGGAAGAGTGGGTAAAGGGGAATCGCAGCCCATTCCTCTCTCCCATTCACCATTTCATTCGGTTCAAGAGAGAGAGAAGGGGAAACGAGCCGGAGCTTAGGGTTTTTGAAGAACTAAGTGCAAAAGTCAAAGGCAATCGAGTTTGCGAGAAGTTATACCCGAAGAGGTTGTCAAGGTGAGTTATAGGACCCCTCTTTTATACACTTTTGACTGATTTTGGGGCTAGAACACATTTGAAACCATTTTGTTGTGTTGGGTGTTTAACCCGAATGTATGTGTATGTGTATGGGTGTGATTCGGGTGGGGTTTGATTTCGGGCTTGGTTGTGCTTGAATGGTGTTGTGGTTGTGTTTCTAGGGCTTCGTATGGTTGGTTTTAACCTAGAACATGTTAGAAAAGGGGCTGGAAGAAGACTGGAAGTCCATGTGACCGAATGGTATGCGACTGGAGGCCATACGGCCGAAAGGCATGCGACTGTGGTCCATGCGCCTGGAGGCCATGCGACTGAGGTTCATACGCACGAAAGTTATGCGATTGGAGGAAATGCAGATGAAAGTTGTGCGACTAGAGGAAATGCGGCTGAAGGTCATGCGACTGAAGCCCATACGCTCGAATGCCATGCGATTGAGGGTCATACGTATGGAAGTCATGCGACTGAAGGCTATGTGACTGAGAGTGCATATGCCTAAGTGTCCATTCGCCCCATAAGTGTCCATACGCCAAAGTGTTCTCATGCGCCTGGAAGGCCATGCGACTGAATAGGGTCCATACGCCCAAATAGGGCTCATGCACCCGAAAGTCGTCTGTTTATTTTTTTGATTTTCAGGGGAAAGTGCAGATGTAAGTTTTGACTTGGGAGGTTCCCGGGGGTTCATGTAAGTTGACTTTTGAGGTCATAGATGATGATGGGCATGTATGATGATGTATGACTGATGTTTATGCATGATGATATGTATGATGTATGCTATGTATGAATGATGATGCCCCGTATGGTGATGTTGTATGTGTATGTTGATGTTCCTTATTATGTATGAGTATTTTCTTGTGGCTTTAAGTTGAATGTTAATGAATGAAACTAAAGTATTATGTAACGTAAAGTGGAAGATAATGAAAAGAGGAACATAATAAAAGAATGTATGCATTAATGAATGAAAGAAAGTAAAGTACGTCTTGCAAGCCTTGTATGTGGAAACACGCCTTATGAAGGGTGTTAGTTCAACGGTGTGTGGGTTAGCTACACAGAAGGATGCACACCGGGGTCCGTCTTTATGACCAACCATTTGTATAGAACCTTTGTCGCTTACCCTAGGTGTTGTGGTCAGGCTGTTGAGCGCCATGACGGGGGGTCAATGACAGACCTCGGCCCAGTACCCGCTTTATGCATGACGGTGGGGTAAAGTTCATGGTTTTGGTATGGAATGTAAAGAAGTAAAGATGAACGTACGAATGAAAGTAATTTATGAAAGGGAACGAAAGTGAATGATAATGACGTACGATGAATGAACGGAAGTTAATGAATGAATGATGAAGATAATAATGATATTATCTATGTGTATGTATAATGCATGATCACGTATGATTGTAAAGAACGATTTTAAATGAAAGATAAAGTATGTTTTACTATAAAACTAGAACTCAATCAACAACACAGACTTTTATGTGTTTCCAGTTAGCAGGTAATGTTGCTAAGGATGGCACGGGGTGGCTACTTGGCTCTGTTTGGATGGCATTCTTTTGTATAATGTTTTTGCATTGTAATGTGAACAAACGTTATTTTGTAATGAATGATTGTATTAAGTTGCAAAAGCATTTATAATGAAATGAAAAGTTATTTTAATGTTCCGCTACGATGTTTTATGAAAGTTAAATGTAATTATATGTTTTATGTGCAATGATTGACCAGCTGTGAGCATCCTAAGAACGGGGCCTTACAAGTTGGTATCAGAGCTAAAGTTTAAGTGAAATGTGTTAGGACCTGGTACTTTAACGAAGTACCGAATGATTAACGTGTAAACCAAACCAAATAGTGCGGAATCCTATTTGATTGGCGATCCAATCAGTGAGAACGCACGTAGAATCAATAAAGTATTGAATCAAACGTTAAGAATCTATTGGGAATCGATCTATAGCGTTCTATGAACTTGGAGTATCAACTTGGAGGTTCTGGACGGCTATGGTACGTCTGGAATCGAAATCGAATCAAAGCTACCTTTTTTCACGAATTGAGTTGTATTTATAGGTTAGTATTATTCATTCGTGCGACCCATTAGTATGGTTCATTCGTGCGATTGAACCATGCGGTTGATTCATCCGCACGACTGAGTGTTCAGTCATGCGACTGAGTCAGTCACATGAAGTTGTTCAGGCGTATAGACTATTTAGGCGCATGGACACTCAGTCGCATGGCCATTCGGACGCATGACCACTGTTGGGCCGTATGGTCTAGTCGGACGCACGAGAACTTCACTTCACCAAGTTTGAGTGTATTCAATATTATAACATTATGCATAACACTTCAAACAATCACAAACCTAATTAACCAATTCAACATCGACTCATTAATGAAATATTAAACATTATAAGTGACTTACAATCAATATCATTTCATTAATCATTCCAACCATTTCAACAGAATCTGACAAACAAGATCTATTATATTCATATCATGATCTAGGAACATACACGTACCAACAAACTCCCCCTTGGACCTAGATCTCTCTAATGTCTTGTTGTCTTCATTACCTCCTCATACTTCTTGTACTTATCCTCTTTTGTGACTTATGCATGAATCTCAAATGCAAAACAAAGTCTTATGACATTCTGGAACTAGCACTTGTACAGAGTGTAGACATCATTAGCTAACAAGTTTGTAAGTCACATTGGGTCAAATACCCTGATAGTATCCATTTGGTCCTCTATGTTTAGGACTATGACCGCTTCTCCTGTCCTCCAATCGTAGTACCACCACTTAAAGTGTGGAGTGAAGTCCTGTGGCATTTCCCTGAGTGGGATTCTTGACATCGTGCGCGGAGGACTCCACTTCAACACTATCTTTGGCTTTCCAGTAATGGCATTTACTTCAGACCTTCTGATGTACCTTGTAGGCTGTTGGGGTCTGAAGTTAATCCACCTGGTGTGGTACTCCTTCCTTAGAGCAGCCTCAAACCACCTGACATCTTTCTCGGGTCAGCATACAACAACTTCAGTTTGGCCAGCTGGTTGAGCTCAAAACCTGGTAGAGTCTTTAGATCATGTGGAAATCTAAAGTACTCTATGCCCTTCTCCCTCTTAACGGCATAAACATTAAGGTCCTCAAAATATGCACATGCTATAATCCTGCCCGACACCTTATGATGTTTCTTTACTCTATAGAGTTTGGTGTAGGCATCCTGTTTAGGTACAGCGTGTTGGGCTCTAACTTCTACAAAACAGGCAGTCCACTCAGCCTTTCGGATATCAACATCATCATTTGCGGCTTGGGCCGTTCCCTCTGTCTTCTCTGACTCCCGCTCCATTTTGTCTAAAACCTCAAACGTATCACTGATAAGGGATTCACCCAGATTGGGAACCATATTTCCCTCATTGTCAGCATACTGAGGGTAGTGCTCTGTAGTGACATCTTCTATCTCTATTTCATCAACGTCGTTGAGTTCTTCGTCACTTGTCGAGTCGCACGTTGGAGCATCCGTCACAATCTCATTGGGATTTAGCTTGAAGATCTCAGCTAGTTCTCATTTGATAGATCATGAATTATGTCCCCTTCTTCAGGGGTATAACTCACCGACCTTCTGACGATCCCTTGCAGATCAAGAATCATAGTTAATTGCGTCTTGACTTGCTGAAGGGGAGCAACATCAAATTCGTCCCTTTGAAAGTTTGAATCTGCTTGTAGTAAACATGTAGCACATCAACCATTAGTTATAATCAATACAGAAACGCATTAATTTTTAATATAAACATTAAATACATAAGTTTAAATACATGATTCAAATACAAAAGTAATCAAATACATAGACATCTAATCATTAATTTTGTCTTGGATTACTAGGTCATCACTTGGTGGAGCAGAGGAGGAAGCTTGTTGGTATTGATTCTTCTTAGACCTCCTTTCTTGACCTTGAGCAGAGGTAGATGCAGCTGCATCCCCTCCTTCTTCATCATCATCCTCCTTCCTCTCCTCTGTCCTTTCGTCCTCAATCCCCTCATCATCATCCTCCTTCTCTCCTCTGTCCTTTCGTCCTCAATCCCCTCATCATCCTCAGTCTCATCATCATCATCTTCATCATCATCATCACCATCATCACCATCACCATCATCACCATCTCCCTCTTTAATCTTCAGAGGCTCATCTTTAGATCCCTTAAGTTTGAGCATGATGGTCTTCTTAGCCTTCTCCAACTCCTTAATCTTCTTAGCAGAAGTGACTCTATGCTCTTGGAGTTGGGCGATCTCGTGGCTCTGAGCAGCCATTTGCTGGCCTGCTCCTCGATCACTCGAGTCTGCTCTGAGATCTGGTGTGACTGCGAAGCGGTGAGATCTGCAAGCTGTTGGATCTGCGCAGTCTTCTCTTCATAAGCAGCTAAAAGTCGCGTCACTATACGTTCAACGCTGAAAGCTGGTCCTCTACCCCAAATTGAGGTAGATGAGATCCATATACATGTGTGGGATGAGATGAGGGTCCTGCTTGGTGGGTATGTGGTGGTGGGGCTGTGGTGAAGATAGGGTTGGGTCTGTGAGATAGTGGAGGTGATGTAGGAGTGGAGGAAATAGTGGTGGTTGGCATATGTACAGTGGTGGGAGGTGTGGTGGTAGTAGTGGTAGTTGTGGTGGCCGTGGCGCTGTGGTGGTGGATGGTGTATGTACAGTGTGGGAGGTGGGTGGTGGTAGTGGTAGCTGTGGTGGTGGTGGTGGAGATGAAAGTGAGTTTTCTCCTCTTCTTCTTCTGGCCGTGGGGCTGAGCTATCCGTTTCTTCCTCGATCCAGTCGAGGTGGATGCTCCCCCTAGAACACGGCTAGCAGACTCAGGAGCATAGCTGGGATCGGCAGTCGTCTATCCCGAATCCCTGGGGCGTTCACCAATCGCCCGGAGTCCATACTCT
Organism: Flaveria trinervia; assembly: GCA_025506515.1. Classification (NCBI taxonomy): domain Eukaryota; kingdom Viridiplantae; phylum Streptophyta; class Magnoliopsida; order Asterales; family Asteraceae; genus Flaveria; species Flaveria trinervia. The sequence continues at coordinate 1,196,508 of CM046454.1, read as the reverse complement.
GTGGGAACAACCTTGCTTCCCACAGTCCTAGTCAATGGCTTCTCGTCTGACTCTTCTTCCTCCTCACCAGGTATAAAGTCTTGGTGGAACCCGGCTGACTCTGCTATGTCTCCCATGGGGGCAGATACCAGAGGTATTACATCTGTAGTTGCGCCTCTCGATGGAATGGGCATGTCATCTCCACATCCCCACCGTATCATCATCAAGTATCGGTGGGTAGATCAATCTGCTCAACATCAGAATCATTGTCGTCGTGACGCCACTTGCGTCTACCTGGCGCCATATATCTTTCATTTGCCAAATGGCCAATCAACCTCTTTACCTGGGGCTTTACCTGCTTGCCCCGATACACTCTCATGCGACCCAAAGTCGTGTCATCCATAATCTCTAGGGCAACCGCATCATGTCTCTCCTTGGGAAGCAATGGCAACTTCTCGTTGAAGATCAGCTATAGAAATCTGGGGTACATACAATACCCCTCCTTCCCCTTGGCCTCCAGATTCTCCACCAGATACGAAAGATCATGCTCGAGAAGCTGAAGGGGTGGTTCAGCACTAGTGCCACATAGGCATTCTGAATCTGGTCTGACAGGTATCAAACCCCCCTCCGAGAAGCAATACACTTCAGGATCACATGCGCTAGTACTTATACTGGGGACACAGGTTGCTCTTGTTGAGCACACCTGTGTTGATGTCCCCAGCATATTTAATTCTGAGAAAGCAACCTCTCACTGTAAATGGATGTAATCTGGTGGGATGATCAGAATCGTCCCCAAAATCATATTCTCTGGATGTCAGCTGCTGTAATGTCAATATCATGACCATGAATGGAGCTCCGTATGCTGTAAGGCTCACGTGAACGATCTACGGAGGCATTCTCCCAGAAAGCCTAATGTAACGATCTGTAAGGAGTACATGGTGTGGATATGGCTTTATATATCCTAGAACGTCGAAGGAATGTAATAATCTCTTTAAACTCGGCCCCATTCTGAGTCGTATGGTCCAAATGAGCACATATATTGTGCTTTGGATTTATGGACCATCTATCAGCCATTGACCTGAAACACAGGACACAGAACCATTAGAAAGTCATACTTCAAAATTCAGTTCAAATTGTAAAGTTTAAATTCAATCTGATTCATTCGCGAATGAATCATGCGACTGAAGTCATTCGCTTGTCCCTTCATGCGACTGAGCTTATTCGGGTGACTGATACATGCGACTGAGTTCAATCTGTTGGTTGAGTCTGCGATTGATTCAGTCGGCCGACTGAGTACATTCGCATGGTGCATTCGGCCGATTGACCCAATCGCAAGATTCAATCGTGCGATTGGAGTTCATCCGGACGACCAGTCGCTTGTCCCACTGTTCAGTCGCTTGTGGTTCGAATCTTGACCAAATCAAGTAATTAAACCTGGTTTAATGGTCCATTAGACTCGCCATCTTGGCACTAATAACCTATTAAACTTAATTTTAACATTTTGCTTAGTTTAAGTTGGTTATTAGGTCATTTACAGTCCGGTTCTTTTTTCACTCGAATATCTCAGATTAGGGGTTCAATGTCTTCTGATTTTTGTAAGATTTCAATGCAGCATACCTGTATAAACGTCAACGCACGTCAGACGATCAATAAAGATGTAAAAGCAAGGTCTAGAGGAATTTCGACAGAGTAACGGTACTCAGTGCGATTTAGGTGCGATTGAGAGTGATGATTGGAATGCGATCGACTCGGCCCTTTAAATACTGAAGCTGAGTTCCATCGGCTGACTGGCCTCATTCGCTCGGTTCATTCGGGCAACTGAGGCTCAGTCGTGCGATTGGCCAAGTCAGTCGCATTCATTGGCCGACTGAGTCTCAGTCGGCGGCTGACTCATTTGTGCCCTTTCATTCGGTCGAATGGATCATTCTGATAAGCCTTCGGGTGAATGGCTCAATTTCATGTCCAGTCGTGCGAATGGGACCCATTCACATGGTTGGTCCATACTCATGATCCATTTGTGCGAATTGGTTACACTTATGAACATTTACCACTTAAACTCTTTTTACCTGTTGAAATTAACATTATGAGCATTTGATTATCTCAGACGTGATCCTTTTAAACAATTCAGTCACCTCAGACGTGACCCTTTTAAACAATTTAGTCACCTCAGATGTGACCCGTTTAAACTTTAAAAACACATGTGGCCATCTTAGACATGACCGTTTTAGGTGAGTTAATCCCATATTGGTTTACATGATGTAGTCCGACACACAAACAAACATGACTAACTAACTAGAAACTTAAACTAAATACAAAAATAAAACTTGTTTTTGACTTTTTGTGAGAGATAAATCCTAAGATAGACATCTACTGGATTTGGTTCCATAATAGGCAGCTTCAATTAAGTTTGACCACACCTGGACCAATTCAATTTTGGAATCATACAGGCAAGTCAATCATTTGGGACTTGTTATCAAAACCTTTTGATGCTCACTTCTTGGTTTTCATCCAGAGTCTTTAGCAAATTTAGGAAATCACACTGGTACTATTAGATTTCCACATTGATTTGAACTTTCAAGAATTACAGCCACAATGATTGTCAGTATATTTGACCTCTTAAATCCATACACAGACTTTAGACACAAACTTGTGATATGATTAGGTTTAATTATTTCAACTGACATTTGTAGATCCCACACTTATATGGTAATCAACATTCCTCAGGAGCCTTTTGAGCGGTCTACGGGTATTTTTACAAGAAGAGACTATTCTTAGAGCTTTCAAAGAGAAACCAATCCTCAGGTCAGTGCCATCGCACAGCAGAGAGGCGGCAAACAACAATGAAGTCTAGAATATCTAGGTTATGCTTATCCTTAGGTCAATGCCATCGCACAGCAGAGAGGCACACAACCTATCTTCTTGTTAGAGCAGCTAAATTTTCTTTTGCACAGGACGCACCAACAACATATGTCATTAGCTTGATTGCATTTGTCTTTCATATTTTTCGTGCTTCGCTCTAGTTTTGGTCATCCGCACACATTTGTGGCGTTTACATGCTCATTACCCCTTATTGGAATATTGTTATTGTGTTAACCAGTGATAAGGTGACAGCCCACAGTCAGTTGAACAACTTAGTTTGATCTTGAGATCACCAGTCAGGTCTACTCATCTATTATGTTGAATCTACCGACATATCATTTGTGGTCTAGCAACCTCTAGGTCTACTTTCTTTGTGTTACCTTAGTAGTTACCAATTTTTCTATCATCTTCCCCTTTTTATATTGCTTAGACTACACAGACTTATATTTTGAATTTTGCTTCTTATCTAAATTAAATTTTAAAGTCCCTTTTGATTTGTTCCTGTGTACTATCATTTTCCAAAAGGTTTGAATCGATATCACAGATACGATCTACCTTATATCGGCTATTTACTCCTCCTCCCTCGTTTTTTTTACTAGCTGACCTATTCTCCCCCTAAAATTTTAAAATCATACTGGATTGAATTATTTTAGGATTTTAACAGACAGCTAAATAACATGAATTTAGTTTAAATAGGATAAAATAAATAAAGAAAAATAAAAAAGAAAAAAATATACTACAATGCATCGAACTACACAAGATCATCATCTGGAATTACATCACTTTTCTTTTTAACGCTGTTGACCTCAAACAATACAGAAAACGTGGTTTATCAAGGCTTTTGTATAGAGGTCAGCGTGTTGAAAATCAGTATTAATTTTTACCACATCGATTAAGTTCTTTTCAAAACAGTCTCTTATGAAATTGTATTTAATACCGATGTGTTTGGTCTTTGGATGTTGTACCGGATTTTTAGTTACTGCGATTGCAGCAGAGTTATCAACAAAGATAGGAGTAGAAGAAAACTTTAAACTATAATCCCGCATTTGCTGTTGAATCCAGATGATTTGTGAACAGCAACTTGCAGTAGCAATGTATTCGGCTTCATAGGTTGACAGTCCAATCGAGGTCTGCTTCTTACACTGCCAGGTAACTAATCTCCTCCTAAAGAATTGACACCCTGCTGATGTAGACTTGTAGTTCATCTTGCTTCCCCCGTAATCCGAGTCACTATACGCCGTGAGCTCAAAGTCATCATCATGAGGATACCACAACCCAAGTGTGGGTGTACCCTTCAGATAACGAAATATCCTTTTGACCCCGATCAGATCGTTAACCTTAGGCTTAGCCTGATATCTAGAACATAAACATGTAGCATACATGATATCAGGTCTTGAGGCAGTGAGATACATGAGGGATCCAATCATTCCTCGGTACATTGTGGCATCTACCAGATCTCCATTTTCGTCAGGTTCTATATCATGATTTGTAGCAAGTGGAGTCCCAGCAGCAGAGGCATTCTCCATGTCAAACCTACTGAGAATGTCTCTCACATACTTGGTCTAATGTAGAAAGATCCCATTTGGTGTCTGATCCACCTGTAACCCGAGAAAGAATTTCATCTCCCCCATAGCACTCATTTCAAACTCTTTCTTCATAACTGCTTCAAAATCTTTGCATAATTCTTCGTTCTTTGAACCGAAGATTATGTCATCGACATAGATTTGTACTAGCAGTAGGTCTCCATCTTTTTCTTTGATGAACAGTGTGCAGTCAATGACTCCCCTGCGAAAGCCATGTTTCACAAGATGAGTTGATAGTTTCTCATACCAGGCCCTTGGAGCTTGATGAAGCCCATATAAGCCTTGTCGAGTTTGTAAACTCTGTCCTGATGATAAGGATCTTCAAATCCCTTGGGTTGACTAACATACACTGTCTCTCGAAATTCCCCATGAAGGAATGCACTCTTCACATCTAATTGATAGACTTTAATCTTCATATACGATGCATAGGCAAGGAAGATACGGATGGCTTCCATCCTTGCCACGGTACAAACACTTCATTGTAGTCAATCCCCTCGACTTGGCGAAATCCCTGACCAACCAGTCGAGCCTTGTTTCTGATGATGACCCCTTGGTCATCCTTTTTGCATTTCCAAACCCATTTGGTGCCAATGACCTTAGCACCTTTAGGTCTATCTACCAGAGTCCATACTCCTAACTTCTTCAATTGAAGAAGTTCTTCTTGCATGGCACTCACCCATGCCTCATCATTTAATGCATCACTTATGTATTTTGGCTCAAACTACGAGACAAAACACCGATAAGCACCATCATGAATGTAACCCTTTTCCATAACAGAGGCATAATCAGCTGAGTACAACTAATTTCGGGTTTGTACTCCTAATCTAACATCCCCAATGACATTGTCTAAGGATGATAGACGTTTAGACGTGATCCTGGAGTAGTAGGAACAGCTACCTCAGATCCAAGATTATGAACATTTGGTTCTGCATATGATGTAGAAGGAGTTTGTGGTTTCGAAGTAGACGGTGCATCCCCGTTAGATGCTTGAAGAATTTCAGGAACTGGAACCTATTGCCTCTGACTGTTCTAATCATCTTCTTTAGCCTCATCTTCAGAGGAGGAGTCACTGTCGTCTACTACTCCCCCTGACTGAGTAGATGATTCTCCCTGTAAACTCGATGATTTTGAATCAAGAGATGGTGTATTTAAGATATCATCCATCATTCGAGTAGCCAACTCATCATCAGAAGGAAAGATAGGGATGTTGAAGGACTTAAAGACTCCAACATAGTCGAAAAAGCAGGCGGGTCCTTTGCCAGTAGGTGGTGTGGTATATCTCTGAACATCAACATTACACCACACCTTCTACTAGACCCGTTGAGTTATTTTAAACTCTCTTGTTCGGTATGTTGTATCCTAGGAAGATTCCTTCATCTGCCTTCTCGCTGAATTTACTGTCTTGAGTCTTTTTCAGAAGTGTACACGGTGCGCCAAATGGTTCGAGATATTCCAGATTAGGTTTACGTCGTTGTAGTAGCTCGTAACATGTCTTTTCGTGGCGCTTGACTATCAGAACTTGGTTCAGTGTATAACATGCATTAGCCACTGCCTCATTTCAGAATTGGATAGGTAGTTTCGAGTCTGCCAACATTGTCCGTGCTGTCTCTATCAAGCTTCTGTTCTTTCTGTTAGCAACACCATTCATCTGAGGCGTGTAGGCAGAAGTGAATTGATGCACAATTCCCTTTTCCTTGCAGTAAGCCTCCATCCACTAATTCTTGAATTCAGTCCCGTTTTGAGCGTACTTGTCTCACCTTCAGCTTGTAGAGAGATTCCAGTGTGGTTACTAACTCCTTGAATGACTCAAATGTTTATGATTTGGACTTCAGAAACATTACCCAAGAGAATCTTGTGTAGTCATCAGTAACCACAAAACAGTACAAGTCACCTGCAATGCTCTTTGTACTGACCGGACCAAACAGATCCATGTGAAGAAGTTCAAGAGAAAGTTCTATTGAATGAACTTTCTTTTCCTTATGAGACTTCTTCGTTTGTTTGCCTTTCTTGCAAGCTACACAAAAATCCAGAAGTTGGAAATTCTTGACATTAACTCCTTTCACAAGATCTTTCTGGATCAAGTGATTCATCTTCCATTGATTGATGTGTCCCATTCTCCTATGCCAGGAGATGGAGTCTTTCTCAGTGGCTTATGATAGAAAGCACTGAACTTCATGATCCGTTGTAGAAGCTGTTGAGAGATCCAAAACATAAAGGTCTTTATATCTTGAAGCTGTCATCAGAACTTGGTCCTCTGGAATCTAACGTAGTCTTTCTTAAGTACGTAACACTTCTTGTTGTCGAATATGACTTTAAAACATTTATCACAGATTTAGGAAACAGAAAGTAAGTTGTTTTGAAGTTGCTGAACGTAGTTCACCCTATCAAACTTAACTTTCTGATTTCCAACTTCTCCCTGAGCTGTGATATAGCCTCCCTTGTTTCCAGCAAACGAAACATGCCCTCCTTTTATTTGCTTGACGTTTGATAAAAGAGCCCTGTTTCCAGTCATGTGCCTGGATGCTCCGCTATCTACAATCCAAGTGTTGGTTTCAGCGCTGTAGCGAACATCCTGCACATACAATGTAAAACATTAGATTAGGTTAGGAACCCAAGCCTTTACTGGCTTGGGTTTCCCAGAGACATCACACATCATGAATTCAACCCATTGACCCTTAGAGGGTGAGGGTAGCTCAGGTTTCTTCTTGTCATTATTATCAGACACTAAGGATGACTTCTCTTTCCATAAGCCAGATTTGTGCAATGCCTGTTTGTGATAAACAGTCGACTGGCTAATGGGTTGAACGTTAGGTTCACTAGTTCTTCTAGTTGGAGTTAAGGAACTCCTCTTATAAGACCTAGATTTTGAATTCTGAAGTTTAATCTTCTTCCTAGGTGTCTGATAGTAATGACAAAAGGAAGCAATGTGTCCACACTCTCCACAGTTGTAGCACGACCTGCTATCAACTTTGTGATTAAACTTTCTTTGTGGAGATGTGTGTGACACCCTAGTAACATCACTTAGTTTGGGTTTTGACTCTGTTTCTTTTGATGTTTTTCTCCTTTTTAACAAAATTAACTGTTTTAACATTTTAACATCTTTTTCCTTTTGGTTAACTGGTTTTTGACATGAAGCTTATGAAAGATTAACATTAGCAGTCCTTTTAGATTCAGATTTTACTTTGTTTGACCCGGACTTTATATTAACCTTTTCAAATTCCTTTTCCAAATTAACACAAGGCATTTTACCCTTTGCCTTTGAAGTGGCCTTCATTTGTTTTGTTCCAGATTCAATTGATGAACATGAGTAATCTGGATCACTAACAAAAGGAGTAGACACCACATGATCCTTGATGGGGTTATTATTTATTGGTCTACTCTTAGTGTTCATCAAGGTTTCAGGTGGTGGTGGAACCACTTTATATCCCAAACCCTCCCCGTTGTTTCTTTCTTTCACTAAGTGTTGGACAATGTGTGATGAACTTGTCCAACTGTGCAGTTTTTGCTTTAATGAGTTTACTTCTACTTCTAAGACTGCCTTTTGCGTCTTAGTGTCTTCTAGGGAGTTAAGATAGTACTTAATGTCATTAGCTTGGTTAAATGCTACTACTTCAGTTTCCCTAAGCTGTTTAGTCAAAAGGTCTATCTTTTCTTTGTAACTATGCTCATTTTGTTTTAGAACTCTATTAGCCTCAGTGCATAATTGCAAATCCTTTACTAAGTTATCATTATGATCTAATAACCTAGCAAATTTTTCATCAATGCTAACTCTGAAAGCATCACAATCAGAAAAAGCATGTTTTTTAAACAGTTGGTCAGTGGTACTTACCTGACGAGGTTCAGTGGAGTTAGCCATCAACGCAACATCAGATGTCTCTGGTTCTGGTGATTCTTTCTTTGCTGTTGAAATCTCTTCCTCAGGCTTGTAGCTGACCTCAGTTGCAGTTGTCTCTTCTATATTTGACATTGCTATCTCAACTGCAATATCTCCCTCACTTGCGGAATCATCATCTAAATCTTCTACACTGGCAATATTAGATTCCCCTGGAGAGACAAAATGAAAGCTCCAGTCCTGTCCTTCATCATCATGAGCAGTCAAGGCTTTTGGATCCTTGCTTGATGAAGTAGAACTGCTAGCTTGCTTGTCTTGACGAGTGAAAAACGAGAATGGGTTCCTGTTCCCGGTCTTCTTTGGCTTCACACATTCTCTCTTGAAGTGCCTCTTCTCTCCACAGTTAAAGCATGTCACTTTACTCTTGTCAAAGCCAAATGTGGTATCCTTAGTAGCAACCAAGTTCTGTCCGGTCTTTTTAACAAACTTCTTGGCCCTTCGGACAACACTAGCTAAGGCCCACATAATGTCCATTCTCTCTAGCTCCATTTCATCCACCTGCTCGTTGTCCTCATCTGCCAGATGACAGTTTCCAATCTTCCAGCCACAAGTCCATCATAAGAGTGAACCACTGCTGCCAAAAGATCCATGTGCTCTCGAGCTACTTCCACAGTCACATTACCGAGGTTCTCGGTCTTCAGTCTAGTAGCATTCGCTTCAGTTCCAATGTAATGGGTACAAGGAGACCCTGACGTTTCTGAACCTGAAGGAGAAGCTTGTGAAGAACCCGATGAGCTAGACACAAATGCAGTCTGAAGAGGTGCTCCAGACGTCTTAGCTTGAGGCGTGGCATTGTACAGAGCTGGATTCTGAGTGTACAAAGACTTCTGAGCTCTGTACTTCATCCTAAGTGCATCTTCTCGCAGCTTTAGAATGAAGTCATTTATATCCAACTTTGCCAGTATCTCATTTGTCTCAGATTTGACACAAATGAAACCCATTTTTCCGACACTCCATCTGCGAAATTTGACACCTTTTCTTCCATGGTAGTAGCAACACCATGTGTATGCATTTCACTCATCAGATGGTAGAATTTATCAATAACATCGTCCAAACTCTCGTTTCCCATCGATGAGAAGTTGTCAAATTCTTTCTTCAATTCCTTAGCTTTAATTGCCTTCAACGAAGCACTCCCGTCGTATCTATTTTCCAGCTCATCCCACAATTCTTGGCCTGCTTATTCTCCGAGTACTGATGGAAAATATCTTTAGGAATAGACTGTGTAATTAATGCATAAACTCTTTTTTCTGCATTATACTTTACTTTCTGAGCATCAGTTATCCCTCCCAAAGTAAGCTTTACCCCATCTGCTCCTACCGGCATACTATACCCAGTCTCGATAGCTTCCCATAAATTTGGATCCACTCCATTGAGGTAGATCTCAAAACGTTGTTTCCAGTGGGGAAACTCATCTAAAGTTAAGAGTTTTGGTGGTTTATTATGATTTCCCACCTCACTCTCAAGCAACAGTAGGTTTTGGATCCTTGAGTCCTTTCCGGCAGTAAATGCTAACATCTGATCTTCCATCTCGAGTAACTTTTAAGAGTACTAATCAAACTGTCAATCTGGTGCGACTGGGTGATGCGAATGGGCTATCAGTGCAAATGAAATATGCGATTGGTTCAATCGTGCGGCTGAACTAAGCAATTGGTTCAGTCGTGCGAATGAAGCTGATGCGTATGAACACTGCGAACGGATGGTTCAGTCGTACGAATGGAGATGCAACTCAGTCCAATCGTGCGTCAGGTGTATGCAAATGAAGTCCAGTCGTGCGAATGGCTCACTCGTGCGACTGAAGCTGTTGTTTTGCGAAAATTTCTAGGTTGAACGTGTTTTGGCCGTAAAAATTCGAAATTTTGCAAACCCTAATCGCCTAAGGCCGTAGAAACCGAAACTTGATGAGCAGGGTACGTCCAAGACAACTTTTGACACAAAAGATTGCGTTTTTAGTGTAAAAACACAAACTTTTTATCAATCTGATTGAATCACACGTAATCAAGAGCCAAAGCTCTAATACCACTTGTTAGGACTTGGTACTTTAACGAAGTACCAAATGATTAACGTGTAGACCAAACCAAATAGTGCGGAATCCCATTTGATTGGCGATCCAATCAGTGAGAACACACGTAGAATTAATAAAGTATGAATCAAACGTTAAGAATCGATTGGGAATCGATCTACAACGTTCTATGAACTTGGAGTATCAACTTGAAGGTTCTGGACGGCTAGGGTACGTTTGGAATCGAAATCGAATCAAAGCTACCGTTTTTCACGAATTGAGTTGTATTTATAGGTTAGTATTATTCATTCGTGCGACTGAACCATTAGTATGGTTCAGTCCTGCGATTGAACCATGCAGTTGATTCATCCGCATGACTGAGTATTCAGTCGTGCGACTGAGTCTGTCGCATGAAGTTGTTCAGGCGTATAGACTATTTAGGTGCATGGACACTCAGTCGTATGGCCATTCGGACGCATGACCACTGTTGGGCCGTATGGTCCAGTCGGACGCACGAGAACTTCACTTCACCAAGTTTGAGTGTATTCAATATTATAACATTATGCATAACACTTCAAACAATCACAAACCTAATTAACCAATTCAACATCGACTCATCAATGAAATATTAACATTATAAGTGACTGACAATCAATATCATTTCATTAATCATTCCAACCATTTCAACATAATCAGACAAACAAGATCTATTACATTCATATGATGATCTAGGAACATACATGTACCAACAAAATGGGTAATTTTTCAAAATAAACCTTAACTTAAACTGAAAATGGGATGGAAAGGGAAGGGATGCCAGTTCGAGTAGTTGCGTGCCATCAGTTATTTTCTTAATGTTAACTGGTAATACGTGTGCATGTTATATGGTTTATGTGTTGTTAGTAGATTTAGATACTGATGTAGTCAGGATAGGAAATGCTTGGGGTATGAAGAGTAAAGTAAGTGGCTAATCACAACCATCCACTGTAATTAGGGCTTACTATACTTGACATAAACCGCGTTATTCCCTTGAATGACCGTGTTAGTGTTTGAATCTTATAGCGTGTTAGAGGATGGCCAGTGGTAGATCTTCGAAAGTTTCGTTAGGTGAAGGTTGTGGTGGACGTGGTGCTGGACCACGTGTCACAAGAAGCATGGCTAGGGCTGCTGAAATGGCACTCGAAGAGCCCGAGATCCATCACCCGAAAGGTGGTGATGATAGTGCTAGTCTGAGGACCACATTGAAAGAGGCTGTTATCGAGGGAGTTCAACAGGTCATGCAGACGATTATGCCGTTTATGGTGACTGAGGTAATTAGGGCGGTGAAGGAGACGACCATGATTAAAGTGAACAAGAAGAGTAATAATGACAAGAATTGGAATGGAAAGCGGGTGAACGTGGGGGTTACACTCCAAACAACAAGGTTGCTAGGACTGGTGACCGGCGTGTAGCTTCGTCTAGTGCGAAGACGAGGAAGTGCAGTAAGTGTGCTAAATGGCATACTGGAGAGTGTAGGTGGGGATCAAACCTCTGCTTCAAATGTAGGAGGCCCGGTCATCTAGCAAATAATTCTGGGGTGAAGAGGTGTTATAACTATGGCATAAAGGGTCATATAAGTAGAGACTGTAAGAAGCCAAGGGATGAGAGTTTTTGTGCAAAGAGGATGACTGGAACTGGAGGGCTCGAGGCGAGCGCAGAGCCTTCACGATGACCAGGGAGGAGGCTAGGACGGACCCCAATGTCATGTCAGGTACGTATCTAGTAATCAAACTCTTGCTTTTGTGTTGTTTGATTCCGGTGCTAGTAGGAGTTTTATTTTTGCTACCAGGGAGGAGGCTAGTAGAAGTATTGATGAGCCCTTCAGTGTAGAAACTGCCATAGGTAAGTCTACCAGGATTTCTGAGTAGATAAAAGGGTATGAAATGGAAGTAGAAGGTCATAAGCTTCCTGTTAGACCGTTCGTGATGACCTTAGGTTGTTTTGATATAGTTATAGGAATGTATTGATTGGCGGACTGCGAGACGAACATTGGGTGTCACAAGAAGATGATTAGACTGTCAGCGCCTGACGGGAGTTCGTTGACGGTTTATGGTGATCGAGTCACGATGATGCCGAAAGTGATTTTGATGGCGGTGGCAGGAAGGTGCAAGAGACATGGGTGTAGTACCTACTTGGCCTACGTGAAGGATGTAAAGTTTGTATGGGGTCAAGCTCAAGAGAAGGCGTTCGAGGAGTTAAAGGCGAGGTTGACTCAAGCTCCTGACTTGTCATTACCCGATGGAAATGAAGATTTGGTGGTTTATTCTGATGCTTCCTATTCGGGGTGGGATGTGTGTAGATGCAGAGAGGAAGGGTTATAGCGACAGTTGAAAGTTCATGAGGTCAATTATCCTACTCATGACTTGGAGCTTACAGCTGTGGTCTTTGCGTTAAAGATTTGGAGGCACTACCTATATGGGACGAAATGCACTATATTCACTGACCACAAGAGCTTGAAGTACTTCTTCATGCAGAAATATTTGAACATGAGGTAGAGGAGATGGTTGGAGCTCATAAAGGATTATGATTGCGAGATCCATTACCATCCGGGCAAAGCCAATGTGGTGGCGGATGCCCTTAGCCGAAAGGAGAGACCCGAGCCGATTCAGGTGAAGGCTTACCAGTTGGTCATGACCTCTGATGTGATGAAGCAAGTCAAAGAGTTTCAAGATGAGGCACTGATGGAAGATCATCTTAACTCTGAAAGAATGAGAGGTCTGGTCGCAAAGTTGGGTGAAAACACACTTGGTGTTAGGACCCGATTCGGACGGATGTGGATTCCACGTTTTGGGGATCTACGTGTAAAGATTATGGATGAAGCCCATAAAACTCGATACTCTATTCATACTGGTGCTACGAAGATGTACCAAGACATGAAGAAAGATTATTGGTAGCCAGATATGAAGCGCGATGTGGTGGAGTATATGAGTAAATGCCTTACTTGTTTGCAAGTGAAGGCCGAGCACCAAAAGCCGTATGGGAAGATCCAACCGTTGGATATACTGGAATGGAAGTGGGAGCACATCACCATGGATTTTATTACAAAGCTACCGCGTACCATGAAAGGGTACGATGCTATATGGGTGATCGTCGATCGTTTGACGAAGAGTGCTCACTTCCTACCAATCCGCGAGACATATTCATCCAAGAGGTTGGCTGATCTTTTCATTAAGGAGATTGTAACTCGTTATGGTGTGTCGGTGTCTATTGTATCTGATCGTGACACCCGGTTCACATCAAAGTTTTGGAAGAAGTTTGATGATGCGATGGGGACGAGTTTAAATATCAGCATGGCTTATCATCCTTAGACAGATGGCCAATCAGAGAGGACGATCCAGGCGCTGAAAGATATGCTTCGGGCATGCGTCATTGACTTTGGGGGAAGTTGGGATGACTACTTACCGTAGCTGAGTTCTCATATAACAACAACTATCATGCCGGTATTGCTATGTCCCCTTATGAGATGCGATACATTAGGAGATGCAGAACACCCGTGCGTTGGGGTGACATCAGCCATAAAGAGTTAGGGAGTGTCGAAGTGGTCGAGGCAATGACTGAGAAATTGGAAAGGATCAAAGCCTTCATGAAGGCATCCAATGATAGACAGAAGTCGTATGCTGATAAACGACGTAGACCGATTGACTTCCAGGTGAGTGACAAGGTTATGTTGAAAGTCTCACCTTGGAAGGGTATCATTCGGTTCAGAAAGCGGGGCAAGTTGAGCCCGAGATACATAAGGCCTTTCTGAATCATTGCTAGAGTAAGAGAGGTGCCCTATAGATTGGAGTTACCAGATGAGTTAAGTGGAATTCATCCGACATTCCACGTATCTCATCTGAGGAAATGTTTGGCAGACGAAGATATGGTTGTATCACCGGAAGATATCGTGGTAGACGAACGACTCAATTATATGGAGCAACCAGTGGCAATCATTGATCGTAAGGAGAAGAGATTGAGGAATAAAGTGGTCCCACTTAAAGGGATCCGAGTCTACGTGGAAGACGGAAGAAGAGATGAGACGACATTACCCATGTTTGTTCGAGGAATAATAGGTTTCGGGGACGAAACCTATTTAAAGGGGGTGGACTTGTAACACCTGGTTAAATTCTTTTAAGCCAAAGAAAGAAAAAGAAATAAAGTCCAAGTTGGGGGACCAATCTTGCCAAAAAGAAGAAAAGGCTTGGAAGAGTGGGTAAAAGGGAATGGCAGCCCATTCCCCTCTCCCATTCACCATTTCATTCGGTTCAAGAGAGAGAGAAGGGGAAAAGAGTTGGAGCTTAGGGGTTTTGAAGAACCAAGGTGCAAAAGTCGAAGGCAAGCGGGTTTGTGAGAAGCTATAACCAAAGAGGCAGTTAAGGTGAGTTCTAGGCCCCCTCTTTTACACACCTTTGACTGATTTTAGGGCTGGAACACATTTGAAACCATTTTGTTGTGTTGCGTGTTGAACCCGAATGAATGTGTATGTGTATCGGTGTGATTCGGGTGGGGTTTGATTTCGGGCTTGGTTGTGCTTGAATGGTGTTATGGTTGTGTTTCTAGGGCTTAGTATGGTTGGTTTTAGCCTAGAACAGGTTAGAAAAGGGGCTGGAGGCTGAAACTGTAGTTCAGGTTAGAACAAGACCACATTCTGCACCAAGCTAGGGCTCATGCGATTGGAAGTCCATGCGACCGAGTGGCATGCGACTGGAGGCCATACGACCGAAAGGCATGTGACTGAGGTCCATGCGCCTGGAGGCCATGCGACTAAGGTTCATACGCACAAAAGTTATGTGATAGGAGGAAATGTGGATGAAAGTTGTGCGTTAGGAGGAAATGCGGCTGAAGGTCATGCAACTAAAACCCATACACCCGAATGCCATGCGATTGAGGGTCATACGCTTGGAAGTCATGCGACTGAAGGCTATGCGACTGAGAGTCCATACGCCTAAGTGTCCATTCGCACCATAAGTGTCCATACGCCCCATAAGTGTCCATATGCCCAAGTGTTCTCATGCGCCTAGAAGGCCATGCGACTGAATAGGGTCCATAAGCCCAAATAGGGCTCATGCGCCCGAAAGAAATTAGTTTATTTTTCTGATTTTAGGGGGACAGTGCAGATGTAAGTTTTGACTTGGGAGGTTCTCAAGGGTTCATGTACGTTGACTTTTAAGGTCATAGATGATGATGGGCATGTATGATGATGTATGATGATGTATGATTGATGTTTATGCATGATGTATGTATGACGTATGTTATGTATGAATGATGATGCCCTGTATGGTGATGTTGTATGTGTATGGTGATGTTGTATGTGTATGTTGATGTTCCTTATTATGTATGAGTAGTTTCCTGTGGCTTTACGTTGAATGTTAATGAATGAAATGAAAGTATTATGTAACGTAAAGTGGAAGATAATGAAAATAGGAACATAATGAAAGAATGCATGCATTAATGAACGAAGGAAAGTAAAGTAAGTCTTGCAAGCCTTGTATGTGGAAACACGCCTAATGAAGGGTGTTAGTTCAACGGTGTGTGGGTTAGCTACCCTAGAAGGATGCACACCGGGGTCTGTCTTTGTGACTGACCATTTGTATAGAACCTTTGTCGCTTACCCTAGGTGTTGTGGTCAGCCTGCTGAGCGCCATGATAGGGGGTCTATCATAGACTTTGGCCTAGTACCCGCTTTATGCATGACGGGGCCTTACAGATCTGACTCTAATAGGAACACACCCTTGAAACATTAAAGCTCTAGCAACATTTAGAAGGTGACGATGTTTCCTTTCGTCAATACCATTTTGCTGAAGGGTAATGCACAAGATGTTTGATGTAGAATACCATTGATCAAACAAAAATTTTGCATTTGAGAGTTTTAAATTCAATTCCGTTATCAGACCTAAAGATTTTTATGGAAGACCCAAATTGAGATTTAAGTAAAGCACAAAAAGGATTGAACATTTAAGAAAACTTCATCTTTTTGTTTCATTAAGAATATCCATACCACACTAGATTAGTCATCAACTAAGGTAAGGAAGTATTTAAAACCTTCCCAACTGACAGCCCTATACGAACCCTATACATCTAGGTGAAGAAGTTCGCCTAAATGCTTAGACTGATGACTACTTAAGAGAAATGAGACTCTATGTTGTTTAGCCCTGTGGCAATTCTCACAAGGTGGAACGTTAGTGTTTTCAACTTTGAATTTGTTATTCAAGGTTGCTAGAGCTTGTTCAGCAGGGTTTCCAAGGCGTGAGTGCCAAATATTAAACATTTCTATACTATTAAAGCACACCTTCACATAATTAGATGAACTAGCACACAAATATAGACCATCAACCTAATTACAAGTCACCAGGGTTTTCTTTGTGAGAGAATCCTGTATTATCAGGAAGTTTCATCAAAGGAAACTCTTGTTTTACTATCCTTAGTAAGTTTATAAACAAACAAGATATTGACACAATACTGAGGAACAACAAGAACATCAAAGAGAGTTAAGTTTTCATTGATTTTAATATCGCCTATGTTTGAAACAATGACACTTGTTCAATTAGGCTGTCTAACTCTCATATTGTAATCTATGAATCTGAGATATCATTTTATTTAAAATATTTTTTTTGGATTTCATCATATGTTGACTAGCACCAGAGTCAATGACCCATCCAGAATTGCCATAATTTTGAACCACCCATTAAAGTTAAAGACATGAAAGCTTTTGCAACAACTAGAACTGAGTGAGATACCTCAGAAATTTGGAATATGGGAACTATTATAGGTCTCCTCATTAATCAACCCTAACAACTTGGAAACTTGATTAGGAGTAAACAAATGAGTAAACAAGGGAGAGGATGAGGAGGTGGATAAATCATCTTTAACCCTTATAGATTTGTTGGACTGAATAACCCGTTGGGACTGATTAACTCTTGGTTTGTAGCCCGGAGGGTACCCAGCCAGCTAGCATCTTTTGATAGTATGTCCCAATTTATTACAGTGAGAACACTTCATGTGACAACCCTAAAAATTAAGGTTAGACAAGTTAATATATAAATAAGATGTCACACTCTGACCGATGGCGTAATCATCGAGGCAGATGTATGTGAAACGATTGTTCGTAGCTCATGGAATTTAATAAGTTAAACTAATCTTACATGCCAATTTTCATTGATTAAACTAGACAATTTAGTCATTACAATACAACAAAGATTTGAACAACAACATAAGATATTTATTTAACTAAGTCCAAGTCCTATATGAGCAAAAATATTTATTCAAGTAGCAATCCTGAAACATGTTAAAAATAAATGGTCAACTTTGAAAGTTGGTGAGTTGCTATGGGTTAAACACACACACACACACACACACATATATATATATATATATATATATATATATATATATATATATATATATATATATATACTTATTAACAAAACAATAACTTTAGTGTCACATGGCATTATCTTAAGCCTCTATTTTTTCAATTTCCGCCTAAATATGTATTTGTTCTTAGTGTTAGTCTAGGTTTATTTGACAAAAGGTTAACTTATATATAAGAGATATTTAAAGAAAATTTATAAATTTAACCCTAAATTAAAGCACATCTTTTTTTGGAAATTAAATCTTACCCGATATTTTTTTCAAATAATTTATCAATAGAAATTTTACAAATCATTAATGTTTTCTTCGTCTATGAAATTGGTTCCTTGATTGTGTTTTTTCATTAAATACTCGATTTATATTCAAATCTTAACAAAAATTACGAAAATTTTTAATCGACCCCTCTCCAGTTTGAAGGAATTCATAGGTATCTTTTTTTTGAAAATGAAATTATACTTGATTTAAAATATTTCTCAACCATTCTAGGTTTACAACCCTCACGATTTGTCTTTATAAAGTCTGATGATATCACATTGGAGAGTTGATTTACATTCTCATTTTGGCTTCGGTTTTATCTAGTTTTCTTAAAAAAGGTATTTATTTTTTGTTATAGTTGAACTTTCATCCTCTACGATTATGATTTAACCTATCATTTTCTACAATTATGTTTTTGGATTAATATTATTTTACTTAAATTTTTTTAAAGGTGATCTATTTCAACAGTTAATCTATAAAGAAGTATTACATGCTTTTACTTTTTAAGAGTTTTTATTTTCTTTGTATGAGTACTACCATATTATTATCATTATGTTTGATAGGAGTTTGTTTGATATGTACAAATTATTTTGATGTATCTGGAAGTAATATTAAAAATCATAATTTTATTTCACAGCTGGCTTTGACACCTTCTAGCAAAAGAATTTCTTTAAAATTTTAAAGAAGACAGTTGATGTTATCAGTGTGTTATGTAATGACAATAAAACAAGAGCCAATGATTATCATTATCCAAATTTAGTTTGTTTTTAAACATGGATAATGATTATCTCTATGTTTTATTATCTCGAGTTAAAAGTAGATAGGTATTAAAATTATTAATATTAAATAATGAGAAAAATAACCAACAAAACACCAAATGTTGTATACAAATAAAATTTTGGATGTTTATGAATTTGAAATATTATTTTTCATGTTCAATTTAATTTGTTTATTAGTTAAAGTTCTTACTTATAAATTTATTTTACTTTCATATTATACACTATTTAGATGTATAAATAATAATAGAAAAAACTACTGCTGTTAGATATTACTAATGTTAAAAATTATACATAAAAATCGATATACAAAATATTATCAACAACATTATAACTTACGTATATTTTAAACAACAATAATATTTTTTGATTGAACCTATGTTACACGAGACTTTAGCGAGGTATGTATATATATATATATATATATACAAGTAATAATTTATGTCAATGGTTATGAATTATACAAGTTTATAGAACACATATAGCTACAATCAAATCTTGACCAATAATAAGTTTATAAGTTTATAACGATTAGCTAAGTGTACTGGTTCCCATGATGAACAAGTCATACGTCATCAGGAGCCGGCAATACATCAGCTTTAGCACCAAATAGACTTTTCAGACCCATAGATCTATGATGTCGCCAGGCTAGTGATGCGAGTGTGTTGAAATGGTATTTTAAGTGTTTAAATGTTAAATTTTAAGTTTGATTGCTCGTATTTATGCAAGAGATCATGTTGAATAGGTTAACTAGGAGTTTGAAGTGATTTTGTAGGTAAAATAACCAATTTGGAAGCTTTCATGGTGAAACAAGACGTTTGAGGGGTCAAGAAATGAAGATTCAAAATACAGCAGAAAATTTTCCATCATAGCCTACTATAGCCACCGTGGCTACACCAGCATCAGCAAAAAAAAACAACAGTTTACCCTCCAGCGTAGGCTACGCTGGCTGGCGTAGCCTACGGTAGAGCCGCCGGAAATCACCTATAAAATTGCATGTTTTTAGGTTTTGAGAACCACTTGCCCCCTATTCGACCTAGGATTATTTGAGACGAACTTTGGGTATTTCTAGACCTGTGATTCACCATTCTACATCGTTCTAACACCATTCAATTATCTGGGATGCAATTCAACAACGATTTTGAAGACCATTCAAGAATAATGAGCGGCTAAACTTCTCGTGATCTACTTCGGGTAATGGGTTTAGTGTGATTAGGTTCTCGTTTTTGTTAGACTTGCGTTGGGATTGAACTTTAGAACCCTTAAAGTTCTTTTATAAGTTTAGCTTGTGTTTTGATTATTTAAACAATTATGTTGGTTGACCTTTATTTGAATGTCGTATGATCTTGAGCGAATCGTATGGTTGTAGAGTTTTGGTTACTAATTGAATTGGTATTGTGTATTAAGACCTGTTAAGTCTTGATTATCATTATCAGTTAATCATTACACGTATAGAATCCATGTTAAGGATTTCTAACCAAGTTGAACTAAACGACTATTGAAAACCAAACCTTAACCCTGAAGTGGCTTAATCTTTCTTAATTGTCTTCTCAATCAAGTTTATTCATTTGCAATTTGTTTTCTTAGTTAATTTCTTAATCATTCCAAAAATCCAATTTTTACAGCCAAGAGGCAATAGTTTAAGTAATTTGATAATTTAGTTAATTATTTCTTATAAATCAAGTTACAATACACTGACCACTAATTCCACGAGGATCGACAACCCTACTTACCCTAACTAGTTTAAGGTGAATTGGAACATACATTTTAACATTATATTTGATTGGTACTTCGACTTCAATCAAATTTTTGCACCGTTGCCGGAGAATCGGTGCGCTTGGTGTTTTGTTATTTGATTTGTTTTTAGTTTTGTTTACTTGTTTTGCTTTATTTATTTATTTCCTTGTTACGCTTGGTATTTTTCAGTGTGAAGGTGTATTTTTCAGTGTGAAGGTGACAGGTTGGATGCATACTTGTTATTCGGGTAGAAAATCACCATTAGTATTCGATCCAGAGATAGAGAAATCAACAAGGTACAATCGCGTTCTGCATTGATCAGGGTTACCGGTTACATCAATTTCACAAGATATTGATCAAGCAGCTAGCAGTTCTACTGCTTTAACCCAAATGGATAACCCAAATAACCAACCACCTCAAAATCCAAACCCTCTTCCTAATAACTAAAACCCAAATCCATTCCCACCACCAAATAACATCCGCAACAACAACCTAAATCAACCACCACCCAATAATGGCCTGAATCAAAATAACATCAATCAAGGAGGTAACTTTGATTATGTGAGCATGCATAGTGTCCACTCGGGCGATGAAGATTATGAGGATGAGTGGAACAACAATGAAGACGATCATGGTGTTATTTATGATGCTTGGGGATGGAAATCCTGGTGTAGGTAATGGATATAATGGGAATTATAATAATTAGGGGAACAATCATTATGGATGGAATGTACCACCTATGAATCAACAACGAGGTGGAGTCAATAACAATTTCAACCAACCAAGAAGATCTCAAAGAGCTCACGTATATGGTATGGATAGCCATTTCAGACTGGCTATTTCTGAAAATTAAAATCCTATTGCACCTCCAAATCGTAGAGGAAGAGCTTTTGATGTGCGTCCTCATTATCTCACTATTCTTTCTGCGTTTAGAGGTACTACAATAGAAGAACCATATGTGCGTCTTGCTGAATTTGATGCTATATGTAGGACTATTGGTGGAAATCACTTCACACAAGATGAAGTGAGGTTGCGATTGTTTCAATTTACTATGAAAGATAGAGCTAAGCAATGGTTCCTGAATTTTCCTGACAACAGTATTCATACTTGGCAAAGATGCAAAGTGTTTTTCTTGAAGAATATTACTCTATGTGAAAGACAAGTGATGCAAGAGAGGCTATTCGTTCTTTTCAACAACAAATGGGTGAGCAATTTCATGAGGCATTTACAAGATTCAAGGAGTTGATCCGTATGTGTCCTCATCATGGTATTGAAAGGTGGGAATTGATTAAGGCATTTTCAGATGGACTAACACCAGAAGAAAGAAAATACTTGTATTCTACAAGTAATGGAACATTCTTATCTAATCATGAAGATATGGATTGGGAATTCCTTGAAAGAATATGCGAGAATTCTAAAGCTCAAGCTTCAGCTAGTAGACGGTCAAAGCCTACTATGAAAAGGTCAACCACCATTGATTATGAGACTAAATAAAGAATTGCATTTTTTGGAAAGACAATTGGCCAAGTTAGGATAAACGGGGACTAAAGATGTAGCTTTAGTTGGATTTAATGTATGCAATGAATGTGGTGAACTAGGGCATGCAAGTTTAGAGTGTCTATTGCTTTTAAGTCAACATGAAATGGTAAATCAAGTATATGGAGAGAATAAGCAGTTTGATATGAACTCTAATACTTATCACGCTGGTTTGAGAAATAATCCAAACTTGAAGTATGGAAATGCTTCAAACCAGATGAAACCTAATTTTTAAGGTAGTAATCAAGGTGTTCAAGCATATCAGAACCGGCCATAAGGGAATTACAATCAAAGTGGTTATCAAAGAACCTCATATTCACAAGAAAGCAATCAAGGGAGCTACAACCATACAAGTCAACAATAGTCTACAAATGCAAAGTTGGATGCTTTGATGAACATTATAAAGGAGAATATGAAAGAGAATAAGAAGGAAAATGAAATAAGAGACAAAGCTTATGAAGCTTTGAATAAACAAGTGGTTCAACTTGCTGAGGACGTAGCTTAGATTAAAAGTAACCCCGGGAAACAACAAAGTGATACCATGATCAATCCTTAACATCAAGGAACAAACACGGAATGAGAAACATTCACATAAATTCAGTTAGTATCCTTCCTGACTTTGAAGTTATTGATAATGACTTTACAGTTCTTCCATAACTAGTTGCAGATAAGAAAGAGAAAGTTGATGCAGTGGAAGATGGTGATAATAGAGCACCCATCATTCTAATCAAAGTAGGGAAGATGAATATTAAAAGAGCACTCTTGGATTATGGAGCAGCTGTTAGTATCTTGCCAGGTATGTTATATGATCAGTATGACTTTAGTTGTCTGGAGGAAGTTAACACCACTGTGGTGTTAGCTGACTTGACTTGGAAAAGTCCTCGGGGGATGGTAAGGAATGTTATAATCAAGTTGGGAGAATTTTACTACCCAGTGGACTTTATGGTGCTTGATTATGCACTGGTGAGGACAAACGAGCAACCGAATGTCATATTGGGTCGACCGTTTTTAGCAACTGCCAATGGTCAAATCAATTATCGGGATGGAACAATTGAAATGTCTTACGAAACTCCTAAGTTACGTTTTGATGTATTTTCCAAGTCGGTTAATAATTTTGTTAATGATAAAGTTTTTGTGGCACATATGACTAACGTGTGTGTTCCTACTTATACTTCATGTGTAAGCATGAACACCAACTTTGAGAATGGTTTTTGTTAGATCAAGAAGAAGGCTC
Source organism: Flaveria trinervia (assembly GCA_025506515.1). Lineage (NCBI taxonomy): Eukaryota > Viridiplantae > Streptophyta > Magnoliopsida > Asterales > Asteraceae > Flaveria > Flaveria trinervia. Next base: position 1,173,269 of record CM046454.1, on the reverse strand, counting down.
GTGCAACCAAAACCAAATCACTTAGATAATTTTGGTGCTACATGCAAAGGCTTCCAAAGCTTAGCATGGAACTTCCGAAGGTTGTAGAGGTCTTCCGAAGGCAAAGTAAAAGATCAGCTTCTGAAGACAGAACTCTACTTCCGAAGTCAAGAGCATACTTCCGAAGGTTAAGTCTTAGAAGAGCAATCAGAAGACTACTTCCGAAGTATGAAGAAAAGAAGAAGTTCCCAAGCCTTAGAAGAAGCAGCCTCTTCCGATGTATAAGTGGCTTCGGAAGTACTTGTTCTTCCAAAGCCATTTAACCTTCGGAAAACACTGCTATGAACCAGTGGACATAAGTATGGTCTCTGACACTCCGCTATAGACCTCTGATACTATATGGTGTTTTCTCAAAGAGCCATGCAGTTGACCATACTTTATTACACTGTTTACCTTTGTATGATAGTACATGTTACCAACTTTAGTTGGTCACAAAAGGTAAGTCAGGGGCATGTCCTGACTACCAAATCTTAGATAAGACTATATCCGAGATACCTTAAACTATAGTCTTGTAGTATAGGCTTTAGTTATAGGATCCCAACTGGTATCAAAGTATATCCGGCTATAGGTAGTATTATATATAGGTTCTCATTGTAACTCATTTCACACTGCTTGTAAGGGTCTTGTAATACTTGAGTTGAGAAGCAATATATAAAAGTACCTTGAAAATTACTTCTTGTGTTCCGTATTACTTGCTATATTGTGATCAACTCTTATTGACTCTATCTTTATCCAAGTGTAGTTCAAGTGAGTTTGAGAGAAAAACTAAGTGTTAAGTGACCCTTAACCAATCCTGCAATTGGTATCAGAGCTTCTTAAGCTCTTGATTGCGTGATCTAACCATCCAAATCAACTTGTTTTTCACTCATCCCTAAAACTCACTCACTCAAAATGGCCCTTAACAAGTCCGAAGTAGAGATGGGAACCATGACAAAGGCTCCCATCATTACTCCTGAAAATTTCAGGTCTTGGAGCAGGAGAATGGAAGGCTTCATCAGATACCAAGACAACAAGATGTGGAACTTCGTTGTCAACGGTCCGTATAAGCCAAAGGTGGCATCACCTGATGGAAATGGTGCCATGATTGAAAAAGTTGTTGAAGACTATTCTGACAAAGATTGAAAGAAGATAGACATCGACAACAATGCTATGACAATTCTTATTACTACAATACCAAACTCCATCATGGTGGGGTTTGAGCATTGTAAGTCTGCAAAGGAATTGTTTGATGCTCTTGCTCAAATGTACTCAAGCTCCAACGACTTGAAGAAGGACTCACTGAAGCAGCAGTTTGAGAACTTCACTTATATTGTTGGAGAGTCCCTCAGCCAGCAATATTTTAGGTATATGGATCTTATCTCCTCTCTTCAGTCTGTTCAGATCTCTCCTGAACTCAAAGATCTCACGAGAAAGTTCATGAGTGCTTTTCCAAACGAGTGGACATTTTACTGTGTCTCTATCAAGAGGACAGAGAATCTGAACACTCTCACTATGACTGAAGTTTACAGCATCCTTGATGGATATCGTTTAGAGATGGAAAGTAAGAATGGCCACCAAACAAGCAGACCCATGAGTCTTCCTGCTAGCAATGCTTTAATGGTTGCAGAAGGCTTAGCACCCCCACATCCTCAGCACTACCCGACTTACCAGTAGCCATCCTGCTCTTCTGGACCTTTCATCACTTTTCATGAGACTCCAAGGTCTCAACAGGCTCAACACAATTCCTTTCAGGAAAGTTGTGCCTTTCTCTCAGGAAATGGACACTCTGGTGATTTTTAATACTGCTTTGACGATCTTGAGTGTTTCATACCAGACGACATAGAGTATGTGGACATTGTCCAACAGATGGCTCTTTTAACTTATAGAGCGAAGAAGTTCTTTAAGATAACTGGAAGGCAATTCTCTCAAAACCCAACTACCAGCAAGTTTGGGTTCGACAAGACCAAGGCAAAGTGTTACAACTGTAACCAACTCGATCACTTTGCAAGGGAATGCAAGGCTCCCAAGACCAATCCGGGAACCCGCAGGCCTCCACACATCCCTCAACCTCAAAGCCCACTAGGAAGTCAACTGAAACAGCTGCAATGGCTTAAGAAGTTGACTGGAGCTTCATGGTACAAGATGTGACTCCTGATCAAGCTCTCATGGTAGACACAGACGGTACTTAGGTATATGAACATCTATGTACTCCATTCTGGATAGCTAAAGTTAAACTTTATCAGGATTACAATATGGAAATCAGATCTGATATTGAGTCTTTAAATATCTTAAAATATGATTTTAAAAGAGTTGAATCTGACTATCAAAAGAAAATTGAGGAGTTAGAGAAAACTGTGTCTCTTTTAAAACATGAACACACTAACTATAAGACTCAAATCAAGGATCTGATATCCGAATTGTCTGAGGCTCAAGCCCAGCTTATCACTGTTGAGGCTCAGGCCAGGAAGCATGCTATTTCTAAGCAGAACTTCCAAGCTATTCTTGCATCATCCTCCCATTTCAAACTCTGTTATCAAATAAAGGAGGGTTGGGAACCAATGAAATTGCTCCACCACACTCCTATGAGTCTATTAGACAACCTAGATATGGTACTGAGGAGCAAGAGGTTCCAATTGCTGACCCTTCCTCACTAGAGTTAAAGGATGAAGCAACAATAGTGGCCACCAAAGGGAAAGAATAGGTAGATATACCCATCTCCTCCTGTGAAGATCAAATCCTAACCATTATGGCCAGAAGAAGCATAGCTAAAGCTGCTAGAAGAACTGCCAAGAAGGTGGCTGAGTCCAAGCTGAAGATTGACCCAGAGCAGAAAGGTGTCTTTATCTAGCTGGATTCCAAGTGTTAGGTACTTCTGATTCAGGAAAGGAATGTAATACCAGCACTCCTGTCCTAACAAAGGATCAAAAGTTGAAGGGAAAAGTTGCTGATGAAAAGAAGAAGCCCAAGAAACAGCAACCCTCACATTCCCAAAAGACTAATATTGCATGCATAATGTGTGGTCTGCAAAACCACATGGCAAAAGATTGTTACTACAATCCTGCAAGCACACATTATGCAAATAATTCTAGAAAAGAAGGAGTCAGGGAAGGTCTCACATTTGGACCTTTTCAAACGGTTCAAGTGATGAAGAAGGGAAAGCTAGTTTCGGAAGCAAGGTTGCTTTCGGAAGAATCTCTTTCTTCCGAAGGGAAAATGGCTTCGGAAGAAAAAACTACCAAGGTTCAGAAGAACAAGAAAGCTCCCTTGAAACCATCCTAGAAGAAGACTGCTTCGGAGGAAAAGGTGGTGAAGGCTTCTTCTGAAAAGAAAGAAGCTTCGGAAGCAAAAGCTTCAACAAGCTCATCCTCCAAAAGGGTGGACTGGAAGATCAAGGAAGATGCTGCAGCCCAAACCTCTTCTTCAAAGACCTCTATAAACCCCCATGCATATCACTTGGTTCAATTATGTCATTATCTTTGGAAGAACCCAAGACCAGCAAGGCTAGGGCTTCCAAATAAAACTAACAATCTCATCTTATGTGCAAGGACATCCATATAACAAGACCAACAATGTCTGGATTGTGGATAGTGGATGCTCTAGGCACATGACAGGGAACAGATCTATCCTTTAATAGTTTCAGAACTATGATGGAGGTCCTGTCCAATTTGGAGGTGAGATCGGAGGATATATTTCTGGCAAAGGGAGTATATCCAATGGTAAATTAAAGGTTGACAAAGTTCACTTTGTTAAGCAGCTTGAACACAATCTGTTAAGTCTTTCTCAATTCTGTGATCACAAGCACCAAATACTTTTCACAGAACATGAGTGCATTATCCTCTAACCAGGGATGACAATTCCTCCAGAATTGGTGCTTCTTAGATCTCCCAGGAAATGGGATATGTACAAGCTGGATATGAACAATGCTTCCCCAATGGGTGAAGTATCATGCTTTCTTTCCAAAGCTGATAGTGATAAGTCAACACTATGGCATAAACGTATGTGTCATGTAAATTTTAAGACAATGAATAAATTGGCTAAAAATAACTTGGTACATGGTTTGCCTAAAAAGGAGTTTTTCTGCAAAGATAACTGTGTTGCTTGCCTGAAAGGGAAACAACACAGGACATCTCACAAATCCAAATACGTTAACTCTATCACTACTCCATTACACTTATTGGACATGGATCTTTTTGGTCCCACTAGTATAATGAGCATTGGAAGGAAATCATACTTCCTTGTGATAGTTGATGATTTTACAAGATTCACATAGGTATTCTTTTTAAGAACTAAAGATGATACTGCTGAAACACTAAAATCTTTTATTCTTAAAATAGAAAATCAAATTGATCACAAGGTTAAAATTATTAGAAGTGATCAAGGGACTGAGTTTAAGAACTTTGTTCTTGACTCATTTTGTAACTCAAAAGGGATTTCCAGACAATATAGTGCTCCCAGAACTCCTCAACAAAACGGTGTTACTGAGAGGAGGAACATGACACTTATTGAGGCTGCTCGAACTATGTTAGCTGATTCAAAACTACCTCTAACATTCTGGGCAGAGGCAGTCAGCACTGCATGCTATGTACAGAACAAAGTTCTTGTAGTTAAGCCCCATGGAAAAACCCCTTATGAGCTATGGAACAAGAGGCCACCGTTCATTGGCTTCCTAAGGTCCTTTGGCAGCAGGTGTAACATACTTAACACAAAAGACAATTTAGAAAAATTTGCTGAAAAGTTGGATGATGCTATCTTTGTTGGATACTCTTCCAGCTCCAAAGCTTATAAGTATACAACATTAAGAATCAACAATTTTAGGAGTCATCCAATATAGTTGTTAATAAGCACACTCCTTGTGTTAGGGGTTAATGGCCCTGATCATATCTTTGATTTAGAATTGTTTCCAAACTGTTCTAAACCATCTTGTGAGAACGTTTCAGCTGGAACAGGTGCTCAAAATGATGCTGCTGTTGATGATCAACTATTTGAGCTACCCAGACCTCTTCTAAATTCTCTAAGAGCTACAATAAATGAAGTTTCCACCATTCATAGATCTGATAGTTTAACCATATCAAGGAATAGTGAAGCTTCAACAAGTGAATCACTTGCTGAGCCTCAAAACTCATCAGGTGATCCACCACAACACGAGGCAGAAGGAAGTAATGTTTTGAAGGAATAGGAAACTATTAATACTACTTCATAGCCATCCATTGATGATGTTTCTCACTCATTCAATCAGTCCTCATTGAATGATTTTGAAACAGTAGCTGGACAGAGTGTCTCAGTTCCTGAGCAGAATATGTCCAACCTGGATCTATGTCTGCAACTGGAAATGATTCCTCGCCTTAGGATTCATAACACTCATCCTGCTGAGAATATCATAGGGGATGTCATTAGGGGTGTGAGAACAAGAGGACAGACTCATCATGGGAATGTTTGCTTGTACTCATGCTTTCTATCCTAGATAGAACCCAAGAAGGTAGAAGATGCCTTGAAAGATAGTAGCTGCCTTGAATCGATGCAAGAGGGGTTGCTTCAATTCAAGAGACTGAATGTATGGAACCTATGTCAGCTTCCATCTGGTCAAGTACCAATAGGCACTAAATGGGTTTTCAGAAACAAGAAAGATGATAGAGGCTTGATCATCAAGAATAAAGCAATACTTGTAGTTTAAGGATACACACAAGAGGAAGGAATTGATTATAATGATGTCTTTGCACCAGTTGCAAGACTTAAGGCAGTTAGGATCTTCCTTGCTTTGCATCTAAGGACTTCACTGTCTACCAACTTGATGTCAAGTGTGCCTTTCTATATGGGGATATAGATATTGAATTCTATGTATGCCAACCTCCAGGATTTGAAGACCCACATCACCCCAACTATGTGTGCAAATTGGATAAAGCTCTATATGGGCTGCACCAAGCACCTAGGCTGTGGTATGAGACTCTGTCTTAGTTTCTTCTGAAGAATGGCTACACTAGAGGTACCATTGATAAGACTCTCTTCATCAGAAAGTCCGGAAAGAATATTTTGCTTGTTCAAGTCTATGTTGATGACATCATATTTGGTTCTTCAAATGACCAAATGTGTAAGGTCTTTGAGAGCATCATGAAGAAAAAGTTTGAGATGAGTTCTATGGGAAAAATGGAATTTTTCCTTGGAATTCAGGTAAAGCAAATGAAGGAAGGGTTTTTCATTAATCAATCTAAGTATGTCTCTGACATCTTAGAAAGATTTGAAATGAAAGATTGTAAGCCTGCCAAGACACCCATACCCAGAAACCACAATCTTTGTCCTGACCTTGAGGGGGAGGATACTAATCAACATCAGTATAGGGTAATTATTGGTTCTCTGATGTATCTCTCAGCCAGTAGACTGATATCATGTTTGCTACATGCATTTGTGCAAGATATCAGGCTGCTCCAAAGGTGTCTCATCTAGCTGCTGTGAAGAGAATCCTTAGATATCTCAAAGGAGCACCTAAACTAGGCCTTTGGTATCCCAGAAACAAGGATTTCAATCTCTATGGATACTCTGATAGTGACTATGGCGGCTGCAACATTGTCAAGAAATCCACATCAGGAGGATGTCAATTTCTTGGTGGAAGGATCATCTCATGGCAATGCAAGAAGCAATCTTGTGTCTCTACATCAACTACTGAAGCTGAATACATTGCTACTGCTAGCTATTGTGCTCAACTGCTATGGATTCAGAATCAGATGTTAGACTATGGATTCAACTTTATGAGTACTCCTATCCATATTGACAACAACAGTGCTATCTCCATTACTGAAAATCCGGTGAAGCACTCCAAGACAAAAGCATATTGACATCAGGTACCATTTCATTAGAGAGATTCATGAGAAAAATCTAATTAAGTTAGTCAAAGTTGACTCAAATGAACAATATGCTGATTTGTTCACCAAAGCTTTTGATGAAAAAAGATTTAAGTATCTAATAACAGCTATTGGGATGATAAACATTGATTAGATTAACTCTTTTGAAAACCTTTTTAATATGTAATGTCTTATGTCAATACAATTTAAGCCCTGTTACAAAAGGTTTTTCTGAAATTTTCTAAGTGTAAATTTCTTCCGAAGAGAAATTAACCCTCGGAAGTTATTTTTATATCTTCCGAAGCATAATTTCTCAAAGGATAATTTTCTTCTCGGAAGAGTTTTTGGTCTCGGAAGAAGCGATTGATTGCGTATCAGATCTACTTCCGAGGTTTACACACTCTCCATTCGGAAAGCAATCCTGATCTTCGGAAGCAAAGTTTTTGCTTCAGAAGTAAGAATTGCCTTCGGAAGACAAATTACCTTCGGAAAGATTTTACATTCAGAAGAAAGATTCCACTATGTAACATAAATCTCTTGGGCCCCACACTGTAAAAAGAAAATATTTTGTTAATGATGTCGGATTATTTAACTGATTTTAACCGTACCGTCACTGTCAGTTCATCCACTAAACCATCACATCATCTTATCCTTACCCCCATTACCACCTTCCCACCCTCTTTTAAATAATATCGACTATTCAATTTCATCTTCTTACTTGTAGTTTTTACCGCCCTAGAAATTCCTCTTCACTCAAACTTTACCCAAACTCAAATTTCATCTGCATTCACCCTTCTCCAATGGCACTTAACCCTCAGCACAACCAAGTCGCACTTCTTGATTCATCAAGAGATGATGACTTCTCTGAAATCATCTCCTTTCTTACCCAATCATCTTACTACACAGCCCTTACCGTTAACCCCACTGTTTACTCCAACAAAATGGCCGAATTTTGGGGAAATGGTCAAGCCGAAACCCTAAATGGGATTCGTATATTGAGGTCCAGCATTTGTGGACAGGAGTTCATCATCACTGAACAACTCATCAGGGAGCATCTAGAGCTTCATGATGAAGGAGCTCCTATTGAATTCCTCAAAGAAGATTTAGACAGCACTTACATCCTAATGGGATATGGTGGAGACATAAGCAGGTCGACAGTCTACAAGTTCAACTTCACCTACAACTGGAAGTTCCTCCTGCATGTTGTCCTCCACTGCCTGTCAAACAAGTCTGGGGGATGGGATCAAATCCCATATGAACTAGGATGCTTAGTTCATGGATTAGTGAGAGGCCTGCGATTTAATTACTCAAGATTTGTGTTCACTAATCTGATTAGGAATCTTTAAAGGGAGACATTCTTTATGTATCCCCGATTCATTCAACACATAATCAACTGTGAGTTGGAATAGAGTATGCTTGTCTGTGCAACTGCTCTAACTATCCCTCACATGCGGCCCACTATCTTCAAGACTTTGAAGAAAGTGTCCACCAACTTCACTGGAAGGTACACTTCTCTACTTCCAGGTATGATTGAGCGCATAGCTCTTGTTGACATCCCTATTCACCCCACAAGTGATGAACCCACACCAGCAACCTCCTCCATAATGCCTACACTGCCTTCTCCACCCATCACCATCATTTACCAAAGACGCCCCAAACGAATCCTTGTTCAATATACTCTGATTGAACAAGCCCCTCCTGTTCAATCCAAAAAGACTAGAGTGGAAACATGGGCTCCCACTTAGTCTGAGGTCTCACCATCCTTCTCTTTTGACCTCAATATGGGTTTTGAGTCTCCTCAGTCTCAAACCCAGGAGCCCGACACCCAAACTAACAACCCTTAGGATAAGCACTTACACTCTTCTGAGCAGCCAACTAAGGACAGCCCCACCAAAGGCTCAATGCCTATAGACATTGACCAAGGTCCCGGGTCAGTAGGCTTAACCTCCTTATCTTTTACCGACCTTCTCTTCAAAACTGATGAAGAGATAACACCTCTCCATGGCAATGACGTTGATCTACAACACCTTCTCCAAGACTAGCAGAGCCTAGAGAAATCCCTTATAGATAGTGGAGGTGAGTCCCACTGATGTGGAGGGGACTCATGCAGATTCAACTGCCACTACAGAAGGTGCCTCAATGGATCCTATAGATAGTGGTAACATATCTCAGAATGAACCTGCGGCAACCAAGCCTTTTGATGACTCTAAAAGAGACATCATTCAGCACGGGAAACCAAGGTGCCAAGAAACCAAATCTGGTGGTGAGGCTGAACATACCAGGTATGTTACCTCATCTCCTCGTGATTCTTCAAAAGAATATGAGGGAAGCATGCCACTCCTCATAAAAGACCTTCTGTCTAAAGTCTCAAACCTTGAATCCTTGTTTAGGACTTTAGAAGAAAGGTCCGCCACTCAGCAAGTTAAGATTAACAATCTCAAGGCTCAACTAGCTGAGAAACAGACTGAGAGATCTGTTAGGCATGTACCTGTTCAGGTGTCATTGACTTCTTCCTCTAGATCATCTAGCTCTCAAGATGATGCTACCAAAAAGGGGGAGAATGTTCAGAGACAAACACTTGAGGACTCATAGAGCCACACTTCAACTTCAACATCTTCTACTCATATCATCACTGTGTCTGAGCCATCTCAAGTCATTCTTCAAGTCGACCCAAAGATGCCAAGTGATCTCTACAGACTCTTCACCAAGTTTCTGTTCAGATCCTCTACTGAGCAGCCAAGTCCAGATGCTGCAATGATCTACTTTGGAGCTAAAGAGCTTCAGAGGCTTACTGCACCTTCTACTGTGGAAGGGGTTGGTCAACCTAAGGTCCACATGGAACCTAAGATTCATTTTGAAAGGGAAATAGGGACTGATGGCCCAACAACTGAAATAGTTGGGACAAAATCTGCATCTCCTTCATTTTCTAAAGCTAAAGTTAAAGCCTCGGAAGAACAAGCTGAATCTTCTGAAGTTGAAATGGAAGTCGCGGAAGGACTGTTTAAAATGTCTGAGGAACTAATCATCACAGATGCATTCCTTGAAATGGCATCTAAGGTGAACAGTGAGGACTTTCTGAATCTACCTCCATCCCAGACACCATCTCTGCCTCTCTTACAATCAGAATCCACTCTCCAAGAACCACCACAATCAGGCTCTTCAAAGGATAAAGGGAAAAGAAAGATGACTGCGGAAGAGCTTCAGGAAGAGGAGAAGATTGAGAAACTAAAGAAGAAAGGAAGACTTCCAACTTAAAAGTTGCTAGCTGCCAGTACAAAAGTAGCTGCAGCCAATCAGGAGGCTGTCAACAATAAGAGAAGGGAAGAGATCATTGACCAGCTTATCCGATTGGGAGCTGCCAATGAAGAAACACTCTTGCTACCACTAGGGGAGTTGGTGAATCTGGAGAAGGCAACCTAGCTGAAACTTGAAAAAGAAGCCAGGTTGGCCTTCGAGAAAGAAAAAGAAGAACAGAAGGAAGCTAAATTGCAGCTGAGGAGAGACAGGATAAATTTCCAAATCTCTAGAGGCTTTAATCTTCAAGAACTCTCTCCACACAATGATGAGACGATCCTTTGGCTCTACAATAAAGAGCAAGATCAAATGGTGAAAGAAAGAAGAAAGGCTGCAAGAGAAAAGACAAAGGAGAAGAAGAAGGAGGAGGAAGAAGATAGGGTCACTGCAACCAGGAAGCTCAATGAAAAGGCCTGGATGAAAGACTATCTTCGGGCCCATGGCTTCTCTGGAAGGCAGGTGGGTCCCATGTCTGAGAAGACACTCCAACGGATTCTTAGTGAAATCAAGGCTGACATTTGGTTGCGAAAGAGAAAAGAGATGTACAGAAGGGCAAAGGGGATGACCTTCACTGCAACCACCCAACCACAACCTGAACCCTCACCCCTACCTTTCACCATCAAAACCAAACCCTTCACCCCTGAACCCACATCTTTTCCACATCCCCTTCATCACCCTAACCACCTAAACTTCCCATCCTCCAACCAAAAACACTTCGCGGAACCTCTGAACCTCAACCTACCCAACAACCATCCAAACCATCCCCTTAGCCTTCTCAACATCTCTCTCTTGAGGAGTTCAAGGTAATCAAGACTAAGCTCATCAACTGCATAACTTTGAGCGAAGTCTCATATGATGAAGGTTTGTCAACACTACCTGTGTTGATGGATCTTTTTGTTCCCTCACAAGAGATCAATTCCTTGATTTACCTAGAGGAACATTGGACCAGGCAGCTAGACTTCTAGGTCTCAACTCAGATTCACTGAATGATGGAGAGAAGAAACTTAGAAGGAAACTGGTGACTCTACTGGATACTAAGAAAGAGGACAAGATTCCCAGTCAGCCTCTTGTGCTTAGAAAGGGAATAATCTGGTGGAGGTTCGATGAAACTTCTCACAACTTTGTTGTTGAGAGGGAGAATGACGAAGTCTAGAGACTTAATGCAACCTCTGTGTTACACTCCAGCAGATTTGACATTGTTGAGTTAGCAGAGAAGCCATTCTCCAACCCCTCCAACTCTGAAGCTGCTGCACCCAATCTGCCATTTTGGACCTCCAAGCTCATCCAAACCGATTCTAAGCCCAAATCAATCATCCTAAACCTTAGTAATGCGTACCATAACCCTATTCAAGCACGCACAAGGCCGGAATCAAACCCCAAACGCATCACACACAAACACATACAAATGGGTCAAGCACACACATATATAAAACGGGTTTTCAAATGTGTTCTAGCCCTAAAATCGACCAAAACATTTAAAAGGGGGTCCTAGAACTCACATAAACAACACCGTGGAGTAGAGCTTCGTTTGGACCCGGTACACGACGATTTTGCACGCTTGGATCTACCTGAACCAACCTTTTCTCTCTTTTCTCCTTTCTTTCTCCTCTCTTTCTCTTTGCTAAACTTTTTTTGAGATGTGGGGAGGGTGTGGGCTCCCCTCCCCTCTTATTCCCCTTCTCTTCCAAACTTTGTCACGTTTTGGCAAGTTTGGTCCCCCGACTTTGGACTTTATTTCTTTTTCTTCTCTCGTCGGCTTCAAAGAAAATATCCGGGTGTTACAAGTCCACCCCCCTTATATAGGTTTCATCCCCGAAACCTGTTATTCTTTGAACAAACATGGGTAATGCCGCCTCATTTCTTCTTCAGTATCCTACGTAGACTCGGATCCTTTCCTGTGCTTCCACTGTATCCGCACAAGAAGAACTACTTTATTTCTCAGCCTCTTCTATTTTCGATCGATGATTGCCACTGGTTGCTCCACATAAATGAGCTGTTCGTCTACTTTGATATCCTCCAGTGGAATAATCATATCTTTATCTGACAAGCACTTTCTTAGATGAGATACAGGAATGTCGGGTGAATTCCACTTAACTCATCTAGTAACTCCAATCTATAGGCCACCTCCCCTACTCGAGCAATGATTTGGAAAGGGCCTATGTATCTTGGGCTCAACTTTCCCCGCTTTCTGAATCGGATAATACCCTTCCAGGGTGAGACCTTCAACATAACCCGGTCACCCACCTTGAACTCAATCAGTTTGCATCGTTTATCAGCATACGACTTCTATTTATCTTTGGCTGCCTTCATGAAGGCCTTGATTTTTTCAAGCTTCTCAATTGTAGCCTCGATTACCTCGACGCTCCCGAGTTTTTTTGACCAATATCACCACAACAGACGGGTGTTATGCATCTCTTACCGTATAGCATCTCGTAGGGTGGCATACCAATGCTGGCATGATAACTGTTGTTGTATGAAAATTCAGCTAACGATAAGTGGTCATCCCAACTTACCCTAAAATCAATAACACATGCCCGAAGCATGTCCTCTAATGTCTGAATGGTCCTCTCTAATTGACCATCAGTCTGGGGATGGTAAGCCATGCTAATGTGTAACCTCGTCCCTATAGCGTCATGGAATTTCTTCCAAAATTTGGATGTAAACAGGGTGTCACGATTAGACACAATAGACACCGGCACACCATGACGAGTTACAATTTCCTTGATGAACAGGTCAGCCAACCTCTCAGATGAATATGTCTCGCGAATTGATAGGAAGTGAGCACTCTTCATCAAACGGTCAACAATCACCCATATAGCATCATACCCTTTCGGCGTACTGTAACACCCAGAAATTTTCTTTGAAGCCGATGAAAGAAAGAAAAGAAATAAAGCCCAAAGTCGAGGGACCAAACTTGCCAAAACGGGAAAACCCTTGAAGGAGTGGGAGTATAAATGGGGGAAGGCACCCACACCCTCCCCCACACCTAATTAATTTTCGGATTAGAGAGAAGAGAAGGAGAAAAAGTGGTCTCAAGCTTGGTTCGTGTGGATTCGAGCATGGAAATCAAAGTGTAGCGAGTTGAATCTACGCTCTACTCGACGAGGTTGTCAAGGTGAGTTCTAGGACCCCTCTTTTAAACGTTTTTGGTCGATTTTAGGGCTGGAACACATCTGAAAACCCGTTTTTGTATGTGTGTGTTTGACCCATTTGTCTGTGTTTACGTGTGATGCGTTTGGAGTTTGTTTTCGGGCTTGTGTGTGCTTGTATGGGGTTGTAGTATGCATTCCTAAGGTTTAGGATGGTTGATTTAGGCTTTAGTATGGGTTTGGATGAGCTTAGAGGTCAAAAATGGCACATTGGGTTCGGGAGTGAGCTGAATTCTGCGCAGTTAGGGCTATGCGACTGAATGAGGTTCAATCGCATGTGAGTCGTGCGACTGGGGCCCATACGCCTGCCAGTCGTGCGACTGAAGGTCAATCGCATGGGGAGTCATGCGAATCAGAGTTCATCCACATTAAGTTCATCTGCATTAGTTCCATTCGCATGGGACTCATCCGCATTGGTGTTCATCCGCATGAGGTCCATTCGCAGGATTGGGTGTTCATTCACATAGGTGTTCATCCGCATTGGTCCATTCCCATGATGTTCAGTCACCTGGAGGCCATGTGCTGAAGGGTGCCCATACACCCAAGTAGGGCTTGTGTACCCGAGGAAAATCGTAGTTTAAATTACTGACTTTCAGGGGAAAGTGCAGATGTAGGTTTGATGTGGAAGTTCTCGTAAGTTCATGTAAGGTGACTGTTGAGGCCTTAGAGGTTATGTTAGGCATGATGATGATGTTGCATGTTTATGCATGAGGTATGTGTGTATGATGTTGCCCTGTATGATGATGATGACTGTGTATGTTATGTTCCTTGTTATGACGTATGTTTATCTTTCTCATGGATTTGCGTTGAATGTTAATGAATGAAATGAAAGTATTATGTAACGTAAATTGAAAGATAATGAAAGAGGAACATTAAGGAAGAATGCATGCATTAATAGATAATGAAAGTAAAGAAAGTCTTGCAAGCAAATGTATGGAAAGGACACGCCAGTAAAAGGTGTTAGCCCAACGGAGTGCGGGTTCGCTACCCCGGGAGGATGCATATTGGGTTCTTTCTTTGTGATTGACCATTTGTATGGAACCATTGTTGCTTGGCTTAGGTACTATGGCAAAAGGTGTTAGGCATGGTGAATGAAGGTCTATGATAGGCTTAGGTTCAGTACCATGAGAATGAAGGGCATAGCACATGACAATGGTATACCTGAACTTTATCTTAGGTACTGTGGCCAGAGGTGTTGTGCACCGTGAATGAAGGTCTATGATAGGATTAGGCCTAGTACCATGAGCATGAAGGGTAAAGTTCATGGTGTTGACGAAAGGAAAAGATGTAATGACGAACGAACGAATGAAAGTAAGAATGAATGAATGAGCGGAAGTTAATGAACGATGAAGATAATAACTATTATCTATGTGTACGTAAGATGTATGATCGCGTAAAAGAAATGAACGGTTTTAACGAAAGAAGAGTATGTTTTATTATAAAACTAGAACTCACTCAGCAACGTTGACTTTTATGTGTTTCCAGTTGGCAGGTAATGTTTGCTGAGGATGGCACGGGGCGGCTACTCAGCTCTCTTGGATGACATCCATTTATATAATGCTTTTGTGATGTAATGCAACAATGTATTTTGTAACTGATTAATGATGTATTAATTTGCAAAAGCTTCTATGATGAAATGAGATGTCATTTTTGAATGTTTCCGCTGCAATGTTTATGTAAGATAAATGAAAATGTATGTTTTATGTGCAATGATTTACCAGCTGTAAGTGTCCCGGGAACGGGGTCTTACACGTACGCGGCAGCTTCGTAATGAAATCCATGGTGATATGCTCCCACTTCTATTCCGGTATATCCAAAGGTTGGATTTTCCCATACGGCTTCTAATGCTCGGCATTCACCCGTAGACAAGTAAGGCATTTACTCACATACTCCACTACGTCCCGTTTCATACCTGGCCACCAATAATCCTTCTTCATGTCTTGATACATCTTTGTGGCACCAGGATGAATGGAGTATCAAGTCTTGTGAGCTTCATCCAAAATCTTCACCCGTAGATCCCCAAAACAAGGAATCCACACCCGTCCAAATCGGGTTTTAACACCAAGTGTGTTTTCACCCAATTTCATAACTAGACCTCTCATTCTTTCAGAGTTAAGATGATCTTCTTTCAATGCCTCATCTTGAAACTCTTTGACTTGCTTCATCACATCTGAGGTCATGATCAACTGATATGCTTTCACCCGAATCGGTTTAGGCCTTTATTTTCGGCTAAGGGCATCCGCCACCATATTGGCTTTGCCCGGATGGTAGTGGATCTCACAATCATAATCCTTTATAAGCTCCAACCATCGTCTCTACCTCATGTTCAGATCTTTCTGCTCAAAGAAGTACTTCAAGCTCTTGTGGTCAGTGAAGATGGTGCACTTCGTCCGGTAAAGATATTGCCTCCAAATCTTTAGTGCAAAAACCACAGCTGCAAGCTCCAAGTCATGAGTAGGATAATTGACCTCATGAATCTTCAGCTGTCCAGATGCATAGACTATAACCTTCTCTCTCTACATTAGCACATACCCCAACCCCAAGTAGGAAGCATTAGAATAAACCACCAAATCTTCACTTCCATCGGGTAATGACAAAATAGGAGCTTGAGTCAATCTCGCCTTCAATTCTTTGAACGCCTTCTCTTGAGCTTGACCATATACAAACTTCACATCCTTCCGGGTCAACTTAGTTAGTGGAGAAGCGATCTTCGAGAAGTCTTGAATGAATCTCCTGTAGTAGCCTGCCAAACCCAAGAAACTACGAATCTCGGAGGGCGTCTTTGGAGACTTCCATTGCATCACCGCCTCCACCTTTGCTGGGTCCACCATAATCCCATCAAGATTCACCACATGACCCAAGAACTGAACTTCGCGCAACCAAAATGCACACTTGGAGAACTTGGCGTACAACTTCTCCTTCCTCAGCGTCTCCAGAACCTCCCGAATGTGACCAGTATGCTCCTCCTCATTCTTCAAATAAATCAGAATATCATCAATAAACATGATCACTAATATATTCAACATCGACCGACACACTCGATTCATCACATCCATAAAAGCAGCTAGTGCATTGGTCAAACCAAAAGACATGACAAGAAACTCGTAGTGACTATAGCACGTGCGGAAAGCTGTTTTAGGAACATCCTGCTCTTTCACTTTCAACTAATGGTAACCAGATCGAAGGTCTATCCTTGAAAACCAACTAGAACTTTGATGCTGGTCGAACAAATAATCTATTCTCCGTAAGGGGTATCGGTTCTTGACCGTCAGCTTGTTCAGCTTGCGGTAGTCAATACACATCCTCATACTACCATCTTTCTTCTTCACGAACAGGATCGGAGCACCCTAAGGAGACATACTCGGTCTGATGAACCCCTTATCAAGCATCTCTTTCAACTACTCCATCAACTCCTTCATCTCAGTCGGAGCCAACCGATACGGTGCCATGGCAACAGGTTGGGCACCGGTATCAGATCAATCTGAAACTCGATATCTCTGTCAGATGGCACTCCCGGTAAGTCTTCTGGGAATACGTTTGGAAAGTCACACACAACCGGTACATTGGATAGTTGTGGTGTTGGCGTATCCACATCTTTTACATAAGCCAACTAGGTGCTACATCCACGCCTTATACACTTTTTCGCCACCGCCACTGAGATTACTTTCGGGATCGTCGTGACCCGATCCCCATAAAAATTTACCAAACTCCCGTCAGGCGCTATCAAACGAACCATCTTCTTGCGACACACAATGTTCTCCTCGAAGTCCGCTAACCAATCCATCCCAAGAACCAAATTGAAACCACCTAAGGTCATCACGAACGGTCTAACAAGAAACTTATCACCTTCTAGCTCCACATCACAGTTCTCTATCATCTCAGAGATGCTGGTAGACTTACCTATGGTAATTTCTATTTCAAAGGGCGCATTAACATGTCTACTACTAACAGGCAGCTTAGCACAGAAAGCAGTAGAAATAAAACTTTTACTGGCACCCGAATCAAATAACACAGAAGCTAAAGTTTGGTTCACTAGAAACGTACCGGGCACAACATCAGGGTCCGTCCTAGCTTCCTCCTATGTCATAGTGAATGCCCAGGCGCTCACCCTTGGTCCTTCGCTTCCCGTCTTCTTTACCCCAGAACTCTCAGCCCTCGGCTTCTTACAGTCTTTACTCATATAACCACTTTCCCCATAGTTGAAACACCTTGTACCCTTGTAGTCTCTAACCATATGACCAGGCTTCCCACATTTGAAATAGACGTTCAACCCCCACTTACACTCGCCACTGTGGTCTTTCCCACATTTGCCACACTTCTTCGATCCCGTACCCGGTGTGACTACACGGTGATCGTCCGTCCGTGGCTTCTTGTTACCCGTCGAGGTATCACCCCGACCGAACCTCTTCCCATTCCAGTTCCAATCACCACCACTCTTCTTGCTACCTTCAGTCACCACCACTGTTCTCTCATCGTACAGTCTCCCCGCCAAATCCACTGCCGACCTAAATGTGCTCGGTCCGGCAGCGATCATGTGCCTGCGGATATCCACTGCCAAGCCCTGAATGTATCTTTTGATCTTTCGTGACAGAGGTGTCACTTGGTCCGACACCAGACGTGCCATCTCATTGAATTTGATGGTGTACTGTTGGTGTGTCATCGTTCCCGCCTCCAGCTGCAGGAATTCTCTCTCAACGTTATCCATTTCTTTATGAGGATAGAACTTCTCGATCACTAACTTCTTCAGTTCAGAGCATCTCATTCTCCCAATGGCCCTGCTACCCTCGGTTTGGACTATATTGTCCCACCAGCACAGAGCCGAGTCCATAAAAGAATGGGTAGCAAACTTTAATTTCTGGTCCTCCCGGCACTCGCTGATGTTCAAGACAACCTCCATTTCTCTCACGCACCGGTGAGCAGCAGCAGCAGTGCCGTTTCCATCAAAAGTCCGGGGCTTGCACCATTGAAACGCCCCATAATTACAGCCTCGTGCCACCTTCGGCGCGGGCTCTTCTTCTTCTTCTTCATCGTCAGATAGAACCGTTTCAGGCTCTGGTTGCTCTCGTCCTTCCGAGAACCTATTCCTCTCTTTCCTTTCCCCTTCCCGTACCACCTTAATAACTTTGGTCACTACAGACGGTAAGATCGGCTGAATGACCTGATGCACCTCTTCAACCATAGCCACTTTCACCGAGGCCCTTAGGTTTGCACTCTTATCACCACTCTCTGCATGAGGGGTCTCGGGTTCTTTAGGAACCACCTTTTCAACTCTGGGTCTTCCCCTCTTGGGTCACGGCTCAGCACCAAGCCCATCACGACCACCTCCACGAGAGGCTTTCGAAGATCTACCACCAGCCATTCACACGCACACTGAAAGATTCAAACACCAACACGGTCATTCAAGGGAACAAGTCAGTTTATAGCAAGTATAGTATGTCCTTAATTACAGTGACTAGTTATGATTAGCCACTTACTTTACACTACACACCTCGAGCATTACCTATCCTGACTATATCAGCATTTAAATCTACAAGCAACACATAACCACATACCATGTGCACAAAATACTGGTTAACATTATGAAAATACCGGATGGCACGTAGCTACTGAGATTGGCATCCCCTCCCTTTCCGTCCTATTCTCAGTTTAAGTTATGTTTATTTTGAAAATTTACCCATTTCACTTAAACTTTGGCTCTGATACCAACTTGTAAGGCCCCGTTCCCGGGACGCTTACAGCTGGTAAATCATTGCACATAAATCATATAACTTTACATTTAACCTTTATAAAGCATCACAGCGGAAACACATCAAAAATAACTTTTCATATCATTACAAATGCTATTGCAAATTAATACAACATTCTTTCAAAATATTGTTTGTTCGCATTACAATGCAAAAACATTAATCAAAAGAATGCCATCCAAAAGAGCTGAGTACCCGCCCTGTGCCATCCTCAGCAACATTACCTGTCAACTGGAAACACATAAAAGTCAGTGTTGCTGAGTGAGTTCTAGTTTTATAATAAAACATACTTTTCTTTCATTAAAACTGTTCTTTACTTTCATGCGATCATACATCATACGTATACATAGATAATATCATTATCATCTTCATCATTCATTCTTTAACTTTCATTTATTCATCGTACGTCATTATCATTCACATCATACATACTTTCTTTCTTTCGTACGTTCATTTCTTTCGATGACATGTACAACCCGGAACATTGTGCGCGAAGCGGGTAACTAGGCCTTACATCTTTCATAGACCTCGAACATGTAAGACCCGGTTATTGTTAAAAAGCCAAGATAAAAAGACTAAAAGCAAGAAAGGCAATAAGGTCCAAGTGGAGGGACCAAAACTGTCCAAAACAACAAAACTTTAGAAAAGTTGGTGATAAAGCTGGCATGGCCGTCCATCACCTTTTCTACACCCAATTTTCGGTCATTTTAGAGAGAGAAACAAGGGAAGAAGAGCAGAACTCGGTTTTGAAGAAGAAGAACAGAAGAAGTCGAATTCAAGGTAAGAATTCAAGGTTTTTATGCTTTTATGTCGGGTTTAATCCGGTTATGTGCTTGTATGCTTATGGGTTGTGTTTGTGCTCGGGTGTGTGTGTTTTTGGTGTTGTTTCTAGGTGTTTTGAACTCTTTGCAAGCGGGTTAAAAGGAAGAACACCCAAGTTGCACCAGGTGAGTTCTAGACCCGGTTTTTACATGTTTTAAACTATGTTTGGGGCTGAAAACGTATTAAAATAATTTTACAAAGTTATGTGATTACCCGTATGTAATATGTGTATGCTGGATGTTAGTTCTGGATGGTTTGTAGGCTACTCATGTTTAGAATAGCCACATTATGCATTAGAACAGATGGATTCGATGATTAGGATTGAAAATATCCTAGAAACATGTTTACAGAATGCTCATGTGCCTAGATAAGTGTTCATATGTCTGGAATTGCCTTAGAAAGAATTAAGTGTAAGTCATGCGCCTAAACAGTAACTCATGCGCCCAACATTTACCTTAGAAATGTTTAAGTTCTGCCCATGCGCCCGAACAGTGGCCCATGCACCTAGAAATGTTAGTCGGATGACTAAGGGTAGGGCCATGCGCCCCAATAGCGCCCATGCGCCCAAGTGGCCCATGCGCCTAAGTGTTCATGCGTCTGAATAGTACCCATTCGCCTAAATTAGGCTGGAATTTACTAAGTGTTCAGACGTCTGGAAGTCCCCATCTGCCTAAATTGGGCTGGAATTGACGTCCGGAAGTCCCCATGTGCCTGAAAGTGGCCCATGCGCCTAAGTGTTCCCCATGCACCTGAATAGTGTCCATGCGTCGGCATAGTGCCCATGCGCCTAGGACTTAGCTTATTTTTCTGATTTTTGGGGAAAATGTGTAAAGTAGGTTTTGACTTGGGAAATTCCTGGGGGACTATATGTTGACTTTTGAGGTCATAAATAGTATGATGGGCATGTTATGGATGATGATGATGATGATGATGATGATAATGATGTTGCATGATTATGCATGATGTATGTTATGTATGTATGATGCCCTATGATGATGTATGTATGGTATGTTATATATGTTCCTATGATGATGAATGTTCGGGGTCTATGATAGACTTAGGCCCAGTAACCAGGTTCATGCACAATGTTCGGGGTATTGTACATGTCACAAGATGTAACGAATGAATGAAGATTAATGAATGTAATGGAAGATAATAATTATATTATATGTGTGTACATATGATGTATAACCACGAACGTATGGAACGTATAGTATGGACTCTGTAATGTAATAAATAACGATTTTATGAATGTTTTATTATACAACTAGAACTCACTCAGCGACGCTGACTTTTATACGTTTTTAGTTGGCAGGTAAACATTGCTAGGGATGGCATGAGGCGGCTACTCAGCTCTTTTGGATGGCATCTATTTAATTAAGGCTTTTGTGATGTAATACAACGATATAATTTTGTAACCAACAAACGATGCATTATTTTGCAAAAGTTTTTAGGATGAAATGAAATTGCATTTGTTTTATGTTTTCCGCTGCAATGTTTTGATGAATAAATGTAAAGTATATGTTTTACGTGCGATGAATCACCAGCTGTGAGCGTCCCGGAATCGGGGCCTTACAAGTTGGTATTAGAGCCAAAGTTTAAGTGAATTGGGTAAATTTTCAAAATAAACCTTAACTTAAACTGAGAATGGGACGGAATGGGAATGGGATGGCAATCTGAGTAGCTGCGTGCCATCAGGTGTTTTCGTAATATTAACCGGTTTATGTGCGCATGGTATGTGATTATGTGTTATATGTAGATTTAAATACTTATGTAGTCAGGACAGGTAATGCTCGGGGTATAAAGAGTAAAGTGAGTGGCTAATCACAACTGGCCACTGTAATTTGGGACTTACTATACTTGACATGAACTGAGCTGTTCCCTTGAATGATCGTGTTGGTGATTGAATCTTTCAGTGTGTTAGTAGATGGCTGGAGGTAGATCTTCGAAGGCCTCTCGTGGTAGGGGTCACGGTGCTGAACCGCGACCCAAGAGGGGTAGACCTAGAGTTAAGAAAGTGGTTCATGAAGAACCAGAAACCCCTCATCCGGAGGGCGGAGATGAGAGTGCTAACCTGAGAGCCTCAGTGAAGGAGGCGGTTGTGGAAGAAGTGCACCAAGTCATGCAGACGATCCTACCGTCTGTGGTGACTGAAATGATAAAGGCAGTTAGAGAGGGAGAGAGAAAGGAAAAGAGTGGACCTACGGGCGAAAGAAGACAGCCCGAGACTGAGACAGTTCCGTCCGATGATGAGGACGAGGAAGAAGAGCCTGCGCCGGAGGCGACCCGAGGCTGCAACTACGGGGTGTTTATGAGATGCAAACCCCCTACTTTCGATGGAAACGGCACTGCTGCTGCTGCTCACCGATGGGTGAGGGAAATGGAGGCGGTACTTGATATCAGCGAGTGGCGAGAAGACCAGAAGGTTAAGTTCGCTACCCACTCATTCGTAGACTCGGCTCTGTGCTGGTGGGACAACATAGTCCAAGCTGAGGGTAGTCGGGCAATCGGGAGAATGAGATGGTCGGAGTTGAAAAGTTGGTGATCGAGGAGTTTTGTCCTCACCGGTAAATGGACAAGGTCGAGAGAGAGTTTCTGCAACTAGAGGCGGGAACTATGACGCACCAAGAGTACACCACAAGGTTCAATGAAATGGCACGACTGGTGCCCGATCAGGTGACGCCACTGTCATGAAAGATTAAGAGATATATTCAGGGACTGCTGGCGGATATCCGTAGGCATATGATCGCCGCCCGGCCGAGCACTTTTAGGTCGGCGGTTGATTTGGCTGGTAGACTATATGATGAGTGTGAGGTGGTAGTGGCTGAGGAGAAGAAGATGAGTAGGGATGGGAAACGGTTTGGGCATGGTAGAGCCGCTCCAAACAATAAGGCGGCGAGGGTAGGTGACCAACGTGTGGTCATAGCTAGTGCTGGGTTGGAGAAGTGTGGCAAGTGCGGGAAGGAGCACGGTGGTGAGTGCAGATGGGGGTCGAATATCTGTTTCAAGTGTGGGAAGCCTGGTCATATGGCTAGAGACTGTGGAGGTGTGAAGTGTTTCAACTATGGCGGAAGTGGTCACATGAGTAGGGAGTGTAAGAAGCCAAGGGCCGAGAGTTCCGGGGTGAAGAAGGCCGAAGGAGAAGGGCCGAAGGCAAGCGCCCGAGCTTTCACGATGACTCGGGAGGAGGCTAGGACAGATCCTGACGTGGTGTCAGGTATGTTTCTAGTAAACCAAACTCTTGCATCTGTGTTGTTTGATTCTGGTGCTAGTAGGAGTTTCATTTCTGCTGCCTTTAGTGCTAAGTTTCCCAATAGGAGTAGATGTATTAGTGAGCCATTCGATGTAGAAACAGCTATTGGTAAGTCCACTAGAATTACTGAGGTGATAGAGGACCGTGCCATAGAACTAGAAGGTCATAGGTTTGCTGCTAAGTTACACGTGATACCCCTAGGTGGATTTGATGTAGTACTAGGGATGGACTGGTTAGCAACCTATGAGGCAAATATCATGTGTCGCAAGAAGATGATCCGATTGACAACGCCTGACGGAAATGAGGTGACGGTTTATGGTGATCGCGTCACGACAATCCAGAGGGTGATTTCGATGGCAGTGGTGGGAAAGTGCATGAGACGCAGATGTAGTGCCTACTTGGCATACATAAAAAGATGTGGGTACGTCGGTATCGCAATTATCCGAAGTACTAGTGGTGCACGACTTTCCGGACGTATTCCCGGAAGACTTACCCGGTGTGCCACCAGACCGCGAGGTTGAGTTCCAAATTGACTTGATACCCGGTGCTCAACCGTACCGGTTGGCTCCGACTGAGATGAAAGATTTAATGGAGCAGTTGCAAGAACTGCTGGATAAGGGGTTCATTAGACCGAGTATCTCTCCATGGGCTGCTCCGGTATTATTTGTGAAGAAGAAAGACGGTAGTATGAGGATGTGTATTGACTACCGAGAGTTGAACAAGTTGACGGTGAAGAACTTATACCCCCTACCTAGAATAGACGATCTGTTTGATCAGCTCCAAGGTGCTAGTTGGTTTTCGAGGATATATCTCCGATCTGGTTACCATCAACTAAAAGTGAAGGAGCAGGACATTCCTAAAATAGCTTTTCGCACGCGCTACGGTCACTATGAGTTCCTCATTATGTCATTTGGATTGACCAATGCGCCAGCTGCTTTTATGGATCTGATGAATCGAGTGTGTCGGCCAATGTTAGATAAATCGATGATTGTGTTCATTGATGATATCCTGATTTATTCAAAGAGTGAGATTGAGCATGCCGGTCACATTCAGGAGGTTCTGGAGACGCTAATAAGGGAGAAGCTATATGCAAAATTCTCCAAGTGTGTGTTTTGGTTACGCGAAGTTCAGTTCTTGGGTCATGTGGTGAATCCCGATGGGATTATGGTGGACCCGACTAAGGTAGAGGCAGTGACACAATGGAAGTCCCCAAAGACGCCATCCGAGATTCGTAGTTTCTTGGGTTTGGCGGGCTACTATAGGAGATTTATACAAGACTTCTCTAAGATTGCTTCTTCACTGACTAAGTTGACCCGGAAGGATGTAAAGTATGTATGGAGTCAGGCTCAGGAGAAGGCATTCGAGGAGTTGAAGACGAGGTTAACTCAAGCTCCTGTCTTGTCGTTACCCGATGGAAGCGAAGATTTGGTGGTGTATTTAGACGCTTCTTACTCGGGGTTGGGGTGTGTGTTAATGCAAAAAGGAAAAGTTATAGCCTACGCATCCCGATAGCTGAAGGTTCATGAGGTCAACTACCCTACTCATGACTTGGAACTAGCGGTCGTGGTCTTTGCACTAAAGATTTAGAGGCACTATCTGTATGGCACGAAGTGCACAATCTTCACCGACCATAAGAGCTTAAAGTACTTCTTTGAGCAGAAGGACCTGAATATGAGGCAGAGACGATGGTCGGAGCTCATAAAGGATTATGACTATGAGATCCATTACCATCTGGGCAAAGCTAACATGGTGGCTGATGCTCTTAGCCAGAAGGAGAGGCCCGAGCCGATTCGGGTGAAAGCATACCAACTAATCATGACCTCTGCCGTAATGAAGCAAGTCAAGGAGTTTCAGGATGAGGCATTAAAAGAAGATCATCTAAACTCTGAAAGAATGAGAGGTCTGGTTAGGGAATTGAGTGAAAACACACTTGGTGTTAAAACTCATTTGGACGGGCGTGGATTCCTCGTTTCGGGAATCTACGTGAGAAGATTATGGACGAAGCTCACAAGACCCGATACTCTATCCATCCCGGTGTCACAAAGATGTACCAAGACATGAAGAAGGATTATTGGTGGCCGGGTATGAAACGTGACGTGGTGGAGTATGTGAGCAAATGCCTTACTTGTTTGCAAGTGAAGGCGGAACATCAAAAGCCGTATGGGAAGATCCAACCTTTGAATATACTGGAATGGAAGTGGGAGCACATCCATGGATTTCATTACGAAGCTGCCACGTACTCCGAAAGGATACGATGCCATATGGGTGATTGTTGACCGCTTGACGAAAAGTGCTCACTTCCTACCGATCCGCGAGACATATTCATCCGAGAGGTTGGCTGACCTGTTCATCAAGGAGATTGTAACTCGTCATGGTGTGCCGGTGTCTATTGTGTCGGATCATGACACCCGGTTTACATCTAAATTCTGGAAGAAATTCCACGATGCCATGGGGACGAGGTTACATATTAGCACGGCTTATCATCCCCAAACTGATGGTCAGTCAGAAAGGACCATTCAGACATCGGAAGACATGCTTCGGGCATGTGCGATTGATTTTCGAGGAAGTTGGGACGACCACCTACCGTTAGGTGAATTCTCGTACAACAATAGTTATCTTGCCAGCATTGGTATGCCACCATACGAGATGCTATACGGTAGGAGATGCAGAACACCCGTTTGTTGGGGTGACATTGGTCCGAAAGAGTTGGGAAGCGTCAAGGTAATCGAAGCAACGACCGAGAAGCTGGAGAGGATCAAAGCCTTCATGAGGGCAGCTAAAGATAGACAAAAGTCATATGCCGATAAATGACGTAGACCAATTGAGTTCCAGGTGGGTGACCGGGTCATGTTGAAGGTCTCACCTTGGAAGGGTATTATCCGATTTAGGAAGTGGAGCAAGTTGAGCCCAAGGTATGTAGGCCCTTTCCAATCATTGCTCGAGTGGCAGAGGTGGCCTATAGATTGGAGTTGCCAGATGAGTTAAGTGAAATTCACTCGACATTCCATGTATCTCATTTGAGAAAGTGCATAGCTGATGAAGACATGATTGTTCCACTGGAGGACATTGAAGTTGATGAAAGGCTCAATTATGTGGAGCAACCAGTGGCAATCATCGATCGTAAAGAAAGGAGGATAAGAAATAAAGTGGTTCCTCTTGTGCGTGTACAGTGGATGCACAGGAAGGGATCCGAGTCTACATGGGAGACTTAGGAGGAGATGAGACAGCATTATCCTCATCTGTTCGAGGAATAACAGGTTTCAGGGACGAAACTATATAAGGGGGGTGGACTTGTAACACCGGTTATTTTTAAAAAGCCAAGATAAAAAGAATAAAAGCAAGATAGGCAATAAGGTCCAAGTGGAGGGACCAAAAGTATCCAAAAGGACAAAACTTTAGAAAAGTTGGTGATAAAGGTGGCATGGCCGCCCATCACCTTTTCTACACCCAATTTTCGGTCATTTTAGACAGAGAAACAAGGGAAGAAGAGCAGAACTCGGTTTTGAAGAAGAAGAACAAAAGAAGTCGAATTCAAGGTAAGAATTCAAGGTTTTTATGCTTTTATGTCGGGTTTTATCCCGGTTATGTGCTTGTATGCTTATGGGTTGTGTTTGTGCTCGGGTGTGTGTTTTGGTGTTGTTTCTAGGGTTTGAACTCTTTGCAAGCGGGTTAAAAGGAAGAACACCCAAGTTGCACCAAGTGAGTTCTAGACCCCGTTTTTTACATGTTTTAAACTGTCTTTGGGGCTGAAAATGTATTAAAATGATTTTACAAAGTTATGTGATTACCCGTATGTAATGTGTATGTTGGATGTTAGTTCTGGATGGTTTGTAGGCTACTCATGTTTAGAATAGCCACATTATGCATTAGAACAGAGGGATTTGATGATTAGGATTGAAAATATCCTAGAAACATGTTTACAGAATGCTCATGCGCCTAGATAAGTGTTCATACGTCTGGAATTGCCTTAAAGAATTAAGTGTAAGTCATGCGCCTAAACAGTAATCATGCGCCCAAAATTACCTTAGAAATGTTTAAGTTCTGCCCATGCGCCGAACAGTGGCCCATGCGCCTAGAAATGTTAGTCGGATGACTAAGGGTAGGGCCATGCGCCCCAATAGTGCCCATGCGCCCAAGTGGCCCATGCGCCTAAGTGTTCATGCGTCTGAATAGTACCCATGCGCCTAAAGGGCTGGAATTTACTAAGTTTTAGACGTCGGAAGTCCCCATGCGCCTAATTGGGCTGGAATTTACTAAGTGTTCAGACGTCGGAAGTCCCCATGCGCCTGAAAGTGGCCCATGCGCCTAAGTGTTCCCCATGCGCCTGAATAGTGTCCATGCGCCGGCATAGTGCCCATGCGCCTAGGACTTAGATTATTTTTCTGATTTTTGGGGAAAATGTGTAAAGTAGGCTTTGACTTGGGAAATTCCCGGGGGACTATAAGTTGACTTTTGAGGTCATAAATAGTATGATGGGCATGTTATGGATGATGATGATGATGATGATGATGATGCATGATTATGCATGATGTATGTTATGTATGTATGATGCCCTATGATGATGTATGTATGGTATGTTATGTATGTTCCTATGATAATAAATGTTTATCTTTCCATGGCTTTACGTGTTATGTTAATTAATGAACCAAAAGTATTATGTAATGTAAAGTGAAAGATAATGAAAGAGGAACATGATGAATGAATGCATGCATTAACGAATGAATGAACGTAAAAAGTCTTGCAAGCAAATGTATGGAGGTTCACACCCAATGAAGGGTGTTAGCTTAACTGTGTGCGGGTTAGCTACCCTAGAAGGATGCACACTGGGGTTCAATCCTTGTGATTGACCATATGTATGGGATCCTTGCCGCTTGCCCCAAGTACTGAAGTCAGCTTCGTGCACAATGTTCGGGGTCTATGATAGACCTCAGGCCCAGTAACCAACTTCGTGCATAATGTTCGGGGTATAGCCTATAGCATTGATCTGGAATGAAAAGAAAAGATGAATGGTGAATGTACTTGCCTCAGGTACTGGAGTCAGCTTCGTGCACAATGTTCGGGGTCTATTATAGACCTCAGGCCCAGTAACCAGCTTGGTGCATAATGTTCGGGGTATTGTACATGTCACAAGATGTAACGAATGAACGAAGATTAATGAACGTAATGGAAGATAATAATTATATTATCTTTATGTACGTATGATGTATGACCACGAATGTATGAAACGTATAGTATGGACTCTGTAATGAAATAAATAACGATTTTATGTATGTTTTATTATAAAAACTAGAACTCACTCAGCGACGCTGACTTTTATACGTTTTTAGTTGGTAGGTAAACATTGCTGGGGATGGCACGAGGCGGCTACTCAGCTCGTTTGGATGGCATCTATTTAATTAAGGCATTTGTGATGTAATACAATGATATAATTTTGTAACCAACAAAAAATGCATTATTTTGCAAAAATTTTTAGGATGAAATTAAATGCCATTTGTTTTATGTTTTCCGCTGCAATGTTTTGATGAATAAATGTAAAGTATATGTTTTACGTGCGCTGAATCACCAGCTTTGAGCGTCCCAGGATTGGGGCCTTACAGAACATTGGGCACAGAGCTGACTCAAGTACCTAGGGCAAGTACATTCACCACTTATCTTTTCTCTTCATTCCGGATCAATGCCATATGCTATACCCCGAACATTGTGCATGAAGCTAGTAACTGGGCCTGAGGTCTTTTATAGACCTTGAACATTATGCACGAAGCTGACTCAAACACCTAGGGCAAACGACAAGGATCCCATACATATGATCAATCACAAAGATTAGACCCCAGTGTGCATCCTTTGGGGTAGCTAACCCGCACACCATTAAGCTAACACCTTTATTGGGTGTGAACCTCCTTACATTTGCTTGCAAGCCTTTCTTACATTCATTCATTTATTAATGCATGCACTCATTCATCGTGTTCCTCTTTTCATTGTCTTTCACTTTACGTTACATAATACTTTCATTTACATTCAACGTAAAGTTACGAGAAAGATAAACATACATCATAATAAGGAATATAACATACACAGCCATCAACATCATCATACATGGCATCATACATACATACATACATAACATGCATCATACATAAACATGCAACATCATACATCATCATGCTCATCGTAGCGTCTATGACCTCAAAAGTCATCTTACATAAACTTACGGGAACCTCCCACGTCAAAACTTACATCTGCACTTTCCCCCGAAAGTCAGTAATTAAACTACACTTTTCTCGGGTACACCAACCTTACTTGGGCATATAGGCACCCTTCAGTCGTATGGCCTCCAGGCGACTGAACATCATACGATTGGACCAATGCGGATGAACACATATGCGCATGAACACCCATGCGAATGGACCTAATGCGAATGGACTCAATGCGAATGAGTCCCATGCGAATGGAACTAATACGAATGAACACTTGTGCGGATGAAACTAATGCGGATGAGCACTTATGCGAATGGGCTCTCAGTCGTACATTCCACATGTAATTGAACCCTCAATCATGCGAATGAACCTCAATCGCACCTCAATAGGCCGTATGGCCTCCATTTGGTTGCCTAACCCTAGCTGATGCAGAATGTAGTTCATCCCGAACCCAATTTGCCATTTTCAACCTCCAAGCTCATCCAAACCCATTCTAAGCCCAAATCAACCATCCTAAACCTTAGGAATGCATACCACAACCTCATTCAAGCACGCACAAGCCCGGAATCAAACCCCAAACGCATCACATGCAAACACATACAAATGGGTCAAACACACACACATATAAAACGGGTTTTCAGATGTGTTCCAGCCCTAAAATCGACCAAAAATGTTTAAAAGGGGGGTCCTAGTACTCACACAAACAACACTGTGGAGTAGAGCTTCGTTTGGACCTACTACATGACGATTTTGCACGCTCGGATCTACCTGAACCAACCTTTTCTCTTTTTTCTCTCTTTTTTTCTCCTCTCTTTCTCTTTGCTGAATTTTTTGAGATGTGGGGAGGGTGTGGGCTGCCCTCCCCTCTTATTCCCCTTCTCTTCCGAACTTTCTCGCGTTTTGGCAAGTTTGGTCCCCCGACTTTGGACTTTATTTCTTTTTCTTCTTTCATCGGCTTCAAAGAAAATATCTGGGTGCTACATCAAGATTTGATTGTAGCTATATGTTATCTATAATATCACATCCCGACCGACGGCGGAATCATCGAGGCGGAGGAATGTGAAACAATTGTTCATAGCTCATGGAATTAAATAAGTTAAAATAATATTAAAAGTCATTCTTCTTTGAATAGTACTAAACAATTAAGTCATTACAATATAATAAAAAATTAAACAACAACACAAGATATTTAATTAAACTAAGTTCAAGTCCTATATGAGCAAGAAAGAATCCTCAAGTAGCAATCCTGAAAAATGTTAAAAATAAAATGTCAACTTTGAAAGTTGGTGATTTTTCATAGGTTAAACATACATACACACACACACACACATATATATATATATACATATATATATATACACGTATATATACATATATATATACATACGTATATATACTTATATATATATATACGTATATATATAGGGGCTTTCAAATGAGAACCAAAAAAATGGAAAAAACCAAAAGAACCATTTATAGCCACATATTCTTATTTTTATTTTTAAAAAGTTAACCAACTATTTGTAAAAAACCAAAAGAACCATTTCTAGCCACATATTTTATTTTATTTTTTTTTAAATTTTACTCAAAGCATATTTGTTTATAATATTTCTTTACCATAAAATTACTAATTATTTTAAATCAAAAGTCTTATACACCGTTTAGGTTTTGATTCCCATTATGAATTTGTTCATTTATGTTTTCGCTTTCCTATTAAAGTTGTTTTGTATTTTAAAGATACACTTAAAAACTTGTTTTGCATTGAATTTTTTTGCATAGATGCACATACACATGTATGCATAGATGCACATATTCATATATGCATATTTTTTCACTTACGAACACAAACAATAGTCAAATTTAAAAAATTTATTTCCTGTGAATTTTCACGTAAAAAAGTAACTAAATTAACATCAAAAAATTACCATAATACCCTTACAAAAAAATTGAAACTAGAAAGGAAAAATGAGTGGCTAAAAATGGTTTCTTTGGTTCTTTACAAAATTTTGTTTTTATTTGAATGCATCCCTATAACAATTCATGTCAATGGTTATGAATTATGCACATTTATAAAACACATATAGCTACAATAAAAGCTTGACCAAGATTAAGATTACAAGTTTATAACGATTAGCTAAGTTTACTTGGTTTCCATGATGAACAAGTCATACGTCATCAGCAGTCGGCAATACATCGGCTTTAGCACCAAATAGGCTAACACTCACAATAATACAAATAACCATGACAAAAAGTAAAGATAAATTGCATATGTGTTACAAGTATAAAAAGTTTAGAAGTGCAAATTGATAAGGTTAACATGTTTCACATCAAAAGGTGTTAAATAAAGTAAAAAAGGAGCATAGAGAACTCACATGGAAAACTCACATGGGAAATTCACGTGCTATAAGATGCACTTAAGATCACAATAAGAAGATAAGATTACTCCTCCGTTTTCTTCATGATTCAACCTAAGACTTGTGTCTTAGGATTAAAATAACGATATGATTAATGACTAAATATTAATTAGGGTTTCAAATGGAATTTGAGGTTTTAACAATTAAGTCGAATAAAATAAAATAATGCAATCGATTATTTTGGTTCAATAAAGATGAAATAAATCAATTAATATTGGGAATTATGATGAATGATTCAATAATTTAATATATTGATTTAATAAAAATTAAGATTAATATGTGAAGAGAAATAATTAATTTAATAATTAACTATTTAAAATTTGATAATGATACTTAATTGAATACTTATTTAAATATCTTGCAAAATAATTTAAAATTATCAAAAATCATTTTGCTAAACTTTTAAAAGATTTATATCAAGGTTTTATAATATCAAAACCTTAAAAAATAATAATAGAAAATTATACTATTTTATAAGTTTCAAATGCATAGCATGGTTCTGGCATGTTTTGAAACCCGACATTTTAATAATAAAACACATCATTTAACCATCAAAATGTTCTCCGGTGATTTAAATGTATTAAGACTACGATTCGGTAGCTAGTTGCTTTTCTTAGGCTATATGGTGTATATCCCTCGTAGCTATTCTTCACTCCGCACCACATCAGTTTCACATCACACTTCACTCTCCTTCACGGATTTTCACTCAACTAAAGAAATACATCACTCACTTTCACCGATCTCCATACCTCGTCCTGTTTTAATAAAAAATTAATATAATGTTACACCGGTAAGGTGTGTGAGAGTTTCACGAACGCTGTAATCATGGCCGCAGAGCGGGAAGAGACGCAATGTTCACTGCTTTTTCTTCTAGTCACCTCATCATCTCAACGACATATCGGTATGCATATCCTATAGCCTTAAAATCTCATAAAAAAAGTTAGAAGTACGAAAATATGGATGAAACAAAAAAAGAATCATCAGATGTGAACACATTAACTTGTTAGGTATGTCATAATTATCGTGACACTTACTGTTTCGTCGCTAGCGATCCAACAACTGTAGCCCCACCATTGGCTACTTAGATTACGCTTAAGATAAAGTGCTAGCATGATTCATTCAAATATCCAACAACTAAGCATGTGGCTCTCAATTCCATTTCAAGTATGGGTCCTAATTTAGCTTTTTCTTGTAGGTTCTAACGTTAGTTTTAACTTTAAAATACAATAAAAATAAAGCAAATTATTTTGTTGCATCTCGTCACATAACCTTTTTTAAGTTATTAGGGTTACACCTTACTAGAATAGTTAAAAGATACGAGCTCACAGCAACTCTTTAAACTTTCTTTTGGATGATTTCATAATAAATCTGAACCGAACCAAGGTCAATCGACTTATAATCCTATGTACCATTTTGCATGGTGCATTATGAGTGTTGATGATTGTGGTTTCCATTTTAGTGATAACAATATCAAGCGTGACTAATAATACATTTTGTAAACTTATAGTGAGATTCTCAAAATATCAGCAATTATACTTTTGTTTTTTAAAATTTATTTTATAATATCATTGACTTGTGATATGTGTTAGTATCAGTGGTGGAGTTTGAACAATCTCATACGGGGATGAGAGCAAAATTAAATTTTTTTAGGGGGACGAACTCGCTATATATATAAGTTTACACTATCAGACCAATAATGTACACTACCGATGAAAAAAATCTGTCTCTACTTATAATATTTTTTTGTTAAAGTTGCTTCCATGTTTCAATAAAAATTGCATTTTCACTAGTGAGTTTATGATAATATTTCTTTCTTAATGACGGTAACATCATAGAAACATAAAAACTAGCGTGACTCTAGCAAAGTTGATACAAGTTACAGTATGAAAAGAAAAATAGAGAACAACTTAACATCATTCTAACCAATGCAAGCTACTAATTATAGGCTTAATTTAATTCCAATTAAATAAAATTAACAAGATGTCACGGAAGTAACAAGTAGCCATTCCGAAGACAAAGGTATATAATCCTAGTTTTCTAAACCGATTAGATTACGGTGTAGATCTATAATAAAATGTCAAAACTTGAATCAACGTTTACGCTTCGAGGGGCCTAAAGAACCTGAGAAGGTCTAATCTGTTTAGAGGAGATGTGAACACGGGACCACTCGTCCACTGATCCAAGAGCTTAACCAATCCCAAAAGGTGATCGAAAAGTTACAACTAAAGAAGATATGATCAACATCCTCATCAACCGTATGACAAAAAAGGAATATGAAGGAACTATCATCCCTCTATGTAACAGATTTCCTGGACGGTGGAAAAAGGTTTGCTCGTATTGTCATTAATATCAGCTAATTTTAATGGTTTTGCATAAATCATCTTGTACTACATATATATCATAGTGTTCACATACACTTTATCCATATTATAGGTGTTTTGGTGGTTAGATGTGAAAACAAAAAGATTTCACATTCATTACAAATACTCTCTCACCCTGTCTTTTTCTCTTCTTTATAATAAGGTCATATTTTCACACTTATCAACGGTTCTCAAATGCATTCAATAATCTATTTCTGTAAATTTTACAAGATAAATTGCTTTATATCAATAAAATCATTATTAATATAGCTCTCTTTAATTGAAATTTATTAGTCATGTTATAATTAATTTTCCTAAATCATTAAGGCAAACATGATACACTATATCTTGTAACATGAAATTTCACAAACTTGGTTATGATACACCCAAAAAACGTCACATGTACTCCATGCTAACAGGCATGTATGATAACTAAATTCAAGACGTAAATCGTGAAGTTTCATGATGCTATACTGTTTAAAGTTTTCTCCCAACAAAACACACTATAATACCATATATCAGTTATGTTCCATGCACCTAATATGTTAGCAAGTTATTTAGTAGAGTAGATACCGAAAAGGACATTTATCTTTTTCATTAATTTCACATGCCAACATGTATCTTTACTAATCATGCTAAACAATCTTTATGTACATTGTTTGTTACATCTTTGGTCTTTTAATCTAACTATCATTAATTTTCACAGTTAATTAAATCACATATTTATCACATAAGAGTATATGTGTAATTTTGTCTCCTAAATAGTCTCAGTTAATTCGGACCAGGCTACGAGTCACCAATCACCCGAACATACTAAAAAAAGACGTGAGAATATAAATGTGTGAATTATTAGATTAAAAAATTAAAAAAAATGGTGTAATTTTTATACTTCATGGTGTAATTTTTATAAAAAATAATTTCATACAAAAAAGTTAACCATAACTATAACTATATGTAAGGTCCCGTTCCCGGAACGCCCAGGAACGCTTACAGTTATGTTCTCATCGCAAACAAAACATATAATTACATTTAACTTTCACAAAACGTTGCAGCGGAAACATTAAACAACATTACTTTTCATCATAAAAACTTTTACAACAGGATAAATCGTTGTCCAATTATAAAATATTGTTTCATTACATTAAAAAAGCTTTAAACAAAGAATGCCATCCAAAATACGCTGAGTAGCCGCCTCGTGCCATCCTCAGCAACATACCTGGCAACTAGAAACACATCAAAGTCAGCATTGCTCAGTGACTTCTAGTTTTATAATAAAACATACTTTTTTTTCGTTAAAACCGTTCTTTTACTTTCCTTCAAAATCATACTACACTTTACATTCGCTCGTGATCATACATCATACGTACATACACATAATATCATCATTATATTCTTTAATCTTTCACGCTTCATTCTTTACTTTTCCCTTCTATCAACCATAAACCTTACCCTTCTATTCATGGTACTAGACCTAGGCCTATCATAGACCTTCTATAACAGTGCATCGCACCTCGTGGTCGCAGCACCTAAGGTAAAGTTTGGGTTTACTATGCAATACCTTTCTGTTCATGGTTCTGGACCTAGGCCTGTCACAGACCTTCTATAACGGTGCACCGCACCTCATGATCATAGTACCTAAGGTATGAATGTAGTTGTACCATTGCCATATGTGATACCTTTCTATTCATGGTTCTGGACCTAGGCCTACATAGACCTTCTATAACGTTGCATCGCACCTCGTGGTCACAGCACCTAAGGTATGCAGCAATAGTTCTATGCAAATGGTCAATCACAAAGAAAGACCTCGATGTGCATACCATGCTTACCAGACTATCTTTACTTTCCTTACTCGTCATTACTCGAATCTTGTCTCATGCAATATCCCCGACTCATGCTCGAAAGCTGATGCTGTGCCGGGGCCTGTACACAAACCCCTGACTCATGTCCGAAGACTGACATAACACCGGAATACGCAACAAAGATCCCATACGAGTCAATCACAGGGATTCAACTCTATCCGAGTTTATTGCAATGCCAGGTCGCTAACCTCATTATCTCGTCTCATGCAATACTCCCGACTCATGTCCGAATACTGATACTATGCCAGAGTACGCGACAAGGACCTCTATCGAGTCTGTTGCGACACATAGTCGCTCACCTCATAGGCAAATCTCAACGATTGCACACTATCCAAGTCTGTTGCAACAACAAGGTTGCTCACCTCATACATATGCTTGGCTTTATGCCACACCCCCGAAATTATGCGTAACTCGGGTAATCATCATATATTTCACCCCAACATTATGGGTAACTACACCCCCATCAAAATGGGTACATCACCCCCATCAACATGGGTACATCACCCCCATCGAAATGAGTACATCACCGAAGGTCAGCCACAAAGACCGGAACTCCTTGCGTGCACACTTTAGGATTAGCTGAACCTCCCGCGATTGAGCTTAAGGCATTTAGAGCCGTGCACTTCACTACTCTTCACTTGTAAGCCTCTCACGTTATCATTCATTCATTAATGCATGCATTCATTCATTACGTTCCTCTTTTCATTATCTTCCACTTTACGTTACATAATACTTTCATTATATTCATTAACGTTCAACGCAAAGCCATGGAAAGATAAACATACATAATAATAATAAGGAACATAAAACATACAACATTAATCACATAGGGCAACATCGCACACCCATAACATACATCATCTTAAATCCTCCATACCCATCACTTCATTAACATCCCCAAAGGTCCGAGCGTACGTCCGCACTTAGCCAAAGTTCATACCATACCACGGTCATTCGGACATATGGACCCTATTCGGTCGCATGGTCTTCCATTCGTATGAGAACACTTCGGCGAATGGGCCTCCAATCGCATAGCCTCCAATCGCATACTTCCCATGCGAATGAAGCTCAATCTCATGACATCCGGGCGTATGGACCCTCAGTCGCATGACCTTCATGCGAATGGTCCTCAGTCGCATCCCTTTCATGCGAATGAACCTCAATCGCACGACTCACAGGTGCATGGGCTCCAGTCGCATGGCCTTCAGTCGCATGACCTTCATCCACATTCCTTCAGTCGCATGACTCTCATCCGCATCTCCTTCAGTCGCATGACCCTTAGTTGCACGAATGAACCTCAGTCGCCTCTCTTTCGTGTGTATGGCCCCCGGTTGCATGCCATTCAGTCGTATGGACCTCCAGTCGCATAGCCCTAGCTGCGCACAGAATGCAGTTCATCCCGAACTGCAGCCGCACCTTTCGGCTTCCAAACCCTTCCAAACCTCGTTTGAGCTCAAATCAATCCTTCTAAACCTTGGGGAAACATACTACAACATCATTCAAGCATACCCAAGCCCGAAATCAAGCCCCAAACGAATCATACACATACATATACATACATACACGGGTATTCACCCAAAAACCCAAAAAATAGTTTTTAGATGTGTTCCAGCCCTAAAATCATTCAAAAGCATTTAAAAGAGGGTTTCTAGAACTCACCTTAACGATCCCGTCGAGTAGAGCTTCGATTTTACACGCTACACTCGATTTTCACGGCCGAATCCGCCCGAACCAAGCTTTTCTCCTCTGTTTCTCCTTTTCTATCTTCTTGGCTTAGTTTTTGCAAGAATGGGGAGGGTGTGGGCTGCCCTCCCCCTTTTATACTCCCACTCATCAAGTTTTCTCTCGTTTGCGGGTTTGGTCTTTCGACTTTGGATTTTATTTCTTTTTCTTCTTTCATCGCCTTCAAAGAAAATTTCCGGATGTTACATTATAACCAAGCCCAGTAAAATCTTATTAGTAGTCAAGCTATTAACAAGGTGTGGGAAGAGTAGATGTAGGCAAACCTTACCTCTACCATATTGGGTAAAGAAGATGCTTCTAGAAAAACTCTCGACTTTAAAGCAAAGAATGCATATAAAAATTTTAATATACAATTGTCAAATGATAAGGTCATACTAAGCCAATCATGTAGTGAATATCAATATATATTATGTGACATGAAAACACATAGGGGACAATGATATAAACTACATATCACGTATTTTCTCAGTCATCTATATACCATATATAATATGGTATATTAATAAGGTTTTTTGTATTAATAAGGTTTAACAAGAAGGGCGAAGTTTTCTTACATGAAAACTTTAAAAATGAGAGGAAAATCAATACATCAGTGGTGTAACATGATGTAAAAGTTAGTTAGATGTATAATTATCGTGTAAGTGTTAGTTACACTAAGGTTAACGGGTTATCACAATGAATAGGGTTAGCAAAGAAACTTGACCCTATATATATATATAATATATATTATATATATATATATATATATATATATATGGGTGTGTGTGTGTATGTGTGTATGTGTGTATGTGTAGTATAGAGAACGAATATTAACCATTGTTTATTGCGATAACCTATTAACTCAACCAATGGTCTAGAGCAAGCCATATCGATAGTGTAAGTTAGAGTTATAGTGGTAAAACTACTGATCCACAATGAATGTTAATATTTTGGTAAAATATAACAAAAGTATACTCAAATTAAATATATTAAAATGATTTATATAATAGTGTAATTGTATGAAAAAACAAAATCACACAAAAAAGTTAAGAAGGTTTCCAAAAAAAGATGATGTTTTCTTTAAAAAAGAAGGGAAATTCTAACAATTATGGAAAAAAATTTACATTGCTGGTGTAACATGATGTAAAATTTACTTACATTGCATGAACATGGTGTATTTGTTTATTACATTAGTGTTAATAGTTTATCGTAATAAAGACGGGTTAACACTTGTTCTTTCACCTATATATATAGTGGATGGTTCATAAAAAATCATATTGTTATTTGAAAACTGAGAAAACTAACAAAAACGGTCACCAAATTTATACATACTTTCTCACTACCTTTCATATGTGTATGTATATACAGATAAGGGTATGGATCAAATAAAAACATTAACATAATTTTGCATATATGTTACACCATAGGTTATGTATTATCATGTATTTATGTTTAGCATATATGTAATATATATTAAATATGTTTAAATATTTAAACGAATAAAGAAGTTATAATTTATTGTGGAAGTTGGATTTGGATAAATTTTATTTCTTTTAATTTCGATCTTAATTTTTTTTAGATTGATTATAATCTCCTTTATTATATCATCACCCAAATTAAATTCATAACTTATATAAATAAATACCTTTTTTTCTAATTTATATGAGGCCTTACTAACTCAATAAATGATACTCTTTTAGTTATTTGAGACCTTACAAACTCATTGTGTTTATTTTCCTTTTTTTCAATCAACTCGTTATGTTTGTACCGAAATGCACTTTATTGTGCACAATTCTTTTGATTGTGTCTAACATGTTTCTTGTAAAGTGTGTTTTTGTTAAAAATATAATGAGTTTCTTGAAAAAATAAAAACAAAAGTAATGAGTCGATTAAAGATAATAAATCGACTAAAAAAGAAAATAAAATACGTAATTGGGTATTTTGCAAAATATTTATTTTGGTTCTTGTGAGAATATATGTGGTCGTGGTTAAGTATGAATATTTTACTTTCTTGGTTCGTTCTCTCACAAAATTGATTAAGTCTAATCGTCAACCGGTTGATCTC
The DNA here is from genome assembly GCA_025506515.1 of Flaveria trinervia. Taxonomy (NCBI): domain Eukaryota; kingdom Viridiplantae; phylum Streptophyta; class Magnoliopsida; order Asterales; family Asteraceae; genus Flaveria; species Flaveria trinervia. The sequence goes on along the minus strand of CM046454.1, from coordinate 1,133,542 downwards.
ACTACTAGAAAATGGTTATTTTTGCTACAAGCATTTGCCACAAATTTCCTACAATAACATATTTGCCACACATTTGTCACGATATTTCAACAAAATCTAAAAGACAATAATACCTTTGATATTTCATACAATTTTACCACAAAGTGGCTACAAACTTTCAGTAGTCGCAAGTTTGTAGCAAAATGTAAATTTTTACTCACGATTTACCGACAAAATGTCAAAAAATGCTCAAAAAATACAAAATATTTCACAAAATATTTGTTTGTAGTAAAATTGTAGCAAATAATAAAACAAAATAGTTGATTGTAGTAAACTTGTAGCAAATTTGATATTCTTGGCCACAAATTAGCGACCAAAACATAAATTTACTTATTTATAAAATAATTTTTTTGTAGTGAAATTATAGCAAATTAGGTACTTCTAGCGACAACAATGAACACAAGACCAACCATTACGACAGTGGATCATTTGGTTAAGTTTTTAATATGTAACTGATATATGTGGCTTAGAAAAATAGTTTAAATCGTCATTCTGCTGAAGTTCATAAAATTCCATTTTGTGACATCGTGCCCTAGAACACTCTACCCTGGTAATCTTCTCCACTAGCAGCAACGCAACCACCATCGCCTTCTCCACTGTAACGCCCAGATATTTTCTTTCAAGCACACGAAAGAAGAAAAGAAATAAAGTCCAAAGTCGAGGGTGTTGGGGTTTATTAGAACAAGATACATAGTTTAACCATTTAAACTTTGTGAAAACCCAGCGGAAAAAAAACTTTATAACATAGTTTATAAACTGAAATCTCGGTTTCAAATTGATATTATAAAGTTACAAACAACCCAAGAACAAAGGACATTTTATATGTGAATAAGACTAGCTATGTAAACACAAAACATATATTATGGACAACCATAAAGAGGTTGCCATAAACTACCTTTCAGCAGCAAAAAGACGGATATGGAGGATGATGTGGACCAAGAAAAACGACCAAGGCACCAAAAGAAGGTCCTCTCAAGCTTGCATACCCAAAAGTGTAATGCAAACACCTCTTGAATATTTATTGAAATATTATAACCAAATAATTTTATTCAAGTAGTAAGGGAGTTCAAATATCCAAATACGAAATCACAGATCAAATCCAATCACTAGAATATCAAAGTCCCATGGCACAGGTATGACCTTCATGCTTTGCCTTTTGTAGGAGCTTCGTAAGAGGATCCACAATATTTTGATCTGTGTGAACTTTGCGAATACATATCTTTCCTTTCTCAACTCATCTCGTATGTAGTTGAATCTCTGCTCAATGTGCCTAGTATTTTGATGAGCACGAGGTTCCTTGATTTGAGCAATCGTACCCTCGTTATCACAAAAGATCTCTAGGGGGTCCTAAATGGAAGGGATAACCCCTAGATCGGCAATGAATTTCTTCAACCATGTAGCTTCTTGAGCTGCCAATGAGGCGGCGACGTATTCAGGTTCTGTAGTTGATAAAGCCGCCATATCTTGTTTAGAGATCTTCCATGAGACAGCTCCTCCATTTAGAATGAAAATGTATCCCGATTGTGATCGTGAATCATCACGATCGGTTTGAAAACTCGCATCTGTGTAACCTTTTACAATGAGTTCCTCATCACAGATCCATAGATTAGAAACATATCTTTAGTCCTCCTTAGGTACTTAAGTATGTTCTTAATAACCATCCAATGACTGCTTCTAGGATTTTGCTGGTATCGGCTTGTCATGCTTAAGGCGCATGAAATGTCTGGCCGAGTGCATATCATTGCATACATGATGGATCCAATAGCAGATGCGTATGGGATTGCCTTCATTTTATATTGCTCATCCTTTGAGCTTGGACATTGAGTCGTACTCAATATTGTTCCTCTTTGAATAGGTACCGTACCTTTCTTAGAGTTCTCCATCTTGAATCTTTTCAAGATCTTATCAATGTATGCACTTTGATTTAAACCAATCAACCGCCTTGATCTATCCCTATAGATCTTTATTCCTAGAATATAGGCGGCCTCACCAAGATCCTTGATGAAAAACAACTTCCAAGCCAGGTTTTTACACCTTTCAAGGTTGGAATGTCATTTCCAAATAGTAGTATGTCATCAACATACAATACTAGAAAAGTGATGATGCTCCCACTAGCTTTCTTATATACAGAAGCTTCATCAGCGTTCTTCATGAATCCAAATTTAATTACTTCTTCATCAAAACGATGATTCCAACTTCTCGATGCTTGTTTCAATCCATAGATTGATTTCTTTAACTTGTATACTTTGTTAGGATGTTTTGGATCGACAAAACCTTCAGGCTGAACCATATAGACATCTTCCTCAAGATATCCATCTAGGCTAGTCGTTTTGACATCCATGTGCCAAATCTCATAATCATAATGAGCAGCTATGGCAAACAATATCCTAATAGATTTTAGCATTGCAATAGGTGAAAAAGTTTCATCATAGTCAACCCCTTGAGTTTGAGTGAAACCCTTTACTACAAGTCTAGCTTTATAAGTATCCAAGTTTCCATGCATATCGGTTTTCTTCTTGATAACCCATTTACTTACAATTACTTTGGAGTTAAAAGGTGGTATAACCAAGTCCCATACTTGATTTTCATACATGGATTGCATCTCAACGTTCATGGCCTCAAGCCATTTGTCACAATTCGAACAACACATCATGGTATGTGATTGGTTCATCGAAATCTATCACATAGCATCCATCAGTGAAAAATCCATATCTTTCAGGTGGATTACTAGTTCTACCAGATCTGCGAACATTTTCTGTGTATTGATCAACTATTTGATCACTTTTAACATCCTCATGTTGAGTGCTAGTGTCAACCAAACATGTATCGGGTTGTGGTTCTTGATCCTCTTCAAGATCCACAGTTCTACCACCAGTTCCTTTCATAAGGAACTTGGTTTCCAAGAACTCACCCTTTTTGGCAACAAACTTGTAAGGCCCCGATCCCAGAAACCTCACAGTTGGTCATTCATAGCAATTAAAACATTAAACATTACAATTATACAGATTTATGTAGCGGAAATGATTTATCAAAAACCATTCATATCATTTAAAACACTGTTGTTAAGCAATACATCATCATTAATCTGTTTACAAAGAATCGTTTTACTGCATTACATAACAATAGTAACATAGAATACGAATGGATGTCAGTCTTTTCCTGCCGAGTAGCTTCACCCTCGTGCCATCCTCAGCAATAATTACCTGCCAACTGAAAATGTATAAAAGTCAGCGTTGCTGAGTGAGCTCTAGTTTCAAAAGTAATATAATACTTTCTATATGTTGTATATGAACATATTCTTTTCTGTAAAATACAACTCTGTACTGTATATGCGAGCACGCATCAACTATATGAACAAATATTGTTCGTTCTCTTTACTATAGGCCTTGACTGTTCTATAAACTTTTATCTTTATGTTTCACTTTCTGTATGGACCAGTGAGCAATAGCCCAACTATATGTGCGATGGAAAATGGGTGATGGGCCATCTATATCCCTCGAAAGGGTCAACTGTATCCCTCGAAAGGGTCAACTATATCTCCCGAAAGGGTAACTATATCCCTCGAAAGGGTCAACTGTATCCCTCGAAAGGGTCAACTATATCTCCCGAAAGGGTAACTATATCCCTCGAAAGGGTCAACTATATCCCCCGAAAGGGTATCTGTATCCCTCGAAAGGGTCTGTGTACTATGTACAAGGCTGACCCAATCACCCAGGACACGCTACAAAGGTCCTGCCATCTCAATTGATTGATCCTGTGTGCATAAAAGGGTAGCTAACCCGCAACACAGTTGAGCTAACGACAACACGGTCGTGTACCTCCTGTAAGCTTGCAAGACTTGTTAACATATTATTAATGTTCCTCTTCTTTCTTTTATTCCTCTTTCACTTTATTATTACGATATACTTTACGTTACGATAATAACATACCACGTAAAGTCACATACTATGGGTAATAATAACAATAGCAATAACAATAATAAGGAACAGTCATAATCAATCATATCATGCATGAAACAACATCATTAATAAGCCCTTAGTTGACCTCAGTCATATCCCTATGGCACAGATTCCCAGAATAATTCTGTAAAAGTTTCTAAGTCTTAGGCGCATGGGAACTATTTGGGCGCATGAGCCCTATTTGGGCGTTTCATCACTATATAAGCGTATCAGCCTAACACTTAAGCATTTTCACTTTAGGCGCATGAACTCATTCAGGCGCATGGGCACTATTGGTGCGTATGAACACTTAGGCGCATGGGCCACTTGGGTGCATGTGCACTATTGGGGGGCATGACTCTACACTTAGTCGTTCGACTGTTATATTCTTGGCGCATGGACAACTGTTTAGGCGCATGGGCTGTACTTTATCATTTCTAAGGTAATCTTAGGCGCATGGGATACTGTTTGGGCGCATGGATCACACTTAGTTCTTACTATGGCATTTTCAGGCGCAAGAACCTTATTTAGGCGCATGGACCTTCTGTTCGTCATGTTTCCGGCATGTTTTCAACCCCATCATCAAATCCATCTATTCTAAGCTTAATGTGGCTATTCTAAACATGAATAACCTATCAGCATTCAAGAATCACATTCATTCATACACAATACATACGAGCATACATACTCAAACATTGAAAATCTTTTACATACATTTTCAGCCCCAAGGATGTTTGAAAACAAGTAAAAACCGGGGTCTAGAACTCACCTAATGCAACTTGGGTGTTTCTTCCTTTATAACCCGCTTGCAATGAGTTCAAACACCTAGAAACAACACCACATACGCACACCCGAGCACAAACACAAACACATAAGCACATAAGCATGAAACTGGGATAAAACCCATCATAAACATGTAAAAATCACGAATTCTTACCTTGAATTCGACTTCTGTTCTTCTTCTTATCTTCAATCGAGAGTTTTTCTCTGCTCTCTCTCTCTAAAACCGAAAAAGATGGTGATGTGAAAAGAGGGTGGGTGGCCATGCCCACCTTTACACCAACTTTACAAGATATTGTTCTTTTTACACTTTTAGTCCCTCCACTTGGACTGAGTTGCCTTTCTTTCTTTTATTCCTTATTTCTTGTCTTTTAAAGAATAACCGGGTGTTACAAAACTTCTGTTGTTGTATTCGATCATAGAAATAATATCCCATAGAATCTCTTCGATATCCAATAAAGATACACTTAGTGGAACGGCTTTCTAACTTGTTCAAGGTGGGAGCCTTCACATAAGCCTCACACCCCCACACCCTCAAATATGAAAATGATGGAACCCTTCCATTCCATATTTCATAAGGTGTCCTTTCCACTTTCTTGGTTGGGGCCATATTCAAAATACGGGTCGCAGAGAGCAGAGCAAAACCCCAAAATGACAGAGGTAATGAGCTTCTAGCCATCATAGATCGAACCATATCCAATAGAGTTCGATTTCTCTGCTCGGACACGCCATTATGTTGTGGTGTTCCCGGTGGAGATAGTTGTGAGACAATCCCACAACTTCTAAGATGGTCCCTAAAAGCATCATTCAGGTATTCACCTCCTCTATTGGTGCAGAGAATTTTAATTGAATTATTGAGTTGATTTTGTACTTCATTTTGAAAGATCTTGAACATTTCAAAAGTGTTGCACCCTGAAAGGATCATACATGCCAACTCAATGGGTGAATTGATGATTGTTCAGCTGGAATCCCACAAGTCCAAGATGAAATGCGGATGAAGATCTGCCAAGAAAAATAACAAGTGTTATCAATCCCATTAGTTAATGCGGAAGACAAAACTCTGATGCGGACAAGTGTTTACTCTTCCGCATTGACTAATGCGGAAGACATAATACTAATGTTGAACAAGGTACTCTTGTGCATTGACTAATGCGGAAGAACAAAAGAAGATGTGGACAAGACTTTGATCATCCGCATTGACAAATGCGGATGACCAACCAAATGTGCACAAGTATTTGTTCATTCGCATTAACCAATGCGGATGACCAACTTACTAATGCTGATGATCAAATGGAAATGTTGATCAAGATTATCTCATCCGCATTTGTCAATGCGGATGAACAAGCAGAGATGCGGATCAAGACTTAGACTAGCATCTGATGTAATAGGTCAGGGGTAGTTTAGTCATTTTGTAAAGGCATCTTGTCTGCCTATAAATAGAATAGTTAACCTCGTACTGAGGTGACGGCTGATAGATAGAGAATTTTTGTTGTAATTATTCTCTGTAACTTATCAACTTTCATATATCAATAGAAGCAACATTTATGAGTAATTTTCTTGCTTGAATGTTCTTTGATTGTTTGTTTCCGCCACTCAATTATTGACTTGATTATCATATTCGATTCTCAGTAAGAATATCACTCTTACTCAATCCTAGTCAATTGGTATCAGAGCTTTGGCTCTCGATTCTCTTTCAGATCTGTGCACAGATTGAATACAACTCGATTGATCTGATAATCAAGTTGCTAGTAGTAGATATATCATCTCTACTTAGCAAACATCAAAAATACTCCTGTCAAACAGCAAGAACACTCATTCTGAACCTCAACAGAACTGCTTGAACAAGTTGGACTCATCAAACATAATCAATCTTAAAATCAAGTAAATCTATACTTACACAAATCAACATGGGTTCTAACAGTTACTCTGAATTAGGTCATACACCTAAACCTCACATGCTTAAACACAAATATGAGTTTAAACAATGGAGAATATGGTTTAGAAATTATATCACAGGTGTAGATCCTGACTTTTGGATCTCATTATGTAAGGGTCCACATATTCCTGTTACTCTATCAACAGCTCAAGCTGCACTGTACAAGACTGCTAGAATACCAATTGAAGACTTAACTCTGGATGAAGATGACTATAAGAAAATCAAAATTGATCTTAAAGCATACTCTATTTTGACTCAAGCACTTAAAATGGATGTGCTGAAAAGATTGGAAAAATATAAAACTGCTAAAGCTGTTTGGGATACTCTCAAAATTATGTGTGAAGGTAGTAGTGAAGTTGTTGAAATTAACAAAGGCAAGCTGGTCAATCAGTATGAAACCTTCCATCACACCAAAGGAGAATCCATATCAAAACAATTGCATAGATTTGTACAGTTGGTCAATGACATGGAAATCATGGGTGTTTCATACAACATTAAAGAACTCAACAAGAAAATGCTTCACAGTCTACCTAAAAGCTGGATGCAAAATGTCACAATGCTGAAAAATACTCTTGATCTTAAGAGTACCACTCTAGACATTATGATAGCCAAGATTGAAGCTTTGGAACTTGATGAACGAAGAAAAAAATCTGAGTGGGCCAAGAGTGATTGAAGCCTACTAATTCCCTTCAGAATCACATTCTGTTGAAAATGCTTTTATCACAGAGGAAGATGACTTCATCTCATCAAGAGATCAAATGAACACTACTGGGTTCATTGCATCTCCACCATTCAATCACCATTCAACTTCAGCTCAAGCACCAAAAGTCTCCACTGCACCTCCAATCTCTTCAGAAGACTTAAAATCAAAAGGGCAAAATGCAACTTACAATGCCTTTGTTGCAAATTTTGAAGCATATCTTGGGGGAAGATTCACTTCTGCCCATCTAATACAGGAAGATTTAGAAGAATTAGATCCTGATGATGTTGAAGAGATGGATCTACAGTGGAAAATGGCAATGATTGCCATGAGAGCAAAGAAATTCTTCAAAAAAGGAAGAAAGTTGAGCCTGAATGAGAACACAAAACTTGGATATGACAAATCCAAGGTAAAATGCTTCAACTGTGGCATGACTGGCCATTTCTCAAGAGAGTGCAATGCTTCTAAAAGAAACAACCATTCAAGGAACTCTCTTGGTCAATCATCATCACATCCCAATTCAAGCTATCACTCAAACAATCAACAACAGCACTGCCATCATTCTCATCATCAACAACCATACCAGAATCAACCACAGCTAACAAATCAAGCCCATGCAAGCAGTCAGCCTTCAGCCAGTGCCCTTGTGATCAAACAAGATGGGATATGTGACTGGAGTGTGTATGCTAAGGAAGTCAAGCCTCAATTCCAGAATCATGCTCTTATGGCTCACATCAATGATGGACCATCTTCAATGCCTACTGAGGTAAAAACTAACCTTTGTAGTGAGAAATGCATAAATGAATTACAAGAGTATAGAGAATACAATCATAAACTGGCAGATAAAATTAAAGAAGAAAAGGTGAGGTCAGAAATGATGAAGAGAACTAAAAAGTTTTGAAATCAAAATCAAATCTCTCATTTTTGACATAGAAAAATTGCATGGTGAGAAATACAATCTTGCAGCTAAAAATGAGCTACTTACTGAAAAGTTAGCTCAAGCTAAAGCTCAACAATCTATGACTGAAGTGAAACTTGAAAAGTTTCAAATGTCTTGAGTCAAGCTGCAAGAAATGTTGGATTCACAAAAGGATCCAAGGACATTTCAGGGATTAGGTACAATTCATGTCCTCCACCATACAATGACAATTACACTGTCATGCCTGATTCTATATCACTGTCTGAATCAATCGAACCTAAAACTGTGGAACCTAAATCAGTAGTGAAACAAGTGACAAATCCTTAAAACAAACCTGATGTTTATTTTGAAACCAATGAGGATAAAATCAAGTTAGGACACCCAATCAAAATCAAAGAGTGCCCAGACAAGACAGTGAATGTCATGAAACCATCAAGCCCTGTAAAAGCAATTGTACCTTTTATAAAATTCATACCATCTGTTTTACAAGGCAAAAAGAAATATTTCAAAACAGTGAAACCCGCTACTGAAAGTAGTTCTGATAATGAGATTGTATCTCCACAAAATTCAAGCAAATCAGAAAAGGTTTCACTAAAAAAGAAACCAACTGTAAAACTGAGTTCAACACATAAACTTCATCAGACCCTCTATCATCAAAATTAAGGCAGGGAGTTGGGTTTGATATCTGTAACAAAGAACACGTTGACTAGTTTGAGAAAGAGGTGAGAAGTAGGTTGAAGAAACAGAAACAACATAGACAACTGAACAAAAGTAGTGTTGTGAAAAAATCTACTAAAAAGGATGATTCTGATTCATCACCTAAAGAAAAGAAAATGACTCATCAAAAGAAAGTATCAGTTGAGTCACATAAAGAAAAATCTGATTCAAGAAACAAACAAATGTATTGTGATATTTGTGACATGTTCAATCACAAGACTGATAAATGCTTTTTCAATCAATATTGTTCTATCTATGATATGGACAATCACTCCACCAAAAATTTCTATTTCAACAAGTATTGTTCAATCTGTGACATGAACAATCACAATACATCTGATTGTTACTTCAATCAGAAGGGGTTGAGAATTCCATAACACAAGTCCATCTCAAAAACATCTACTGTGATGCATTCTGTCAAACCTCATCTTCATAATACTCAATCTAGGACACCTAGATCAACAAATGACAGAAATAACTCAAAGGATTTAAGGAAGGGTCAAAGAAATCATCTCACAATGAAACACAAACTTGACCTTCCTAAGCAAAAACCAACTTTTGATAATGAAACTCGGGCTAAAATTCTACAAAGAAATAGAGACCAACGATTTAATTATTCATCTGAATCCTCAGTAGATGTTAATGAGATGACTCGACCAATTCATTACCAAAAATCTCCCAAATCACCTCCATTTAAATCACTATTCAGAGGGAAATACCAGGAGGTGACTATCATGAATAGGAACGGGAAACCCAAGACCATCATAGCTTGGGTACCTTATTCTAATTAGTTCTTTTTGTTTGTAGGTTCATACACACAGGTCTAATAGCCTATGGTATGTAGACAGTGGATGCTCCCGACACATGACTGGAGATCGTTCCCTCCTTCATGATTTCAAGTACATACAAGGAACTACTGTGGTTTTTGGTGGAGATTCAAAAGGTGGTAGGATTATAGGAGAAGGATCTGTGACAAATGGGATGCTGGGCTTTGACAGAGTGAATTAATGTGAACAACTAAATTTCAATCTGCTAAGCATGTCTCAGATCTATGACAAAAAATATTCCACTCAATTTACAGACACTTACTGCTACATTCTGAAACCTGGATTTCAGATTCCTGAAGAATGGGTTGTCTTAAAGACTCCAAGGAAGAATAATACATATGTCTTAAACTTGTGTTCTGCATCACCTAAGGAAGAAACATGTCTTTTGTCTAAAGTATCATTTGATGAGTCACAGCTTTGGCATAGACGTTTGGGGCACACTAACTTTAAAAATATGAACAAGTTAGTCAAAGGAAACCATGTAATTGGTCTTCCTCAAAAAGAATTCAATTTTATTGATCAATGCTCAGTGTGCCTCAAAGGAAAACAACACAAATCGTCTCACAAAACCAAGCTGGTGAACACTAACAATACTCCATTGAAGTTACTTCACATGGATCTGTTTAGACCAACTCATGTAATGAGTATGGGAAAAAAACAATATTGTTTAGTGATCATTGATGATTTTTCTCGATTCACATGGGTGTTCTTCCTACTTCATAAAAATGAAGCATCCCAAATCATTCAAGAATTATCACTAAAATTGAAAATCAACTTGATCTCAAAGTAAAATAATAAGAAGTGATAATGGTACAGAGTTCAAAAATGAAAATATGAATTCCTTTTGTGCAACCAAAGGCATTGCCCATCAATTCAGTGCAGCTAGAACTCCTTAACAAAATGGGGCAGCTGAAAGGCAAAATAGAACACTGATTGAAGCAGCAAGAACGATGCTAGCCGATGCTAAACTGCCAATCACCTTCTGGGCAGAAGCAGTTAACACATCGTGCTTTGTGCAAAATCGAACTCTGATTGTTAAAGAAAGTAACATGACACCTTATGAACTGATATTTCATAGGAAACCATTTATTGGATTCCTCAAATCATTTGGTTGTCCAGTCTTAATATTAAACACCCGTGATCATTTGGGAAAATTTTCATCTAAGTCTGATGAAGGATTTTTTGTAGGTTATTCTTCCGTCTCAAAGGCATATAGAGTGTTCAATCCTAGACTGAACATTATCGATGAATCCACAAATGTTCAATTCAAGGAACATTCGTTTCCCAAATCTACAAATGGTCCTGATTGGTTGTTTGACATTGACACTTTTACTAAATCATTTAACCAATTTCACTTGTCTGATACAGGAAATATACATTCAGGTGATACTTCATCAACTACAGAAAGAAGAGATAATTATCCATTAATTCCACCTACATCTGATGAACATATGAATGAAGATGTTCCTTTTCAAGCTGATCCCATCAGACACTTGTCACAAAACCTTAGTGTTTCTTCTGAAGTAGGTCCCAGCCTGGTACCATCTCACTTAGATGACTTGTCACATGAGATCAGAAATCAAAAACAGGCTTCTCATCCGGAAGAAACTCAAGGTACTTCAAATGATGCAAGCAACCTCAGTGCTGCTGAAGATGTAGTAGTTACTGAAACAAAAGTTGACAATCTTCATAATTCAACAACAATACAAGATGATTGTGCCTCTTACCATAATGAACTAAATGTCTCCAATCTTGATGTAACTATTGCTGGTGACACCATTCCAACCTCAAGAATACACAAGAATCATCCAGTTGAAACCATTATTGGTGATCTTAATGAGAGGGTGACAAGAAACAAGTCCAGTATTGCAAACATCTGTTTATTCTCCTGCTTTCTATGTCAAACAGTACCCAAAAACATCAAAACGCGCTTCAAGACAATAGTTGGATTGAAGCAATGCAAGAAGAATTGCTTCCATTCAAGAAACAAGAAGTATGGCAGCTGGTAGATCTTCCCGAAGGACAATACCCTATCGGTACGAGATGGCTGTACAGGAACAAGACTGATGATAGAGGGATAGTCATTAGAAATAAAGCAAGACTAGTGGCACAGGGATACACTCAGGAAGAAGGAATTGACAATGACAAAGTGTTTGCTCCTATTGCCAGACTAGAAGCAATCAGAATCTTTCTTGCATATTCTGCATCCATGAAATTTACTATTTATCAAATGGATGTAAAGTCTGCCTTCTTGTATAGAAAGATTGCTGAAGAAGTCTATGTAACTCAACCACCTGGCTTTGAAGATCCAGATTTCCCTCACAAAGTGTACAAGCTTGACAAAACTCTATATGGTCTTCATCAAGCTCCAAGAAAGTGGTATGAGACTCTTGTCACACCCTCAAAATCCACGTGCGGAGTTTTACCGCGAGGCGTGTGAACAAACCAGGATCACAGTCAATAGTTACTCAGAACGACTCTATATGCCATAATTTAAATAAAATCAACCAAAGTACAAACTTTAAACTGTGCGGAAGCATTTTGTAAAACAACCCAAGGAAATATACTATGGCAAAACATGTGCCAACCCAAAATAATAAACATTAACCATTAAAATACTAAAAATGTCCTGAAAACCGGGTCTTAGAATGCAAGTGAAACCTTGTAGTGCTCCAATGGCAAGCAAGCTAATGACCTGAGAATAGCATACTAAAATGTCAACATAATGGTTGGTGAGTTCAAGAGTGATATTCAAACATAAATAGTTTAATAACATAAATATAAAAGTAGTGCATTGTAACAGATAGCTAGTCCATTAACAATAAATATTAATTCATAGTGATTTCGCAATTGAAGCTGACTGTGTTACGTTGTGGCCTCCTGTCACGACTTAACAGGTCGTGACAATGCTCAATAGGACAAATTGCACCCAGTTGACCTCGAGTCACACAGGTGGGGCTCGTCAGACCCAGTAGTACTACCGAAATTTCCCCGCTATTCAATATTAACAATTCGAAAGTGTGAGGACTTTTTTATGATATCAACACTATATTAATATTATACACAACTTGAATATATAGCGTTTGTAATTTACCAGTATGCTATCTCCCCCAAAAGAGATTAAATAAGAGTGGGGTATGAACTCACCTGATATGCGTGATAGACACTTAGAGTTTTACTTGACAGACAGAATGGACAGACAACCTTCAGAGGTTACCTAGATCATATAAGTACACGAGTACGTGTAAACAAAGAACATGTGAAACCCTAAGTACACTACAACCAAGGACTCAAGATTTCAGAGACAGAACCGTTTGACCCAGTTGACCCGTTTGATCCGTTGGTGACTTTATGTGTTGTAACCATTCAAGAAATCATACACATATATCATACATGGTTAACATTCAAATAGATCATATGTATGCAATATTAACCAGGTGTATCACTTAGATCATCATAAAACCAAGTATCATACAAGTCATGCAAATCTAGAACATTAACATGTCCACTAGTTATAACACAACTAACATGCCACACAAAGATCAATCACGCACCACATGCCATGTGAAGCCACTCACAACTTCACATCCTAAACCTTGCCAATCCTACTAAGTAGGGGCCTTAGATTCGCACGCGTGTATGATGATCATAATCATGTTCATTAACCATGTTCATTGCAATCAACAACATCACAACAATCAATTTCCAGTCCCAAACATGATATCCTAACTACTAATCAACATCAACATCATACATGATCATCAAAGTCCAAACATCACCCATGATTATCCAAGCATCCATACAACTAATTTAACATGTTCTATCATAATAGAATTCATCCATGAACTTACTAACATGCTCCTAACATCCCAAACATGTTCAAACTATCATCCTTCAAACTTTGTGCAAATAAAGTTTCCCTTTTGGGAAAGCACATCCCAAATCTATCAAACATCCATGCATTCATGAATTCATTAATAAATACCAATTTAAGTTCATATCCACATCTAAGCATGATCAACAACATCCAAACATCATAACTCATCAATTCATATCCTAAAAGTTACTATCTTTAATAATGTATGAACTATAACATGTGTCTTGAATTCCCATGATCACAACAACAATCTAACATCTAATCATCACCATGAACCATCCATAACATCAATTCATCAATAATTCAACACTACATGCAAAATAAAGTTACTATTCTTAGTAACCTACGAACAACGCATCATAATCCCAACTTTCTTGCATAATCGACGTTAACTAACATGTATACAATCTAACTAACATGTTAACATCATCAATTGATCAAAACTCAACACCAAGAACATCAATTTCGAAACTAGAGTTTCGGCCACATGAAACCTCCACAAAACCATCAAAACTAACCTTAATTCTTGCAAAGGAACACGATTTGATGTTGCTAACTTGTTGTATTGCTTGTAATCGAACCAAAATCGCAGCTACTTGCTTGTTCTTGGTCGAATTCGCAAGGGGAGAGGGGAAGAGAGGGGAATCGCGGCCGAACGGGGGGGGGGGGGTTGGGGGCTAGGTTTTTGTTTTAATTAATTAAATTTCCATATTTACCCTTTAACCCTTGTAATTTGTTTTATAAAAACTAGGCTTTAAACTCTTTGTAAAGTGCTTTTAGCTTAATAATATAAAGATATAAACTAATGAAATCATTATATATTTTATCTTTATGAAACACAAGACATACGAATAAATGGGCACGTTTCCGCGTTACGCGATTAATTTCCTAATTAACATTTAGAACACACAAGACTTAATGGACCTAATGGAGTTTGATAACGGAAATTTACCGGATGTCTCAACTCTATCATCCTTTCTTCTTGAACATGGGTATGAAAGAGGAAAGATTGATCAGACTCTCTTCAGAAGAATAAGAGGAAAAGACATGCTGTTAGTTCAGATCTACGTGGATGATATTATATTTGGCTCAACAAACAAGCAACTCTGTAAAGAATTTGAAGATCTTATGCATTCAAAGTTCCAAATGAGTGCTATGAGGGAACTCACATTCTTTCTAGGGGTGCAAGTCCAGCAAACAGCAGATGGAATCTTTATCAATCAATCAAAATATGTAGAAACCATGCTAAAGAAATTCCATTTTGCTGACTGTCAGTCTATTAGAACTCCTGTAGATACTAAAGTGAAGATTGGACCTGACCCTGAATGCAAGTTAGTGGATCAAACTCACTATCGATTAATGATAGGTTCACTTATGTATCTAACAGCCAATAGGCCTGACATTATGTTTGGTGTTTGTGTGTGCTAGATATCAAGCTGATCAAAAAGAATCACATGTGAACACAGTCAAGAGGATATTCAGATATCTGAAGGGCAAACCAGCTCTCGAATTATGGTATCCAAAGGAAGGAGAATTTAAGCTCTATGCCTACACAGACAGTGATTATGGAGGATGCAACTTCAACAAAAAATCCACTTCTGGCGGTTGTCAATTTCTTGGTCCCAGACTAGTATCCTGGCAATGCAAGAAGCAGAAAAATGTGTTTGTGTCTACAGTAGAAGCTGAGTATATTGCTGCTTCAACATGTTGCTCTCAAGTTCTCTGGATTCAATACCAGATGCTTGATTATGGTTTTAACTTTTTGCATACACAATTTCTATTGACAACACAGCTGTTGTCTTTATAACTAATAATCCACTTCAGCACTAAAAAACAATACATATTGAAATAGATATCATTTCTTGAGAGACGGTGCTGAAAAAGGTTTAATCAAATTGATTCAAGTACCAACATAAAATCAATTAGCTGATTTGTTTAGCAAGACATTTGAACCTAGTAGGTTTGAATTTTTGGTTCAGTCAATTGGCATGATTAACCTTGAGTAAAAACTATGAAAAACATCAAAAACAATTTAAAACATCAAAAAAACCACATAGAGAAATCAAGTATTATGAAGAAAAGAATTGTGCGAAATGATATAATTACAGTCGTTATATCATTCACTGTGCTTAATTTCAAAATGTAAAAGACTGAAATGACTTACCAGATATGTTGGTAGGCTCAACTTGAAGAAAAGATACATGCAGTGATGAATTAAAAACATTCAATTGTGAAACACTCATCACAAAGTACAGGTATGTATTGGCTTATCTGAAAGCATGTGTGTGTAGTAGCCTAAACACACCAGGTAATGATACTTTATGAATCTCTTTCACCACATCATGTTTCATATTTGTTTTGCTGAGCAAAGACCTGATGAAACTTGCACATAGTGCAGATGTCATGATCCAAAAGATTCCCAATGTGGAACATATCCAAAAATTGGATGAATCAACAAAGTAATACATTCCAAGTGAATGAACAAAAGAATCCTATCATGGACCACCTTCCAAAGTGAAGTGAAAAGAATCCCAATGTGGATCAACATGAAAAAGGATCAAATTAAAAGAATCCCAATGTGGATCAACATGAAAAAGGATCAAATTAAAAGAATCCCAATGAGGATCAGTGAAAATGAGATTTCATGACTTACGTAACCTAGTAAGAAAAGTTATGAAAAAGTTCTACCATGCATTGTATAAGGAGGGTTGATCATTTCATGCTTATGTGTGTGAGGTACACATTGAATAATAAATTAACCAAAACATGATAAAAGTCATTTGCATCAAAATATCAACCAGGTATGAGTTTAAGAGGACAAACATACCTTCAATCTTCAAGTTCATAATAATATCCATTTAATCATAAAGGATGCACATGTGTAATGTGAGATTGATATGATCCCTACAAAGAGATTTTTCTCTTCATTATTAATATTAATCAAAATAATATTCAAAACTTTTAAATCTTTAAAGTTTCTCCAAATGTGGAAGGGGGAGTAATTTCAAATTTTTGAGTAAGTTCAAATTTTTGTTTATTAACTCAATTTTGAAAAACAAAACAAAAAGAATTTTTGTTGGTGTTGTTGCAATAAGTCATACCATTGTAGATTCTTAGAAGCATGATAAGTCCAAGATCTGTCAAAATTGGGAAACTTGTATTAATTGTGACATACAAGTCAATCCAAGCAAGAATGACAACTTCAACAGCCAACTTCATAAGGAAAATCAATCAAGGACACCTCTTCACAAGATGAATAATCAATTCAATCACATTAACTTTTGATTAAGTTCAAAAGGTAATGCAGGTAAGTGCATTAGTTAATGCGGGTGAAGGTAACCCATGCATGTAACTAATGCAGGTAACAATAATTTTTGAAGTGCAACTAATGCGGACAATGATTTTACTCTACCGCATTAGTGTGTGAAGTGTATGTGAAATTTCTCTACCGCATTTGATACAGTCAACAAATGCGTATGAACAGGTTTCTATCGCATTTGCTACAGTGCTGTGTTGACTTGTCAACCGCATTTGTAGTTGCACAAATGGACTTTGTTCTATCGCATTTGTTACTCTACATATTCAGATATGGTAAAACAAGTAATTCAACCGCATTTGTTACAATATTCTTCCGCATTTACTACAACTCAAATGTGGATAGCCAAAATTTCAAGTTTAACTTCCGCATTTGCAATAGTACACAAATGCGGATAGAATAAAACAATTAACAAAACTTCCGCATTTGTAACAGTAGAGTAATGCGGACAGTCAGTCAAAAATTAAGCCTTCCGCATTAGCTATAGCCACAAATGCAGATGATAAAAAGTAGTCAAATGCGGACTGTTAATGTCAAAAGTTTGTCTTCCGCATTTGCTACAGTCAAAAAATACGGATGATCAAAATTAAACAAATTAACCTTCAGCATTTACTACAGTGTTGACTATATTTGCTTGTAAACTTATAAAATTTCTCAAATTGTATTATTTGACTATTTAAAGGAATTCAAACGGGTCATTTAATACTTTTCAAATTTGAGAGAACTTATAATGAGACGAGAGCAAACCTACAGTACACCACCATCAATCATCATCATCATCACAAACATTCAAGATTTTGTTATGTTTCATCTTTAAACATTCTTGTCATCGATTCAGACCATAGTCGTTTCGAAGATAAGGTATAACTTCAACAGATTTTGAAACCAAAACCTAAGTCTCGGACTGTTACTCTAAATCGAACAATGAACCAAAAATTATTGAAGAACACCAAAATCAAACTCATTAATGTGATGTAATACACATTTTTGATCTCAATAAACATATAAATTGATAGGAAGTCAACTGATATTGAAAACCATGATAATCATGTTTACTGTGAAAAACAAAGCAAAGTGAAAAAGAAAATTGTGTAACAAATCAAAGTCACGTTAACAAATCAAAGCAAAGTTAAAGTCAAAATTGTTAACTAACACACTTGTCTCTTATGCAGATTACATGGCAAACCTTACATGTAGCAAGCTCCATAACGTCAGCGGTTATCTAAACCCTGATGTGCCTGAAGCCGAAGGTCTTAGAGATATGATAAGATTCTTATCTACCCAAGGGTAGCATATGCCATGACAGTAAGACCACAATCTACGAGAATCCTATCAGATCATTCTGGGAATCAGCTAAAGTGGTTGAAGAGGATGGACTGAAAATTCTAACTGGGAGAATCAACAGTGAACTCACTCTGAGAATCACAGAAGAATCAGTTAGAAGATGTCTGGAATTCAATGATAACGCAGATGATCCTCTTGAATTGGATGATGAGGAATAACCACATTTTTCTCTGAAATTGGTTATGAGGGAGTTATGAAGCAAAACAGATAGTCAAAGGATTAGTGGA
Organism: Flaveria trinervia; assembly: GCA_025506515.1. Taxonomy (NCBI): domain Eukaryota; kingdom Viridiplantae; phylum Streptophyta; class Magnoliopsida; order Asterales; family Asteraceae; genus Flaveria; species Flaveria trinervia. Next base: position 1,114,922 of record CM046454.1, on the reverse strand, counting down.
TCTGCCTTGGAGATTCCTAATTCATATGTTCCAACATTGTCTGTCTAAAAGGAAAACAGGATGGAATGACATTCCAGTCCTCACATATTCTGCAATCTGTGCTCTCTGCACCAACAGACGGTTTAACATGTCTGCATATGTATTCAATGGCCTAATCTCCAACATTCAATAAGGGTTGAGATACAAGTTTCTAATGTACCCAGATTCATTCAATGTCTAATCAATGAATCATTTCATGACATTGTTAATGAAGGACCTGTGCTTAACATTCCTCATTATGATGCAAGATCCTATAAGTACATCAAGAAGAAGGACCCAAGGAACTTTTACAGTGGTGCCCCTTCACCCCGTCTTCCTTGGATGCTTCAACAAATACATCAAGCAGGTCAAGCACAACCACCTCCACAACCAATAGCTCAACCAACTCCACAACCATCACCAATACCATCACCAATACCATCCCCAATACCATCTCCAATACATCCCCATACCATCACCAGTACCATCCCCAATACCATCACTAATGCCATCACCACAACAAATACCACAACCTTCTACACAACCATCTCTTCAAACATTACCTCAACCATCATCACTTCTATCACCACAACCAACACCACCAATGATCACTCAACCTACACCTATATCACCACATCATCAATCTCCAATATCACCACACCAATCACCTATTTCTCCTTACCAACCTTTACCATCATCACTTGATCACCCTGCTGAAACAGAAGGATCAACAAGTGCATCCAAATCATATTCTAATGAGGAGGATCATCATGATCAAACAAAAGCTATGAAAGAACCTTCTGAGGATTCTCCTTCAGAGAGCTATGCTGAATCCAACATCAACATGCCTGATGAAAAAGACGAATTAATATCTGAGTTGTTACTCAAAGTGGAAAGGATGGAAAGAACTTTAAACAGAGAGCAGGAATCATAAATGACAGAATCTTGTAACTGGATGAGAAAGAATGTGAATTGAAAGATCTTAAAGAGAAATATGCAGTTGAACAAAAAGAACAAGACAAAGAGATTGAGAATTTAAAAGCTGCACTGAAACACTTAAGAGAAGAAGTGAGTGGACATATAGATACTCTTGAAATACAAACTATTGCAATGGAGGAACAAGAAAACATCATAGAAGAACAAGTTGATATTATCTCAAAACTTGAATTAGAAATTGAGAGCAAGAATAAAAGAATATCCGAGCTTGAAATGATGATCAAAAGAACTGAAGTGAAGGATGATGATGAGAAAGAAAAACAAGAAAAGGTTGATGATGAGGACAACAATTTAATAGATGAGAATGAAGAACAAGTAGATGATGAAGGTCAAACTAAGATCAAAGACCAAAGCCTAGACATGGTAGTGTATTCTGGAAACACTGGTTATTCAGACTCTGAAAAAGGTGAATTTGAAGAACTCTTTTGTGCTTTGGATAGTTTTGCATCTCAACAATTCAGCATTGATGATGATTTCTGGGAATTCATAAACAATCAAAGAACTGAGGCAGAGTCTATTGTCTTTATTCCCAAATCACTAGTGCCTTTGGAAAAGGAATTAACTCTGCAAATTGTCTCTGCTACATCATTAATTGAAGAACAAAAAGAAGAACTCAAAGAAAGATATGAACAAGAAAGGAAAGAAGAAACTGAAACTGAACAGAAGAAAATGAGAAAAGTAAAATGAAGGATCAAGAGCCAAGTACACCTGAAAAGGTCCCTGATCCAGAAGAACAAACTGAAACCTCTAGCCCTCAACTTCAAACTTACTCACGAAAGAGGAAGTATCTGGCTGAAAAAGCTAAAGGCAAGAGACCAATAATTGAAGAAGAACCAGCAAAGAAACAAAAAGATGACCCAAGAAGTTTAGCAGCAATTGCTGAATTTTTGGAAGAACATGAGCAGGCAGAAGCTCAGTTGAAAAAGTTGGTTAGAGCAATTGATTTAGAAGAAGGAGAAATTACTGATGAATATGAAGTTAAAAAGGATGTTCTCATGGACAGTCTTATTAAAGAAGAACAGTCAATGGAAGACATGGTAACCAAAGCTCAAACTAATGACTTGATGATTAAAGCCATGTTTTTAATCAATCAAGGCTATGATCCTGATGAAGTATTTGGGATGACTTATGAGAGAATGAAGGAGGAGGAAGAGAAAGTGAAATTGTTGCTTGATCCAACAATAGATACTGAATATGAGAAGTCAATGACAAAGGATACTCCAAAACATAAAGACTCATCTTTGAAGAAACCAACAGGGTATGAAATACCTCTGCCAAGAAGGGGTCCCCTACAAAAACCGTCTCAAAAGAAGAAATCAACCTCATCCCATGAATCATTATTTCTTGATCCTTATAACATGTCTCATAAGGAAATGAAGGAATATCTCTCAAGTCAGGGATTCTGAAGGGATCGAGATCTAGTTTGATCAATTAGATTAGGATTTGCAGCGGAATAGCACACGAATTAGACGAAATTATAGCAAGAATAATATGAATATTCAATCAAACAGTAACGGTTATAGAGAGAAAAAGTTTTCTGCAAAAAGAATGTTTTCATTCATGCACAAGCTTCCAATACCAGGAAATTAGGTCAACATTCCTTTTATAAGGAATATGACATCTGCTGACGTCACTTGATACTGACATCTAACTGATTTATACAAACAACTGAAAGTAAACTAAACTACTAAAGATGTCCACAACAACTGAGGACATCTTCACTAAAAGCTAAGTATAAGCTAACATTACAACTACTGAAGTTATAACATCTGAAGTGTAAGAACTTTAGATGTTTTACATAATATAAAACTACTGAGTACAAACTACTGAAATATAAACCATCACAACTACTGAAGAGAACTACTTCAGCTGTTGTGACAACTTCTGGGAACTTGGTCTTCAGACTTTATCTTCAGTAGCTGTCTTCAGACTTTGTCTTCAGCTGTTGTCTTCAGTTGTTGTCTTCAGACATTGTCTTCAGACTTTGTCTTCAGCAGTTGTCTTCAGACTTTGTCTTCAGACTTTGTCTTCAGCTGTTGTAGACCACTTCAGATGTTTTGATGTCTGTGGGACTTAAAGGTTTTTCTGATCTGGCTTATTGGTTCTTTTGGTCCAACAAACTCCCCCTAAAACAATGCAGCCAAAACCTTTAAGATTATTGAAGTCCCACTTATTGGCAGAGACATATATCTGGATCAGCTCAGAAATCTTCAAATTAAGCTCAGGCCAGGGAAGAAGTTTCAGAAGATTTGATTGGCACAGGATGAATGGTAACTCTGTCTTGGGGAAATGGACACAAAGCTGTTACCTCGTCCATGAAACCTACTTCCTAATGATAAGTCTGTAAGACTCTCTGACATAGGCCTCAAGGAAAACAACTTGTTCTTCCATTGTGAGTTCTTCAGCTCCACTTTCAAAGAAGAACTCAGGCCCATAGTACTCTGATAAGTACTTAATATGCTTTCCATTCTTCAGCTCCACAGTAGTTATTTCTCTGTATGCAAACTTATCAGGATGAGTGCCTTCAAGCAACAACTGGAGCTCATTTCTTCTTATTTCTTCAAGCTTCTTGTAGATTAACCCCTTCTTTACCATTTTGTTTTCTAGTAAAGTTTGTGGAGTCATCTTAGACTTGTAAGCTCTCTTGAAGTCATCAAGGATTTCCCAGGGTGACACTACCATGGCCAGTATTATCACAACATCTACAATCTTCTTTACTAGGCCATTGTATCTACTTGGAATTTTCTTTCTATGAATTCTATCACTTACTCTGGGGTCAGGCCAAATTCTCACTCTCTCTTTCTGATATTGAAATGTAAATCTGAGAGCATACAACCTCTGAACATGTTTCTTCATAGCTTGTATGGATGAAGACTTGGGAAACTCTTTATCAATCATCCTTAACAACTGCTCATCATGTTGTTTGTGCTGTACTTCTTCTTTAAGTTTGACTTTTACCATTTGCCTTTGGAAGTCAGGTGTGATTGTTGTTTATTGACTCTTGGGCTCAGGCATCTTTATTTTGAGAACAGCAGAGATTGGCAGACTATCATCCTCATCATCATCTTCTTCTTTTTCTTCCATCCTTAACACCCTTCTCTTCCTCTTAGGTGCATCATTGGTAGTGGGTTGAGTAGGTTTATTAGGTAAAGGAGTTGGTTTTGAGGGTTGTGAGGGTGGTTGTTTTGGTTTGGGTGATTGTGCAGGCTGCTCTAGCATCTTGGATGTGAGTGAAGCTTTGGATAATTTTGCCATATCAGTCCTTTTCCCAGCACCAGCTTCATCAAGAGCTTCTATGATCAATCCTTTGTTAAATACTTCAGAAGAACAGATTCTGGTGGTTATCTCCAAAATACTGTCTCTGGACTATGACTTTACTTCAATGATTGATCTTCCCAGATGTTTTGATATAAATCTTGCCATAGCTTCCAGCCTTTCCCTTTCTTTCTCACTCTAACTTGCCCATCTTTGTTCAATCTCTTGAATCTCTAACCTTCTGATTTCAAAGTCAAGTTTGGTAGTGTTAAATCCTTGTCTGAAGAGTTGATCAATAATCTTATCCACAGATCTGCTATTTTGCTCATCAGCTTCTTTGATCAATTCTTCTAACTTTTTCTTACCTTCAGTCTTTTCAGAGCTTTTCTTCCTCTTGTAGGTGATCATTTCCTTTTCTTTCTTCTCTTTTTCTTCTTCCTCTTCAGCTCTCTTTCTTTTATCTACTTTCACTGACTTAGACTCCCCCTTTTTGGTTGCATTGGGTTCAGGGGTGTGAATGTCAGAAAGTCTCTTAGAAACAGCAGCATCAAATAAGGATTGAAGATTTGAGGAAAGCCTCTCATCAATGGCTTGATGTACAGTGTTTGTGATTATGGAAGTGATGAGAGGCAAGGATGATTTAAAGGCAGCAACCATTAGCGCAGAGGGGTTCTGTCCCTGAGAAATGGTGCCTGAAGCAGAGGCTGGTGGCAAATTTGTTGGGATTGGCTCAGTGTTTGGGATAGTTTCAGCAGAAACTGCCATCTGTGGGTGAATGTGGGCAGATGGACTTGATTCTTGTGACATTTTGGCAAGCAGTTCTTGTAGTCTGCATACCTCAGTCTCAAGAATGGTGTTGTGGGCTAGAACATCAAAGAACAAGCCCAGGACATCATCAGTCTTCGCTGAATCATCTGACCTCTTGATGAAATCAGGATGAACATGTGCTAAGTGTAGATCAGTATTCATATGTGCCCCTATTTCTTGGAACTGGGGACTTCCTGCCTCAAGATTATATCCTTCATTGGCAGTTGCCTCTGGTGAGGACTTAGAGATGATACCATCTTCATCCTGATCATGTACTGAAACAGGAGAAGAGGCAGCCTCACCAGATTCTAATCTCCTCCTCTACACAGGGAGATTGAAATCTGTAACCCCTGTGCTATGGGTTATCAACCACATTATAATCCTCTCCCTCAACTGTTGAGGTTTTCCCAGTGGTAATAGGTTTCTAGGGAGGGGGTAGAGGAATGTAGTTGAGTCAGCACTTGTGCAATAACCACAGTTGGGCTTGTAGGGGTGGCTTTCGTGGGAGATAGGTGTGAAGAGGATTGCACCTGGGGTGAATGGTGCTCTTCAATGGAAATCCTCTCAAGTGAGAGAGATTCTGGTAATGTGGTTTCCCTATTTTTGGTTGCATCAGGATCCTGTTGAGAGGATACCTGAGCGGTTTCAGCTGGTAGAGTCCTAAAACTACAGGGGGATTACTACCCATAGTTTCATCCTGCCTTTGTGTTGCAGGGGCATCATCAGGTGACTCAACTCCCTGAGTAGCCTTTTTGGTTTGTTTGGAATGTGGTTTGGAGGGGACTTTGGATCTGGAGGATGAGGCTGTGGGTACCTTCTGCTTGGGTTTTAGCAGTTTGGCAGCCTCTTAGAGGTGTGGGTCAGAGTTGTGCCTGGAGTATACCTCTGGCAAAACTACCACAGCAGGGACTCCAAGGTCAACAGGACCATCAGATTGTAACTGATTCATGATTATGGCCGTAAGAAACCTTGGATATAATAGCCATCTGTTAGCCACAGGTTTCATTGCCAGATCTTTTAATTCTAAAAATATAATTTCAGAAGAATTTAAGCTTTGGCGTTCAAGGATAGAATACAATACCTGCTACCACCTAGATGACATTTGATCCCATGAAGAGGTTTTGGGGGCAAGGCAAACATTGATCATGTGGAAGATTAGTCGTTCAGCATCATGGAAGTGCTTCTTCAGAATGGTTGTAGCACTTAGGTCCCCCGCATATCCATGGTTGATGAATGATAGATCAATGGAGCCCTTCGGGTATTTGGTGACAAACGTGGCATCATTCAGATCTAGCGTTTGTCGAATGATAGCAGGAGTGATTACCACCTTCTTCTGGTTTACAAATGACTGGAGAGTGATCGCGACATCATCTCACCAGTATGGATGTGACATGTGTCCAGAATTGATGAAGAGTATCTGGATAGATGGTTGGATTCAGAGAAAAGCAGTTCGATACAGGGAATCAATCATCAGATCAATGGCATCATCAAACTTAGTCCAAAAGGCTGATTTTGTGAAGTAGGCAACACAGTTGTGTCGTGGTTTGATTTGCATGGTCGCCATTAATGGAAGATGAACATACGGAAATCGATTTATGAAAAGTTTGAAGTTAGGGTTAGGTATTTATAGGGTATGAAACGGCTGAAAGAAAACACTGAAAGTTTTGGTGTTAGTCATCAGTTGTTAGAAAACGACTGAAGACATGGTTTTAACTTTTAGATGTTGTAAACAACTGAAGACTTGGTGTTTGTCATCAGTAGTTGAAAACTACTGAAGACTTGGTGTTGGCTTCAGTTGCTTTGAAATGAAACAACAGTTGTTTGAAACAATTGAAGAATAAAATTACTCATCAGTTGTTGTCGTCAATTCACATACCTCAGTTGTTTCATTTGACCTTAACACTACTCAGCAGATTATCTGATTTTCAGATGTTTCATGGTCATCAGTACTTATTTGTTAGAACAGGCTTTAGTAATTGTAACCACATCAGTACTTTGCAACAAATAAAGTACTTCAGTACTTTTAAGTAATTTAATCTTCAATACTTATGAAAACTGCTGAAGATAAAATAACTTCAGTACTTATTTTTGACAGCTGTATAATGGTGCTCATCAGTACTTGTGAGTTGAGATCATCAGTAGTTGTCAAATCATTCAAGCTGCAGCATACCAAGCCTTAGCACTATTTTGGAAAGTTGCACTATCCAAAGGCTTAGTAAATTATCTGCAAGCTCATCAGCACTAGGAACAAACTTTGGATCAATCAGACCTTTTTCATAACAATCCTTGATAAAATAATGTCTGATCTCAATATGTTTGGTCCTAGAATGCTGGACAGGATTCTTAACAATACAAAGAGCGGAAGCATTGTCCATCAGTAAAGGAGTTTTAGTCTCTGTAATGTCATAATCCAGTAATTGATTCTGAAGCGAAAGTACCTGAGATGTACAACTTGCAGCAGCAATGTACTCTGCTTCAGCAATGGATGTAGCAACAGAAGTTTGTTTCTTACTCTGCCAAGAAACTAAACAATTGCCTAGAAATTGGCATCCACCAGAGGTTGATTTTCTGGTTAATTTACACCCTGCATAGTCACTATCAGAGAAAACAACTAATTTGTAAGAGTGCCCAGTGGAATACCAAAGTCCTAGAGATTGATTTCCTTGCAAATATCTAAAGATCCTTTTGACAGCAATCATATGGGATACTTTAGGTGCAGCCTGAAATCTAGGACAGACACAAGTTGCAAACATAATGTCTGGTCTAGAAGCTGTAAGGTACATCAAGGAACCAATCATACATGTGTAAAGAGTTTCATCAACTACTTTACCTTTCTGATCAGCATCCAGTTGTGTGGTGCTACACATGGGAGTAGAACAGGGCTTACAGTTTTGTAAATCAAACTTTTTCAATAAATCCTTTGTATATTTTTACTGATGAATGAAAGTTCCATCAGCTTTTTGTTTGATTTGCAACCCCAGAAAGAACTGTAATTCTCCCATGGCACTCATTTCAAACTTTTGTTGCATCAACTTAGTAAAGGCATCACACAATGTGGATCAGAGGATGCTAAAATAAATCATCTACATAAATTTGAACAAGGAGCTTATGCATGCCTACTTTCCTAATGAACAAGGTTTTATCTATGGAGCCTCTAGTGAAATTATTTTGAAGAAGAAAGTTAGACAGTGTTTCATACCAGGCTCTGGGTGCTTGTTTTAGCCCATAAAGAGCCTTATCAAGCTTATACACCCAATCCGGATGTTTATGATCTTCAAAACTTATGGTTGGCACACATAAACTTCTTCTTTTATTTTACCATATAAGAATGCACTTTTGACATCCATTTGAAAAACTTTGAGATTATGGAAAGCAGCATAAGCTAAAAACAATCTGATTGCCTCCAGTCTGGCTACAGGGGCAAAGGTTTCATCATAATCAATACCTTCTTCTTGTGAAAACCCCTGTACAACCAGTCTGGCCTTGTTCTTAACAATTTGGCCTTTTTCATCAGTTTTATTCCTAAACACCCATTTAGTGCTATTGCACACTACCTGGGGTAGAGGAACCAGTTCCCACACTTGCTGCTTTTGAAACTGAAGAAGATCAAGTTGCATAGCTTCAACCCATCCATTGTCTCTTAATGCAATATGATAGTTCTTTGGCTCTTGCTGACTGATGAAGAGAGCATAGAAGCAAAAATTGGACAATTGACTTCTAGTTGAAACACCAGCATTGATGTCACCAATAATCTGAGACATAGGGTGATTCTTCAGTTCTTGATACTCAATAAGATCTGTGCAAGTGTTTGTAGGTTATAACAGATGGTGATCCAGATTCTTGAAACCTAGAATGAGATGACAATTCAAATGAAGTAGAGGATTCAGAGATCTCATCAGCATTTGTTGTGGATGGAACTGCTGAAGCTACAGGAACATCAAGTTTAGTAGACTCAGGCAGTTGATCACTAAAACTTGCATTTATACCAACAGATGGATAACAAGTGGCAGGAGATGATGGATTCACAGAACCTGCAACAGTTGGAGACTGATAAGGAACATATTGCAGTATGTCCAGATCAAATAACTCCACAGGGTTTTGTGGGATTTTCTCCTTTGGAGATTCATTAAACTTTACATGCAAGGTTTCTTCAACAATCTTTGTTCTGCAATTAAAAACTCTGTATGCCTTGCAAGTAGATGAATACCCAACAAAGTACCCTGCATCCACCTTTGATTCAAACTTCTGAAGTGGATCCTTTGTGTTGAGAATATAACAAGGACACTCAAATGCTCTAAAGAAGGAAATCAGAGGAGCCAAATGATATAACACTTCATAAGGAGTCTTCATCAACCTTTGATTTACTAATACTCTATTTTGCACATAACAAGCTATGTTAACAGCTTCAGCCCAAAAGGTTAGTGGCAAACCAGAATCAGCCAACATTGACCTTGCAGCTTCAATAAGGGTCCTGTTCTTTCTCTCCACCACTCCATTTTGTTCAGGAGTTCTTGGAATGCTAAACTGCCTCTTGATTCCCTTAGAGGAATATAATTCATCATGTGTGTGATTTCTAAATTCTGTGCCATTATCACTCCTCACACACTTGACAGAAAGAGAGTACTGCTTTTCCACATGCAACACAAAGTAGAAGATAATTTGACCAGCCTCATCTTTTGAATGTAAGAAGAAGGTCCATACAAATCTGGAATAATCATCAACAATTACCAGACAGTATTTTTTCTTTTCCATGCTCATCACTCTTACTGGACCAAAAAGATCCATATGCAGTAATTGCAAGTAGGCAGTGGACTTTGGTTCTTCTATTGGAGGGAATGATACTTTATATTGCTTTCCTTTTAAACAAGTAGAGCAGTTGTCATCAGATTTGAACTCCTTAATGGCAGACCTCTCGCTAAACCATGATGGATCAGTTGGTTCATGTTTTTAAGATTCACATGACCAAGCCTTTTGTGCCAAAATTCAGATTCCTGAGGAGAGGCCTTGGAGAACAGACATGGATGGCCTTTTAGATCAATTTTATTTGATAAGTCAAAGGCATATACTCTTCCAATCCTGTTGGCCTTCAGGAGAGTATGTTCATCCAATATCTTGTCAATCATTCTCAAAACATTGAAAGACAGAATCCGACAGTTCTGACTGGTGAAAAGTGCAACATACCCTTTATCACACATTTGACTGACACTTAACAAATTGTACTTGAGATTCTCCACATGGTTAACATCATCAAACCTTATTTCACCATTTGAAACAAAGCCTTTGCCGATGATATAACCCTTAGCATCATTACCAAAAGATACAAATCCCTTCTTTCCTTGAGAGTAGTCATGAAGAAGAAATCTGCTCCCTGTCATATGCATAGATCCTCCACTGTCCACATACCAGATGCTTCTATGGCATGCTGAAGAACCCTGCATGTATCACAACAACTAGTTAGCTTTTGAGACCCAAACCATTTTGGTTGTGGGTCTGTTCTCATCAACAGATTTTATATTAACTGATTTGTCATGATTAACAGCCTTTGAAGATGGAGATGGTGCTGAAAAGGATTCCTTTGATTTTGGCTTAGTTTTCCTTTTCAGTGGTTTAATCACAGGTACATCTATTTGGTTAACTCTCCCCAACAGATGTTGAACCATCATAACAAGTTGTGTCTGATTGGTTGTTAAAGCCTTCAGTTCAGCAGACACATCAGTACTTGTTTTTGATTGGTTCCTGTGATGCACCATGTCCTCCTTTTTGAAAGACACAGACTTAGTCTGTTGTTTTGATACTCCTTGAGGAATATTTTCAGCTGTTTTATGATAAACCACTTCCTTCTGTTTAGATTTTTGTGAAGACTTTGGTTTATCAGTTTGAGATGTTTGTGGCACAAACTTGGTTTCAAATTCATCTTTCATTTTATTAATTTTCTTTTTAATGATTTTATCTTTGTTAAATTTGGAACCCTTTCTATACCAACATTTATCAATGAGATGATTAAATAGACCACATATTTCACATGGCTTTTTCTTCATCTTCTATTGTTCAACTGCTGAAGAAGATGAAACTACTGAAGGTGTGTTCTTCAGTATTTTCTTCCTCTCAGTACTTATGTGAAGTACTAAAGGATTTGTAACAACTGAAGACTTGTTCTTCAGAAGTTTTCTATCAGTATATTTGGATTTCCTGATAGACTCTTCAGCAGTTGTCAAACCATGTTTGGTTTCATTTGGTTTGAAATATTCTTCAGGTGTTGTTACTTGCTCTTCAGTACTTTGAATACCTTGTGAGACAACACCTAAAGTGCTCAGCTTTTCTTTGATCATGTGTTCATCAGCAGTAAGACCATCAGTAGATTGATTAGCTGAGATACTATTACTGACTTCATCCTCTGATTGTACATTATCAGTGAGGATGAGACACATGATTATGTGGTTTGGGAATTGATTTCACCTTCAGATTTTACTTCTGTCTTGGGAGTAAAATTATAGGAGGTTCAGTGTGATTATATCCAATCCCAAACTTCACATTTGAAGCTATTTGCTTAATGAGAAGCATTTCAAACCCCTTTCAAGATGTTACCCATCGTTCACACTCAACTTGAGTAGCTGCAAGTGTTTCTTTGAGACTCTTATAATTTTCTAAAATGACCTCTATCTTAGCCTTTTCATCAGTGATTTGGCATTTTAATTTGTAAATATCATCATCTTTTTCTTTTAAAACAGACTCAAACTCAACTTTTCTTTTGGAAATCACTTTCTCTAGGTCAAGATTTTAATTGATTAAAGCTACATTTGCTTCTCTAATTGAGGCAAAAGCAGCTATGCATGACTCAGAACACAACTTGGCCTTAGCCTCAGAAGATACTTGTGGTACTTGTGATGATGAAGCATTTGAGCATGAACCATCAGTAGACTCCAGGGCCATAAGAGCAAGATTTCCAAAAGGATTTTCACCACCATGTTGACGAGCACCAGAAAACACTTGTTCAGAATAACCAGAAAGATCATCTGGTAAACTACTCCAGTCAACAACTCCAGGAGTGAAAAAGCTTTGATGTGATTGAGATTGAGATTGTTGACTTGATTGAGATGGTTGAGGCTCAGGTAGGGCATGTGGTTGTTGAGCTATGGGTACTGGAACCTGATTAGACTGAGGCATGTAAAAACAGGGATAAGGATATGACATTTGACCTTGAGGAACAAAATATGCAGGAGATGATTGAATTTGTGAATGATGACCAGAACTGGTAGAATGTTGCCCTTTGTTTTGTGAATTATTGCCTGGAAAGGTCACAAAGGGTGCAGAAGAGTTAGATCCAGATGATCTACACTCTCTTGCAAAATGTCCAAGTCTATGGCACTTGTGACACCTCAACTTGCTCTTGTTAAAACCAACTTTGGTGTTTCTAGAGAGACCAAGGAATTTTCTACCTGTTCTTTTGTAAAATTTTTGAGATCTGATATTAAGTAATGCTATTTGGCTCAAAATATCCATCTCTTCCAAATCATCATCAGCAATTCCTTTCAAATCATCCATCAAAAAGCACAGATTGTCACTATTACATCCTGAATTACTATCAATATCAGCAAAAGCATGATCTCCACTGTTTGAAGAGAAATCTACATGCTCATCATAAGAACTTTTTGATGTAGTATATTCTGACTCATGACCAACTAGAGCAGTATTCCCTGGTACAAAATCATCAGTGAGCTTCCCAGATGAAGTCAATTTCCTTTTCTGTTCTATCTCTCTTTCAAATGTTAATAGTTTCCCATGAAGTTGGGTGAGAGATAGATTGTCTAGATTTGCACTGGAGCGTAGGACAATAGTATATGTGTCCCATCTCTCAGGTAGGGATCTAAGAAATCTGTTGTTCATCTGACTGTTTGTATATTCATGTTTAACCATTTTCAACTCAGATATCAAACAGGAGAATCGCTCAAACTGTTGAGTCAGTGACTCACCCTTTCTATGAGAGAATGTCTTATATTGCTGGGTAAGGATTTCTCTGTTGTTTGCTAAGACCTCATCAGTTCCTCCAAATTGTTCTTTCAGAGCAACCAGAGGTCATGAGCAGATTCATGATGCATAAGCCCAGAATAGATTTCGTTAGGCAGTGCCATGGCCAGAATTCTATGGGCTTTAGCATCAATTTCAAACATTTTCAGATCTTCATCTGAGTATTGCTCTTTCTTCTTTGGAACCATTTCATTGGTTTCCGGATTACTCACCATAGGCTTATATGGTCCATGAACCACAGATTTCCAACAACCTGAACTGTTGACAGACAGGTGATGGAGCATTCGTCGTTGCCATATGTTGTACTCACTCCTAACAAGCATCGGAGGCTTTGTTGAGGAGCCAGTATTGTGAGGATCATTGATTAATATAGCCATTTTCACCAATTCAAACAGGTTCAATGAGATTTTAACAGATCTAGCTCAAAAACTCAACAACATAGTTTAAAACAAGAAGAATCTCAAATTAATTCACAGGAAGCAATAGAAAAACAAACTCTATAACCAATTCTTGCAAATTTGCTAATTCGATCAAACTTAGATATCAAAAGAACAGTTTCAATGATCAATTGTTAAATCGATCAATGATTAACCTGCTCTGATACCATTTCAAGGGATCGAGATCTAGTTTGATCAATTAGATTAGGATTTGCAGCGGAATAGCACACTAATTAGAGGAAATTATAGCAAGAATAATATGAATATTCAATCAAACAGTAACGGTTATAGAGAGAGAAAGTTTTCTGCAAAAATAATGTTTTCATTCATGCACAAGCTTCCCGTACCAGGAAATTAGGTCAACATTCCTTTTATAAGGAATGTGACATCAGCTGACGTCACTTGATAGTGACATCTAACTGATTTATACAAACAACTGAAAGTAAACTAAACTACTAAAATGTCCACAACAACTGAGAACACCTTCACTAAAAGCTAAGTATAAGCTAACATTACAACTACTGAAGTTATAACATCTGAAGTGTAAGAACTTCAGATGTTTTACATAATATAAAACTACTGATTACAAACTAGTGAAATGTAAACCATCACAACTACTGAAGCGAACTACTTCAGCTGTTGTGACAACTTCTGAGAACTTCGTCTTCAGACTTTGTCTTCAGCAGTTGTCTTCAGACTTTGTCTTCAGCAGTTGTCTTCAGACTTTGTTTCAGACATTGTCTTCAGCTGTTGTCTTCAGCTGTTGTCTTCAAACTTTGTCTTCAACAGTTGTCTTCAGACTTTGTCTTTAGACTTTGTCTTCAGACTTTGTCTTCAGACTTTGTCTTCAGAGTTTGTCTTCAGCTGTTGTAGACCACTTCAGATGTTTTGATGTCTATGGGACTAAAGGTTTTTCTAATCTGGCTCATTGGTTCTTTTGGTCCAACAGATTCACAAGAAGAAGGATTGCCAACATGAAGACAAATTCTTTAAGGCTGCAACTCTTCAATTGATCAATGAAAAGAAAGATAAACTCAAGAAACTAGAAGAAGAATTGACAAGGACCAAACACAGAAGCAGAGTGTCAGCTGAAGACATGCTTTTGAACCTAAAAGACCAAGAACTACTTGCCCCAGTGCTCCACAAATACCCTGATTGGTTTGCAGAACCATCTCAGTTGAAGCTGCAAGAAGGACTGACTACTGTAGAACTTATCAGAGGGGTGTCTACTCCCAAGGGGAAGGTAGATCAGAAGATAATAGCTTGGAAGTATGACAGCACATGGAACATGTTCAGGGTGAAGAGAATCTCAGAGCGAGTACAATTCTTTACAGAGTACTCAGCTCTAGTAAATGCCCTTGAGATTCATGATTTGAAGGAGCTAGCTCAACTTGAACTGATCAATCATGCAGCTATGTTCAGGGGATATGAATTTGAGAACATACTTAAGATGTTCACAAGAACAAACAAGAGACAATTTGCTTAAGAAAAGATAAAACTTTTGTCAATCCCCTGGATAAGAAGAAAAAGATAGAAGCAGAGGAAATTGCATTCCCTGAGTTGAAGGTAAAGCCAACTGAGTCATTGAAGAGTAAAGTAGTATCTGGTACTCATTCCTCCACTCCCATCTCAAACGTGTACTATGATGAGAGAACCTATGAGATGGTGATAGAAAGGAAGTGGGGAGGAAAAGAAGGAGCTGATATCAGACTATTCAGTGGATATGAAAGTAAGATTACTTGATGAATCATACATCCACTACATTATACCAGGCACTTCAGGGAATTTAACAACAAATTAGGTGAACAAGATATGCACTTCTTTCTGAAATGCATCAAGTTGTTGAAACTAGCCTATGATAGAATAAATATTAAAAGAGACAAAAGAAAGAAGAAAAACACCACTGTAACTTGGAAATATTGTTAAGCTTGAAGTGGATGTGGGAGGGAGTTTATTGATTCATAGAGATGGTCTTTCCACAATCTCCATATGGGAACCTATTTCTCTGAAAAAGTTACCAATGGAAGGCATCTACAACATGAGCAGAATGAAAATACATGTGCTGAGTAGAGACAGGATGTCAGAAGCAACTGATTTTGTAAACATGATCAAGGCTATCCTGGATTCCACTAAAGCTACATTCATACTACCTCCTGAAGACCCAGCTGAATCTTCACAACATCAATCACCTCCTAAACATTGAGGAAAACCAGGCTGTATAATCCTTAGGGGGAGTATTGTTGCACCCTGAAAGGATCATACATGCCAACTCAATGGGTGATGATTGTTCAGCTGGAATCCCACAAGTCCAAGATAAATGCGGATGAAGATCTGCCAAGAAAAATAACAAGTGTTATCTTCCGCATTAGTTAATGCGAAAGACAAAACTCTAATGCAGACAAGTGTTTACTCTTCCGCATTGACTAATGCGGAAGACATAATACGAATGCTGAACAAGTTACTCTTCCGCATTGACTAATGCGGAAGAACAAAAGAAGATGCGGACAAGACTTTGATCATCCGCATTGACAAATGCGGATGACCAACCAAATGCGCACAAGTATTTGTTCATCCACATTAACCAATGTGGATGACCAACTTACTAATGCTGATGATCAAATGGAAATGCTGATCAAGATTATCTCATCCGCATTTGTCAATGCGGATGAACAAGCAGAGATGCGGATCAAGACTTAGACTAGTTTTCGATGTAATAGGTCAGGGGTAGTTTGGTCATTTTGTAAAGGCATCTTGTCTGCCTATAAATAGAATAGTTAACCTCGTACTGAGGTGACGGCTGATAGATAGAGAATTTTTGTTGTAATTATTCTCTGTAACTTATCAACTTTCATATATCAATACAAACAACATTTATGAGTAATTTTCTTGCTTGAATGTTCTTTTATTATTTGTTTTTGCCACTCAACTTGATTATCATATTCGATTCTCAGTAAGAATATCACTCTTACTCAATCCCAGTCAAAAAGCTTCATCTTTGTGTCTTAACAAGTACACATACCCATATCGAATATAGTCATCAGTAAAGGTAATGAAGTATCTTTCATTGTACCTTGTCATAGGTTTAAAAGGACCACATACATCCAAATGTATGATACCTAATAAATCCTTTGCCCTTTCAGCTTTGCCACTAAAAGGTGCCTTGGTCATTTTACCTTGTAAACAAGACTCACATACATCAAATGAATCACATTCATTTGTTTTTAAAAGACCATTCTTTTGTAGTGTTTGTATTCTTTTCTTGTTTATATAACCAAGGTGGCAATGCCAAAGATAAGTGTTATTCAAATCCGATTTGAGTTTCTTGGTACTAGTTTGGTACAATAAGCTATCATTCAAAGTATTTTCACGAACCAATTCATAGATACCATTGATGGGAATAGCTTTAAAGTAAAACATGTCATTCAAAGTAACATGGATTTCATTTCCAATAAATGATAATACATATACAAAATGTTTTAATAGGGCTACGGAAATAATGTTCCTAGTCAAACTAGAAGCATGCAAAACATTGTACAAAATTACTTCCAAACCATTTGGAAGTTTCAAGATGTAGTCACCACGGACTTCAACTTGAACTTTAGCCCCATTGCCCATGTAGAGGCTAACATCGCCTTTGTTGAACTTGCTACTTCTTTTGAACCCCTGCAACAAATTGAAAATATGAGTTCCACATACGGTATCTAATACCCATGTGTTAGAGGATATTAAGTTTAAATCAATATGGATCATGTATATGGTACCTCAGGTCTGCCCGACATCCCTCTTTGCTTTCAACTCTTGGAGATGGAAAGGACAATTTCTTGCCCAATGTCCAATCTCCCCACACTTGAAGCATGGGTCATTGGAAGCAACCTTTTGCCTCTTCTCCTGTGCTTTGGGTCGCACCCTTGCCACCCCTTTCCCTTTTCCCATTACGGGTCCCTTACCCTTTGCAACTCTTGCCTTGGGTGCGGGATGAGGCCTTTTCTTGTTCCCACCTTCATTGATGGTGAGAACGGGTAAAACCCTTTTACCCATGGCCACCTCGGCCGTTTTGAGCATAGAGTGAAGCTCACCAATGCTTTTGTCCCGAGCATTCATGTTGTAGTTCAACATGAACGTCTCGAACCTTTTGGTAAGGCCATTGAGGATCAAATCTGTGGCCAATTCCTTTGAGATGGGACAATTTAGCCTTTCGAGATGGTCAATGAGACTTTTCATCTTAAGTGCATAAGATGAAACTGATTGGTTGTCGTCCATACGACATGCATGGAGCGCTCGAACCGTTTCGAAGTGCTCGAACCGTTTCGAAGCGCTCAACCCTCGCTTGCTGTTGGAACATTTCCTTCAATTGGGTTATCATGTCATAAGCTCCTTGATGCTCATACTCCTTCTGGAGATCCGGAGTCATGCTTGTCAACATAAGGCAAGACACATGGACAGAGTCCTCAGTGTACTTTATCCAATCGTTATAGGCCTCCTCATCATCCTCACTAGGTTGATCGGGGACAGGGTCGTCTAAAACATATGATCGTTTTTCTTGCTTGAGAACGATTCTCAAGTTTCGATACCAATCGACAAAATTGTTATGATTTAGACGTTCCTTTTGGAGAATCGCTCATAAAGATTGGGCGGACATGGATGAATTATCATGATTATCATAATTATTGGTGGCCATCTATAAAATTTAACAAAGATCAATTTTAGTATATTTGATATTGTTATTTTAATAATTAATACCTTTTAAGGTCATTTTCATATTAAAATCTAGAACTCAACATTACATTTAAATAGTGGTTAGGTGACCTTTATCCCACGATTTAAATTAATAAGTTGGTCAACGATTGACGATTACAACCATTTACAACTTCTAGAGGTATGGGATCGACTTGAAACATCATATGTAAAGTCGGCATGTTAATCACATCAACACCATTTGGAAACCATATCGTAGGTGATCCATTTGACATGGTTTGCAAATCAAGATACCCTACTTACACACACGTGTGAGTTTGCCAAAATAAGCGGTTAGGTGACCTTTATCCCAAGAATATGGCATTCTCACCTCAAGTCACAAGTTCCCATAAAATGGTTAGGTGACCTTTATCCCACTAAGACTCCCGAGTGACTCAAGTGTTGTGTAAAAGGACGGTGTTGATCTAATTTTTTTTATAAATATTTAAAGATTTTATAATTCTAGGTTAGAAAGCTCTATGTATTCATATTTGCATGCTTTCAAATACAAGATACCTTATGGTACATTGATTAAAACCCCTTTTAATCTTTAAAATCATCAAACAATATTAATAACCTTTTATTACCTTTTAATGACTAAGGACCATTTAGATAGTTTGTTATGATCGTTGAAAGGATTGTTAAGCAAACATCATATATAAGCAATCAACCACAATACCATAACCAAAACAACCATGAATCAACCAAATTTTAGTGCATAACCATAGCATCTAAAGTGGCCACACTTGTTTGCCATCACAAGTGTGGTCCATAGGACATTCCTAAGGGACAAAACACAACACAAAAGGCTTCCATGAACCTCCCACTTGAAACCGCATCCAAATGCTCCATGTTTCTTGTGTCTTTCCTTTGTGCTTCTAACACATACATATTCATATTGCAAGATACTATATCCTAATACAAGATTTCTAGTAAAATGAAAAGTACCTTATCTATTTATTACATCCCAATAATAAATAAATTACACTTTAAACAAAGCACAAATAAATGATTATACAACCCAATTGAATGAATAAAAACAACCATTACAATCATCCAAATAACATAAGGTCAAGGGCTAGGTTATGCACCATAAAGAACAAAGATCATATCATCCAAAACAACAATGAATCCCCACTAAAACCCACAAAATTTCAGCCAACACAAACTGAAATTTCGGGTTTTATCTTGTCCAAACAAACAAACAATACAACATACATGTCTTTCAAAGTTTAATCACAAGCATGTGCGATATAACTTTGAAAGTTTGGGGATTCATAATACATGAATATAGCAGCCCCTAAAGGGGTTTTAAAGTCCCATAAAACAAATTTTTCAAGGACAAAACAAGCTAGCTATCCACATAACCGGCACTAGATGTCAATGTTGGGGTTTGTTAGAACAAGATAGATAGTTAACCATTTAAACCTTGTGAAAACGCAGCAGAAAAAACTTTATAACATAGTTTATAAACTGAAATCTCGGTTTCAAATTGATATTATAAAGTTACAAACAAACCCAAGAACAAAGGACCTTTTATATGTGAATAAGACTAGCTATGTAAACACAAAACATACATTATGGACAACCATAAAGAGGCTGCCATAAACTACCTTTCAGTAGCAAAAAGACGGATATGAAGGATGATGTGGACCAAGAAAAACGACCAAGGCACCAAAAGAAGGTCCTCTCAAGCTTGCATACCCACAAGTGTGATGCAAACACCTCTTGATGCTAGGATTTTACACCAAAACGACCACCAAGTGCTGCTGAAAACCCTTATTTTTCAGCCTTGAATATCTTCAAGAATGGAGAGAAAAATGGTCTTTTGCATGTATGAGAGAGAAGAAGATGGAGTGTATCTTTTTTTCAAGTATGTTGTTCCAAGACATCAAATGAAAACAAAAGGAGACCCACCCACCAAGGGTGGCCAAAATCCTTTTAATTGGGTTCCCCCCCCCCCCCCCAAAACTTAAAATCCAATTTTCACATGTTAACAAGTCTCTTATTTGAGCTATATATATAATTAACCTTTTAATTGTATAACTCACACACACTCCATTATTATTTGATGTTATTTAAGTAACTTAAATAACATTACAAACAATATCTATGAACAAAATATCCATATAAATTGTTCAATCTCATCTGCAACTTATTTAGGAAACCCATTTTCTAAATTGGTGTATTTATTTAATTGTATGATCATATCATCAATTAAATATTAGTTGGTGTTTTCTAAGCTTGTTATTGGGTATGACCTGACTTGGATCATAACGTACTAACCACATGAATGTTCTATGTGTCTTGGGCATAAAGAATCCAACAGAGGGACCAAACTTGCCAACGAGAGAAAGTTTGGTGAATTGAAGTATTTGAAGGGATAGGGCAGCCCTTACCCTCTCCCCATACCCAAAATTCAGCAAAGGAAAGAAAGGAGAAAAAGAAAGGGAGAAAAGAGAGGGCAGCCCTTACCCTCTCCCCATACCCAAATGCGATGCACCGTTATAGCAGGTCTTTGATAGGCCTAGGTCAGTACCAGGAACATAAGGGTATCACACATGACATTGGTACACCTAAACTCTACTCTAGGTGTTGTGACTAGAGGTGCGGAGCATGGTTATAGCGGGTCTATGATAGGCCTAGGTCCAGTACTAGGAACAGAAGGGTAGAGTTTATGGTTGAAGGAAAGGAAAGATGTAATGATGAAAGAATGTGAAAGTTAATGACGTACGATCAATGAACAGAAGTTAACAAATGGATGATGAAGATAATAATAATATAATCTATGTGTACGTATAATGTATGATCGCATGAAAGTAAAGAACGGTTTTTAACGAAAGTAAAGTATGTTTTATTATAAATCTAAAACTCACTCAACAACACTGAATTTAATGTGTTTCTAGTTGGCAGGTAATGATTGCTGAGGATGGCACGAGGTGGCTACTCAGCTCTTTTGGATGGCATCCATTTTTATAATGCTTTTGTGATGTAATGCAACATGTATTTTGTAACTTGTTAACGATGTATTATTTTTCAAAAGCTTTTATAATGAAATGAGATGTATATTTTGGTAATTTCCGCTGTAGTGTTTTATGAAAGACAAATGTATTTATATGTTTTAAGTGCGATGATCGACCAGCTGTGAGCGTCCGGTAACGGGGCCTTACAAATTGGTATCAGAGCCAAAGATTAAGTGAAATGGTTAAAATTTTCAAAATAAACCTTAACTTAAACTGAGAATAGGACGGAAAGGGGAGGGATGCCAATCTGAGTAGGTCCGTGCCATCAGGTATTTTCGTAATGTTAACCGGTATTATGTGCGCATGTTATGTGGTTATGTGTTGCTCATGGATTTAAATGTTGATGTACTCATGACAGATAATGCTTGGGGTATGAAGAGTAAAGTAAGTAGCTAATCATAATTGGCCACTGTAATTAGGGACTTACTATACTTGACATAAACTGAGTTGTTCTCTTGAATGACCGTGTTGGTGTTTGAATCTTTTAATGTGCGTGTGAATGGCCGGTGGTAGATCTTCGAAAGCCTCTCGTGGTGGTGGTCGTGATGGGCTTGGTGCTGAGTCACGACCCAAGAGAGGAAGACCCAGAGTTGAAAAGGTGGTTCACGAAGAACCAGAGACCCCTCATCCGGAGGGCGGCGACGAGAGCACCAATCTGAGAGCCTTAGTAAAGGAGGCTGTTGTTGAAGAAGTCCATCAGGTCATGCAGACAATCTTACCGTCTGTGGTGACCGAAGTCATCAAGGTTGTACGGGAAGGGGAAAGACAAGAGAGGAACAGCTCCGCGGGAGGACGAAAGCAACCACAGCCTGAAACGGTTCTATCTGATGATGAAGAAGAGCCGGAAGAACCTGCGCCGGAGGCGACACGAGGCTGTAATAATGGGGCGTTTCAACGATGCAAGCCCCCTACTTTTGATGGTAACGACACTGCTGCTACTGCTCACCGGTGGGTGAGAGAAATGGAACCGTCTTAAATATCAGCGAGTGCCGGGAGGACCAGAAAGCAAAGTTTTTCAGTCCATTCTTTTGTGGACTCCTCTCTGTGCTGGTGGGACAATATAGTCCAAGCGAAGGGTAGCAGGGCCATTGGGAGGATGAGATGGTCTGAATTGAAGAAGCTGGTGATTGAGGAGTTCTGTCCTCATAGATAAATGGATAATGTTGAGAGAGAGTTCCTGCAGCTGGAGGCGGGAACCATGACACATTAGCAGTACACCACGAAGTTCAACGAAATGGCACGCCTGGTGCCGGATCAGGTGACGCCTTTGTCACGGAAGATTAAAAGGTACATCCAGGGTTTGCCAGCGGATATTCACAGGCATATGATCGCTGCCCGACCGAGCACTTTAGGTCGGCGGTGGATTGGCAAGGAGGTTATATGATGAGAGGGTGGTAGTGGTGGTGGCTGAAGGTAGCAGGAAGGGTGGAGGTGATCAAAACTGGCAGGCGAAGAGGTTTGGTTGGGGTGCTACCTCAACGGGTAACAAGAAGGCACAGGTGGATGACCGTCGTGTGGCCACATCGAGTGCGGGGTCAAAAAGGTGTGGCAAGTGTGGAAGGGAGCATGCGGGAGAATGTAGGTTTGGATTGAACGGGTGCTTCAAATGTGGGAAGACGGAGCATATAGCCAGGGACTATTGTATGGTCCGGTGCTTTAACTGTGGTGTGGAGGGCCACATAAGTAAGGATTGTAGGAGGCCGAGGGCTGAGGGTTCCGGGGCGAAGAAGACGGGGAGTGAAGGGCCAAGGGCGGCGCCAAGGCATTCACCATGACACAGGAGGAAGCTACGACGGGCCCTTATGTTGTGTCCGGTACGTTTCTAGTGAACCAAACTTTAGCTTCTGTGTTATTTGATTCGGGTGTCGGTAAAAGTTTTATTTATGCTGCTTTCTGTGCTAAACTGCCTATTAGTAGTAGACGTGTCGATGCGCCCTTTGATGTAGAAACTGCTATAGGTAAGTCTACCAAGATTTCCAAGATGATAGAGGGTTGTGATGTGGAACTTGAGGGTCATAAGTTTCCTGTTAGACCGTTCGTGATGACCTTAGGTCGTTTCGATTTGGTTCTTGGGATGGATTGGTTGGCGGACTTCAAGGCGAACATTATGTGTCGGTAGAAGATGATTATTCTGACAGCGCGTATTGGTGGTTTGGTGAAGGTTTATCGTGATCGGGTTACTACGATCCCGAAGGTAATCTCAATGGCGGTGGCGGGAAAGTGTATGAGGCGTGGATGTAGCGCCTACTTGGCTTATGTAAAGGATGTGGATACGCCAACACCACAGTTATTTGATGTACCGGTTGTGTGTGACTTTCCAGACGTGTTCCCAAAAGATTTACCAGGAGTGCCACTTGACAGAGAGGTTGAGTTTCATATTGATCTGATACCGGGTGCCCAACCTGTTGCCAAGGCACCGTATCGGTTGGCTCCGACGGAGATGAAAGAGTTGATGGAGTAGTTGAAAGAGCTGCTTGACAAGGGGGCATTAGACCGAGTATCTCTCCTTTGGGTGCTCTGGTCTTGTTTGCGAAGAAGAAAGACGGTAGTATGAGGATGTGCATTGACTACCGTGAGCTAAATAAGTTGACGGTGAAGAACCGATACCCCTTACCGAGAATAGATGATTTGTTCGATCAGCTTCAAGGTGCCAGTTGGTTTTCAACGATATACCTTCAATCTGGTTACCATCAGTTGAAAGTGAAAGAGTAGGATGTTCCTAAAACAGCTTTTCACATGCGTTATGGTCACTACGAGTTTCTTGTCATGTCTTTTGGTTTGACCAATGCGCTAGCTGCTTTTATGGATTTGATGAATCGGGTGTGTCGGCCGATGTTGGATAAATCAGTGATTGTGTTTATTGATGATATCCTGATTTATTCTAAGAGCGAGATTGAGCATGCCGGTCACATTCGAGAGGTTTTGGAGATGTTAAGAAAAGAGAAGTTGTATGCTAAGTTCTCCAAGTGCGCATTTTGGTTGCATGAGGTTCAGTTCTTGGGTCACGTGGTGAATCCCGAGGGAATTATGGTGGACCCAGCAAAGGTGGAGGCATTGATGCAATGGAAGTCTCCCAAGATGCCATCCGAGATTCGTAGTTTCTTAGGTTTGGCGGGTTACTACAGAAGATTCATTCAAGACTTCTCCAAGATTGCTTCTCCACTAACTAAGTTGACCGGAAGGATGTAAAGTTTGTATGGGGTCAAGCTCAAGAGAAGGCGTTCGAAGAACTGAAGGCGAGGTTGACTCAAGCTTCTGTTCTTTCATTACCCGATGGAAGTGAAGATCTGGTGGTTTATTCTGATGCTTCCTACTCGGGGTTGGGATGTGTGTTAATACAGAGAGGAAAAGTTATAGCCTATGCATCCCGATAGTTGAAGGTCATGAGGTCAACTACCCTACCCATGACTTAGAGCTAGTAGCCGTGGTCTTTGCACTAAAGATTTAGAGGCACTATCTTTACGGGATGAAGTGCACCATATTCACTGACCATAAGAGCCTAAAGTACTTCTTTGAGCAGAAGGACCTGAACATGTGGCAGAGAAGATGGTTGGAGCTCATAAAAGACTATAATTGCAAGATCTATTACCATCCGGGCAAAGCCAACATGGTGGCTAATGCCTTTAGTTGAAAAGAGAACCCCAAGCCGATTCGGGTGAAAGCCTATCAGTTGATCATGACCTCAGATGTGATGAAACAAGTCAAAGAATTTCAAGATGAGGCATTGAAAGAAGATCATATTAACTTGGAAAGAATGAGAGGTCTGGTTGTGGAGTTAGGTGAAAACACACTTGGTGTTAAAACCGATTTGGACGAGTGTGGATTCCTCGTTTTGGGGATCTACAGGTGAAGATTTTGGATGAAGCTCACAAGACTTGGTACTCCATTCATCTAGGTGCCACAAAGATGTATCAAGACATGAAGAAGGATTATTGGTGGTCGGGTATGAAACGTGACGTGGTGGAGTATGTAAGCAAATAGGTTACTTGTCTATAGGTGAAGGCCGAGCATCAGAAGCCGTATGAGAAGATCCAACCTTTGGATATATAGGAATGGAAGTAGGAGCACATCACCATGGATTTTATTACGAAGCTCCCGCATACTCCGAAAGGGTATGATGCTATATGGGTGATTGTTGACCGCTTGACAAAGAGTGCTCACTTCATACTGATCCGCGAGACATATTCATTTCAGAGGTTGGCTGATCTGTTTATCAAGGAAATTGTAACTTGCCATGGTGTGTCGGTGTCTATTATGTCTGATCGTGACACCCAATTTACATCCAAATTCTAGAAGAAATTCCATGATGCCATGGGGACGAGGTTACATATTAGCACGACTTATCATCCCCAGACTGATGGTCAGTCAGAAAG
Organism: Flaveria trinervia; assembly: GCA_025506515.1. Lineage (NCBI taxonomy): Eukaryota > Viridiplantae > Streptophyta > Magnoliopsida > Asterales > Asteraceae > Flaveria > Flaveria trinervia. Next base: position 1,089,254 of record CM046454.1, on the reverse strand, counting down.
GACCATTCAGACATTGGAGGACATGCCTCGGGCATGTGTGATTGATTTTGGGGGAAGTTGGGATGACCACCTACCATTAGCTGAATTCTCATACAACAATAGTTATCATGCCAGTATTGGTATGCCACCCTATGAGATGCTATATGGTAGGAGATACAGAACACCAGTCTGTTGGGATGATATTGTTCAAAAAGAACTAGGGAGCGTCAAGGTAATCGAGGCTACGACTAAGAAGCTTGAAAAGATCAATGCCTTTGTGAAGGCAGCCAAAGATAGACAGAAGTCATATGCTGATAAACGACATAGACCGATTGAGTTTCGAGTGGGTGACCGGGTTATGTTGAAGGTCTCACCTTGGAAGGGTATCATTCGGTTCTGAAAGAGGGGCAAGTTGAGCCCGAGATACATAGGTCCTTTCCGAATCATTGCTCGAGTAGGAGAGGTAGCCTATAGACCGGAGTTACTAGATGAGTTAAGTGGAATTCACCCGACATTCCACGTATCTCATCTAAGGAAATGTTTGGCGGAGGAGGATATGATTGTTCCACTGGAAGATATCTAAGTAGACAAGTGGCTCAATTATGTGGAACAACCAGTGGCAATCATTGATCGAAAAGAGAAAAGGCTGAGAAATAACGCAGTTCCTCTTGTGCATGTACAGTGGAAGCACAGGAAGGGATCCTAGTCAACATGGGAGACTGAAGAAGAAATGAGTCACCATTACCCATGTTTGTTCGAGGAGTAACAGGTTTCGGGGATGAAACCTATTTAAGGGGGGTGGACTTGTAACGCACTGATATTTTCTTTGAAGCCGACAAAAGAAGAAAAGAATAAAGTCCAAAGTCGAGGGATCAAACTCGCCAACGAGAGAAAGTTGGGTGAATTGAAGTATTTGAAGGGAGAGGGCAGCCCTTACCCTCTCCTTATACCCAAAATTCAGCAAAGGAAAGAAAGGAGAAGAAGAAAGGGAGAAAAGAGAGAAAAAGATTGGTTCGGTGGATTCAAGTGAGCAAAATCATCGTGTAGCGGGTCCAAACGAAATTGTACTTCTCGGTGTGGTTTGTGTGAGTTCTAGGACCCCTCTTTTGAACGTTTTTGATCGACTTTAGGGCTGGAACACATCTGAAAACCTATTTTGTATGTCTGTGTGTTTGACTCATTTGTGTGTGGTTGCGTGTGATGCGTTTGGAGTTTGTTTCCGGGCTTTTGCGTGCTTGAATGGTGTTGTGGTACGCATTACTAAGGTTTAGGATGGTTGATTTAGGCTTAAATTGGGTTTGGATGAGCTTAGAGGTCGAAAATGGCAGATTGGGTTCGGGAGTGAGCTGTATTCTGCGCAGTTAGGGCTACGCGACCGAATGGCATACCAGTCATGTGACTGAAGTCCATAAGCATGCCAGTCGTGCGATTTAGGTTCAATCGCATGTGAGTCGTGCGACTGGAGCCCATATGCATGCCAGTCGTGCGACTGATGGTCAATCGCATGGGGAGTCATGCGACTGAGTGTTCATTCGCATTAGTTCCATTCGCATAGAACTCATCTGCATTCGGTTCATCCGCATTAGGACCATTCGCATGGGTGCTCATCCGCATAGGTGTTCATCCGCATAGGAGTTCATCCGCATTGGTCCAATCGCATGATGTTCAGTCGCATGGAGGCCATGTGACTGAAGGGTGCCCATACATCCAAGTAGGGCTGGTGTACCCGAGAAAAACGTAGTTATGTACTGACTTTCGGGGGAAAGTGCAGATGTAAGTTTTGACGTGGAAGATTCCCATGAGTTCATATAACATGACTGTTGTAGTCATAGAGGTCATGTTGGGCATGATGATGATGTTGCATGATTATGCACGATGTATGTTATGTGTGTATGATGTTGATGACTGTGTATGTATGTTCCTTGTTATGATGTATGATTATCTTTCCCGTGACTTTACGTTGAATGTTAATGAATGAAATGAAAGTATTATGTAACGTAAAGTGAAAGATAATGAAAGAAGAACATGAAGGAAGAATGCATGCATTAATAAATGATGAAAGTATTATGTAACGTAAAGTGAAAGATAATGAAAGAAGAACATGAAGGAAGAATGCATGCATTAATAAATAATGAAAGTAAAGAAACTCTTGCAAGCCTTGTATGTCAGGACACACCATTAAAAGGTGTTAGCCTAACGGTGTGCGGGTTCGTTACCCCAGGAGGATGCACATTAGGGTCTTCTTTGTGATTGACTATTTGTATAGAACCATTGCTGCATACCCTAGGTACTGTGACCAAAGGTGCGGTGCACTGTTATAGCAGGTCCAGTACCAGGAACAGAAGGGTATCGCACATGGAATTGGTACACCTAAACTCTACTCTAGGTGTTGTGACCAGAGGTGCGGAGCACCGTTATAACTGGTCTATGATAGGCCTAGGTCCAGTACCAGGAACAGAAGGGTAGAGTTTATGGTTGAAGAAAAGGAAAGATGTAATGATGAAAGAATGTGAGAGTTAATGACGTACGATGAATGAAGAGAAGTTAGCGAATGAATGATGAAGATAATAATAATATAATCAATGTGTGCGTATGATGTATGATCACATGAAAGTAAAGAACGATTTTTAACGAAAGAAAAGTATGTTTTATTATAAAACTAGAACTCACTCAACAACCTTGACTTTTATGTGTTTTCAGTTGGCAGGTAATGATTGCTAAGGATGGCACGAGGTGGCTACTCAGCTCTTTTGGATGGCATCCATTTTTATAATGCTTTTGTGATGTAATGCAACATGTAATTTGTAACTTGTTAATGATATATTATTTTGCAAAAACTTTTATAATGAAATGAGATATATATTTTGGTAATTCCCGCTGCGGTGTTTTACGAAAGACAAATGTATTTATATGTTTTAAGTGCGATGATCGACCAGCTGTGAACGTCCGGGAACAGGACCTTACATACACCAGCAGCGATGCAACCACCATCGCCTTCAACACCAGCAGCGACGCAACCACCATCACCTGTATTCTCAACCAGCAGCGACACAACCACCATCGCCTTCTCCACCACTGTCAATTGCAGTTTCGCAACACCAGGGGCGTAAATCAGTAAGTTCAATTGTTGAATTGACACTCTCCGTTTCAGTAACTACTTTTGATGGAGTAGTTAGCATAGTTTCTATTAATATTAATATAGTCAGCTGAGAGGATATTGCATTATTAAATTGTTACTATGATTCCAATTAACAGACATAGGATTTCTTATTGAAATGTTGTTAATCAAAAGTCAGAACAAAAGTTGAATATTTCAGTTGTTTTGCTTCAAGCGGTTGTGAAGTTATGAGTGATTAAATATTTAGGAAGGTTGTATGGTGTATGTTTATATTTGTAATCTTCTTAAGAAGTCAAGTACTTGTTCAACATTTGATTAGTTAAATTATACAAGTTAAGTGCATATATTTTAGTAGTCTGTTTTTTTGTCACCTTACTACTTTTAATTTACGCTCTCAAGTTGAGTGATGATCTTCATCTCAATGTAATAGATTATGTAACACTGCTTGTTTCTTCTAATCAAGAGGTAAACTTTCTCTTACATTCTATACTCAATTTAAGAAAGAATATGTTGATTAGTTTAACCATACAAGTTAAGTGCATAGATATTTAGTATACTCACATGTAACTCATTTTACTTGCTTCTTTTTTATATGGGGGACAATGTATTTTACATATATATGTTTGTAAGTGTGTGTGTATTTATGATTGTTTGTATTTATAAGTGTTTATTGTTAGATCATTATGTATATGTTAAGTTTTAACACTTAGTGGACTTTTAGTTATAGATAATAAAAAACGGCCTCGAATAAAGAACGGATATACACAACGAGAACCAATAGAGATGGTTCTTTCAATCTACAATTTCAACAAGTAGTCTCTTATTTCTTGGATTTTGCATACGAAAATATAACAAACATTGAAAATGAAGAAACCAGGTGTCCATGTAGTAAATGTAAAAATCGTTATTACAACATGAGAAATGAAGTTCAAATTCTTTTGCTTACCAAAGGATTAATGAAGAATCATTAGTTATCGTACGCACACGGTGAAAAGCATTTGATAAGACTATAGAAGTGGGGCAATGTTCAAACCCCATGCCGTCTCAACACATGGATCAAGATGCTGATGAAGATCTTGGTGACAACGCATTTGATGACGATGATAATGCTAATGATGATGAAATGATTTCCTCTGACTCTTAAGATGACGACGAAACAGATTGTTAGGAAGACAAATGTTAGTTATATTATACTAATACTATTTTGAGATTAACACGTGGTATGTGCATTTTAAATTATTTACAATCATAGGGTTGGTCAATATATATTATTTTGTCTAAGCATTCTTTTTTTATTAACTGTAGGGTGTATACATATGGATGGTGGTAGTGGTGGTGGAACTCGTACCCATGGTGGTGGAGCTCGTAGCCATGGTGGTGGAGCTCGTACCCATGGTGGTGGTTCTGGTACTCGTGGTGGAAAAGTAGTTGCAGGTAACTATGTTGATAGTGGTACTCATAGTGGTAGTGGTATTCGTAGTGGTACTTACAGTGGTAGTGGTATTCGTAATAGTAGTGGTATTTGCGGTATTTGTATTTAGGAGCCTGATTCTATGAGTGATGCTCATTCTACATTAGGGAGACGTGGGGCCGAGGATTCTAATTCAAAATGTAAAAGTAAAAATCCTATTGAAGAAGGAAAAACACAAACTTGTGGGAAATACATGAAGGCACGTGGTGGTAAAGGTGTGGGAGTTGTTGGCAATCATAGTCGTGTGGCTTGTGGTGATGAAATGGCTGATTTGCATGGGGTATTGCGTCACACTATCAGTTTACAAGGTATAGATGATTATGAGGATGTAGAAATTAGTTTATTTTTATATTAAATATCGTAATTCTAATGATACTCTCGTTAGCCATGGGAACTATTCTAGTATAACACCGTCTACAAATATGACTAGAAAAATAAATATAAACAATATCTATGTACCGAATTTGATTCCAACATCCGCATTTAGTATATACTCCAACGAGTCTTTAAATAGCATTCTTGACTCGAGTCTTCATCACGTCCGAATCTTCAACTATGCCCCTTGACTTCGAAAATTAACAAACAAAAGGTTGACAGTTGTGGCTAAGGATCGTGGTGTTAGACACGGGTCCCTTAAAACAGATTTCACGTCTCTACTCAAGACAACGTGTCTGTCTCCCATGGTACAACAACCAAAGCAATTTGTACTGCCGGAGAGTGCCTCAGCCCGAGAGATCATCGGGTAAAACATGTGTTATGATATTATGTGGAAAATTGTTAAAGATGGTGGTGTATGAAGAACAATGTAGAGAGTGATCCTCTCTAAATTTCTATAAAACATGTTGAATGTAAAGATAAAGAGAACAAATCTCTTCTTCTCTTTTCTCATTGTTAGTTTGTTTATATACTCATGCTAAAAACTTTATACTAATGTGAGTTTTATGATTTACAACCAAAACTTCCATTTGATTTATGAAATGGTTTATGAGTTTAAATTAAAACTTTCATTTTATTCATGACATGTTTAATACCAATTTTAATAAAAGTTATGATTCATAATAAGCATTCATAATATCTATTAGAAGACTTGGTCAAAACATAAAACATCTATGTTAATCAATACAAGGTTTTATTAGCATTATGTAAGAAATCACAAAAATTTCTTGCAATAATTACCCAAATTTTACTTTCTTCATTCCGACCACTCAACTTCGAGCATCGATATATAATTCATCTTAGCTTCAGTTTGAACAAGGTATAGTTCGTTACAACTCACAAACTTAAACCAATAAAAAATAACTATTTATATAAAAAATATATAAATATAATTTTTTGTATTCAAAATTCCAACAGAGGATGCATATGATTATGATGAGGATGTTGCTAGTCATATGAACGGTGATAGTAAAAATGTTGGTGGTGAGAATGCTCGGGGTGAGGATGCTATTTTTGAGGATACCGGTGGTAATAAGGATGGTGGTGGTGGGAGGCCATGGATTAGACGCTTTGAAAAAAGTATGTTTCAAGTTTTATCATTCTAGTTTACGTTGTTTATTCATGTTATAGTTATATCTTTTTGGTTATTTAATATTGTAGGTTTGCATGCGGAATGGTTCATAGGAGTGCCATAGACATACTAGACCAAAAACTTGATGGAGATTGGCCCACATTTAAGAAGGTCTCACAGAGTAAATTGAGGAAGATGTTTAATTGCTTTTAGATGATATAACAAATAATAATTTATTTATGTTATAAGTATATCTATTTTAATTTTTTTCTACCTCTAATTTTTATTTTTTATAGACCAAGTGAAGATGGGATCCACGAGACGACCAACACATTTGTAAAGGATTCGTTAATGTGCTGGCAAATTGTTATCTAGATAAAATGAGGCATCTAAGAGAAGAATCTATAAAGAAAGTCATGAAAGACAGTCATGTTATTGGTCAAACGAAAACAAAATTCAGTATAATTTGCAATTATCCGCCCGATAAGATCCCTCTTGAGAGATGGCAACGTTTGTGTGATGTAACGGTTAAAAAGTTCCTTCTTTTTCTTAATGTTTATTATTCTTTATATATATTATGCATATAAATTTTATAATTTGTATATTTGGATAAAAGATAATTGGATAAAAATAACTTTTGTCGGGACTAATAACCGTAATAGTGATCTATCTCGATATACAGGCAGGTCTATGGGATTCTATGAACATCGTATCAACTTGGTAGGCTAATCCTATTTATTTATATTAATTTTAGTATATGTTTGGGGAAAAAAGATAGAAAGGTTGGCTATGATTTATTCTTCATTGATACTCATGCCATCAAAGAGACTAAAAAGAGATTGCGAGATGGGGACATAAATATTAAAGACTTGGATGAGTTAGAGTTCGTCACTCAATGATCAAAAGAATCATATGTAAATTATAATTTATATATATGTTAAAACCATATCAACTTTAATTACACTTTAATTAATTCGTTTGTTCTCATAAAAATATAGATATTGTTCCAAAGAAAACTTGAGAAAGAGTATGGGCCGAACAATGATCAAAATCCGGATCGTGATGACTTTGTTGTGTGGGAGCGTTTGCATCCCTTGAAATGTGGCCATATGTTCGGGTAGGATCTTTTGATTCACGTTTTATGGTGAACGTGTAAGGCCCCGTTCTCGGAAACCTCACAGTTGGTCAATCATAGCAATTAAAACACTATACATTACAATTATACAACTTAAGCAGCGGAAATGATTTATCAAAAACCATTCATTTCACTTAAAGCACTGTTGTTAAGCAATACATCATCATTAACGGTTTACAAAAGAATTGTTTTAACGCATTACAAAACAACAGCAACATAGAAATGGATGTCAGTCTTTCCTGCTGAGTAGCTTCACCCTCGTACCATCCTCAACAATAATTACCTGCCAACTGAAAATGTATAAAAAGTCAACGTTGCTGAGTGAGCTCTAGTTTTATAAGTAATAAAATACTCACTATATGAACAATATTGCTCGTTCTCTTTACTGTAGGCCTTGTGTGTTCTATAAACTTGTATCTTTATGTTTCACTTTCTGTATGGACCAGTGAGCAATACCCCAACTATATGCGCGATGGAAAACGGGTGATGGGCCATCTATATCACTCGAAAGGGTCAACTCTATCCCTCGAAAGGAAACTATATCCCCCGAAAGGGTCAACTGTATCTCTCGAAAGGGTCAACTGTATCCCTCAAAAGGGTTCTGTGTACTATGTACAAGGCCAACCCAATCACCCAGGACACACTGCAAAGGTCCTGCCAATCTCAATTGATTGCCCCTATGTGCATAATAGGGTAGCTAACCGCAGCACAGTTGAGCTAATAACAACATGGTCGTGTATCTCCTGTAAGCTTGCAAGACTTATTAACATTTTCATTAATGTTCCTCTTCTTTCTTTATTGCTCTTTCACTTTATTATTACGATATAATTTACGTTACGATAATAACATACCACGTATAGTCACATACTATAAGTAATAATAATAATAGCAATAACAATAATAAAGAACAATCATAATCAATCATATCATGCATGAAACATCATCATCAATAAGCCCTTAGTCAACCTCGGTCAAAACCCTAAGGCACAGACTCCCAGAAAAATTCTGTAAAAATTTCTAAGTCTTAGGCGATTGGGAACTATTTGGGTGCATGAGCCCTGTTTGGGCGTTTCATCACTATGTAGGCGTATCAGCCAACACTTCAGCATTTTCACTTTAGGCGCATGAGCTATTCAGGCGCATGGGCACTATTTGTGCGTATGAACACTTAGACGCATGAGTAATTCAGGTGCATGGACACTTAGGCGCATGAGCCACTTGGGCGCATGGGCATTATTGGGGCACATGGGCATTATTGGGGCGCATGGGCATTATTGGGGCGCATGGCCCTACACTTAGTCGTCCAGCTAACATTTCCAGGCGCATGGGCCACTGTTCAGGCGCATGTGCCACTGTTCAGGCACATGGGCTGTACTTAATCATTTCTAAGGTAATTTTAGGCGCATGGGCTACTGTTTGGGCACATGGATTACACTTAATTCTTTCTAAGGCATTTTTCTGGCGCATGAGCCTTATCTAGGCGCATGGACCTTCTACTCAATATGTTTCCGGTATGTCTTCAACCCAATCATCAAATCCATATGTTCTAAGCTTAATGTGGCTATTCTAAACATGAATAATCTATAAGCATTCAAGAATCACATTCATTCATGCATAATACATATGGGCATACATACTCAAACATTAGAAAATCATTTAAATACATTTTCAACCCCAAAGATGTTTGAAAACAAGTAAAAACCGGGGTCTAGAACTCACCTGATGCAACTTGGGTGTTCTTCCTTTTTACCCGCTTGCTATGAGTTTAAAACACCTAGAAACAACATCCAAACACATAAGCACATAAGCATGTAACTGGGATAAAACCCGTCACAAACATGTTAAAACCACGAATTCTTACCTTGAATTCAACTTCTCTTCTCCTTCTTGTCTTCAACCGAGAGTTTCTCTGCTCTCTTCCTCTAAAATGACCGAAAATTGGGTGTAGAAAAGGTGATGGGCGGCCATGCCACCTTTTTCACCAACTTTTCAAAGTTTTGTCCTTTTGGACACTTTTGGTCCCTCCAAATGGACCTTATAACTTTTCTTTCTTTTATTCTTAATTTCTTGTCTTTTAGAAAAATAACCGGGTGTTACAAGTCACCTCCCTTATATAGGTTTCGTCCACGTACACGCACAAGAGGAACCACTTTATTTCTCAGCCTCCTTTTTTTACGATCGATGATTGCCACTGGTTGCTCCACATAATTGAGCCTTTCATCAACTTCAATGTCCTCCAGTGGAACAATCATGTCTTCATCAGCTATGCACTTTCTTAAATGAGATACATGGAATGTCGGGTGAATTCCACTTAACTCATCCAGTAACTCCAATCTATAGGCCACCTCTCCTACACGAGCAACGATCCGGAAAGTGCCTATATACCTTGGGCTCAACTTGCCCCGCTTCCTGAATCTAATAATGCCCTTCCAAGGTGAGACCTTCAACATAACCCGGTCACCCACCTGGAACTCAGTTGGTCCGTTGTTTATCGGCATACGACTTCTGTCTATCTTTGGCTGCCTTCATGAAGGCTTTAATCTTTTCAATCTTCTCAGTCGTAGCCTCGATTACCTCGACGCTTCCCAACTCTTTCTAACCAATGTCACCCCAACAAACGGGTGTTCTGCATCTCCTACCATATAGCATCTCATATGGTGGCATACCAATGCTGGTATGATAGTTGTTGTTGTATGAGAATTCAGCTAATGGTAAGTGGTCGTCCCAACTTCCTCCAAAGTCAATCACACATGCCCAAAGCATGTCTTCCAACGTCTGAATGGTCCTTTCTGACTGACCATCCGTTTGGGGATGATAAGTCGTGCTAATATGTAACCTCGTCCCCATGGCATCGTGGAATTTCTTCCAGAATTTAGACGTAAACCGGGTGTCACGATCAGACACAATGGACACCGGTACACCATGACGAGTTACAATCTCCTTGATGAACAGGTCAGCCAACCTCTCGGATGAATATGTCTCACGGATCGGTAGGAAGTGAGCACTCTTCGTCAAGCGGTCAACAATCACCCATATGGCATCGTACCCTTCGGAGTACGTGGTAGCTTTGTGATGAAGTCCATGGTGATGTGCTCCCACTTCCATTCCGGTATATCCAAAGGTTGGATCTTCCCATACGGCTTCTGGTGTTCCGCCTTCACCTGCAGGCAAGTAAGGCACTTACTCACATACTCCGCCACGTCACGTTTCATACCCGGCCACCAATAATTTTTCTTCATGTCTTGATACATCTTTGTGGCACCAGGATGAAGGGAGTATCGACTCTTGTGAGCTTCATCCATGATCCTCACACGTAGATCCCCGAAACAAGGAATCCACACCCGTCCAAATCGAGTTTTAACACCAAGTGTGTTTTCACTCAATTCCCCAACCAGACCTCTCATTCTTTCAGAGTTTAGATGATCTTCTTTTTAATGCCTCATCCTGAAACTCCTTGACTTGCTTCATTACATCAGAGGTCATGATCAGTTGGTATGCTTTCTCCCGAATCGGCTCGGGCCTCTCCTTCCGGCTAAGAGCACCGGCCACCACGTTGGCTTTGCCCGGATGGTAATGGATTTCGCAATCATAATCCTTTATAAGCTCCAATCATCGCCTCTGCCTCATGTTCAAATCTTTTTTCTCGAAGAAGTACTTCAAGCTCTTGTGGTCTGTGAAAATGGTGCACTTCGTTCCGTACAGATAGTGCCTCCAAATCTTTAGTGCAAAGACCACGACTGCTAGCTCCAGGTCATGAGTAGGGTAGTTAACCTCATGAACTTTCAACTGTCGGGATGTATAGGCTATAACCGTCCCTCTTTGAATCAGTACACACCCCAACCCCGAGTAAGAAGCATCAGAATATACCACCAAGTCCTCGCTTCCTTCGAGTAATGACAAGACAGGAGCTTGAGTCAACCTCACCTTTAACTCCCCGAACGCCTGTTCTTGAGCTTGACCCCACGTAAACTTTACGTCCTTTTGGGTCAACTTGGTCAGTGGAGAAGCGATCTTGGAAAAGTCTTGAATGAACCTTCGATAATAACCCGCCAACCCCAAGAAACTACGAATCTCGGATGGCGTCCTCGGAGACTTCCATTGCATCATCGCCTCCACCTTAGCAGGGTCTACCATAATCCCCTCTGGGTTTATCACGTGACCCAAGAATTGAACTTCGCGTAACCAGAATGCGCATTTGTAGAATTTGGCATACAACTTCTCCCTTCTCAAGGTCTCTAACATCTCCTGAATGTAATCGGCATGCTCCTCCTTACTCCTTGAATAAATCAGGATATCATCAATAAACACAATCACTGATTTTATCTAACATTGGCTGACACACTTGATTCATCAAGTCCATAAAAACAGTTGGCTCATTGGTCAGACCAAATGACATAAGAAGGAATTCATAGTGACCGTAGCGCGTGCGAAAAGCTGTTTTAGGGATATCCTGCTCCTTTACCTTCAGCTGATGGTAACCAGATCGAAGATCTATCCTTGAAAACCAACTGACACCTTGGAGCTGATCAAACAAATCATCTATTCTTGGTAGGGGGTATCGGTTCTTCACCATTAACTTGTTCAGATCTCGGTAGTCAATACACATCCTCATACTACTGTCTTTCTTCTCCACAAATAGGACCGGAGCACCCCAGGGAGAGATACTCGGTCTAATGAACCCCTTATCGAGCAGCTCTTGCAACTGTTCCATGAGTTCTTTCATTTCTGTGGGAGCTAACCGATACGGTGCTTTTGGCAATGGTTTGAGCACAGGTACAAGTCAATTTGGAACTCAATCTCGCGATCCGGTGGCACGCGGGTAAGTCTTCAGGAATACGTCCGGAAAGTCACACACAACTGGTACATCAGATAGTTGCGGTGTTGGCGCGTCCACATCCTTCACGTAGGCCAAGTAGGCACTACATCCACGCCTCATGCACTTTCCCGCCACCGCCATCGAAATCACTTTTGGAATCGCCATGACACGATCTACATAAATCGTAACCAAACTCCCATCGGACGCAACTAATCGAATCATCTTCTTGCGGCACATAATATTGCTTCATAGGTTGCTAGCCAGTCCATCCCTAGTACTACATCAAATCCACCTAGGGGTATCACATGTAACCTCGCAGCAAACTTATGACCTTCTAGTTCTATGGCACAGTCCTCTATCACATTGGTAATTCTAGTGGACTTACCAATAGTAGTTTCTACATCGAATGGTGCACTGACCTTTCTACTAATAACATGCAACTTAGCGCAGAAAGTAGTAGAAATAAAACTCCTACTAGCACCAGAATCAAACAATATAGAGGCACAAGTTTGGTTTACCAGAAACATACCAGACCCAACATCGGGATCAGCTCTGGCTTCCTCCCGGGTAATAGTGTAAGCTCTAGCACCTGCCCTCTGGCCTCCTTCCTTCGGTTTCTTCTTCTCTGCCCCAGAGCTCTCTGCCCTTGGCTTCTTACAGTCTCTAGCGATGTGGCCAGGCTGACCACACCTGAAGCATACATCATCCCCATTCTGCACTCACCAGTATGCTCCCTTCCACATTTGTCACACCTCCTCAGCCCCGATCTAGATGTGACCACATGTCGATCACCAACCTTTGCCACCTCTTGTTTGGAGCAGTTCTACCACGTCCAAACCGTTTCCCATTCCAGTTCCGACTACCACCATCCTTCTTATCCACCTCAGCCACCACCACCTCGCGTTCATCATATAATCTGCCAGCCAAGTCAACTGCCGACCTGAAAGTCCTCGGCCGGGCGGCAATCATATGCCTACGGATATCCGCCGGCAGCCCCTGGATGTGTCTTTTAATCTTTCGTGACAATGGTGTCACATGATCGGGCACCAACCGTGCCATTTCATTGAATTTGGTGGTGTATTGCTGGTGTGTCATCGTTCCCGCCTCCAGCTGCAGGAAGTCTCTTTCTACCTTGTCCATCTCTCTGTGAGGACAGAATTCCTCAATCACTAGCTTCTTCAGTTCAGGCCATCTCATTCTTCTAATGGCCCTGCTACCCTCGGCTTGGACAATGTTATCCCACCAGCACAAGGCCGAGTCCACAAAGGAGTGGGTAGCAAATTTCACCTTCTGATCCTCACGGCACTCACTGATATCGAGGACAGCCTCCATCTCCCTTACCCACCGGTGAGCAGCTGCCGCAGTGTCGTTTCCATCGAAAGTAGGGGGCTTGCATCTCATAAACGCCCCATAGTTACAGCCTCGAGTCGCCTCCGGCACAGGCTCCTCTTCTTCCTCCTCCTCATCATTAGAGAGAACCGTCTCCAGCTCTGGTTGATACCGTCCTCCCGAGGACCTGTTTCTTTCCTTTCTTTCCCCATCCTTACGGCCTTGATCACTTCGGTCACCACAGATGGTAGAATCGTCTGCATGACCTGGTGAACTCTTCCACTACAGCCTTTTACTGAGGCCCTCAGGTTGGCGCTCTCGTTACCCTCTAGATGAGGGGTCTCTGGTTCTTCATGAACCACTTTCTCTACTCTGGGTCTCCCTCTCTGGGTCGCGGAGCAGCACCGTGACCTCCACCACGAGAGGCCTTTGAAGATCTACCGCCAGCCATCCTCTATAAGCACACTATAAGATTCAAACACTAACACGGTCAATCAAGGTAATACTCAATTTATGTAAAGTATAGTAAGTCCCTAATTACAGTGGCTAGTTATGATTAGCCACTTACTTTACTCTTCATACCCCAAGCATCTCCTATCCTGACTTAATCAGTATCTAAATCTACTAAGAGCACATAATCAAATAACATGCGCACATAATACCGGCTAATCATTAGGAAAAGACATACCTCATGGCACGTAGCTACTCGAGCTGACATCCCTCCATTTGTCCCATTTTTAGTTTAAGTTTAGGTTTTAAAATTTATTTAACCCACTTCTCTTAAACTTTGGCTCTAATACCAACTTGTAAGGCCCCGTTCCCGGAAACCTCACAGTTGGTCAATCACAACAATTAAAACACTATACATTACGATTATACAAACTTAAGCAGCGGAAATGATTTATCAAAAAACATTCATTTCACTTAAAACACTGTTGTTAAGCAATACATCATCATTAACGGTTTACAAAAAAATTGTTTTAACGCATTACAAAACAACAGCAACATAGAAATGGATGTCAGTCTTTCCTTGCCGAGTAGCTTCACCCTCGTGCCATACTCAGCAATAATTACCTGCCAACTCAAAATGTATAAAAAGTCAGCGTTGTTGATTGAGCTCTAGTTTTATAAGTAATAAAATACTTTCTATATGTTGTATAAGCAAATACTCTTTTCTGTAAAATACTACTTTGTACTATATATGCGAGCACGCATCAACTATATGAACAAATATTGCTTGTTCTCTTTACTGTAGGTCTTGTCTGTTCTATAAACTTTTATCTTTATGTTTCACTTTCTGTATGGACCAGTGAGCAATACCCCAACTATATGCGCTATGGAAAACGGGTGATGGGCCAATCTATATCCCTCGAAAGGGTCAACTGTATCCCTCGAAAGGGTCAACTATATCCCCGAAAGGGTCAACTATATCCCCTGAAAGGGTCAACTATATCCCTTAAAAGGGTTCTGTGTACTATGTACAAGGCCAACCCAATCACCCAGGACACGCTGCAAAGGTCCTGCCAATCTCAATTGATTGACCCTGTGTGCATAATAGGGTAGCTAACCCGCATCACAGTTGAGCTAACGACAACATGGTCGTGTACCTCCTATAAACTTGCAAGACTTGTTAACATTTTCATTAATGTTCTTCTTCTTTCTTATTGCTCTTTCACTTTATTATTACGATATACTTTACGTTACGATAATAACATACCACGTAAATTCACATACTATAAGTAATAGTAATAATAGCAATAAAAATAATAAGGAACAATCATAATCAATCATATCATGCATGAAACATCATCATCAATAAGCCCTTAGTCAACCTCAGTCAAAACCCTAAGGCAGAGACTCCCAGAAAAATTCTGTCAAAAATTTCTAAGTCTTAGGCACATGGGAACTATTTGGGCGCATGAGCCATGTTCGGGCGTTTCATCACTATGTAGGCGCATCAGCCAACACGTACGCATTTTCACTTTAGGCGTATGAGCTATTCAGGCGCATGGGCACTATTTGTGCGTATGAACACTTAGACGCATGAGTAATACAGGCGCATGGACACTTAGGCGCATGGACACTTAGGCGCATGAGCCACTTGGGCGCATGAGCCACTTGGGCGCATGGGCATTATTAGGGCGCATGGCCCTACACTTAGTCGTTCAGCTAACATTTCCAGGCGCATGGGCCACTGTTCAGGCGCATGGGCCACTGTTCAGGCGCATGGGCCACTGTTCAGGCGCATGGGCCACTGTTCAGGCGCATGGGCCACTGTTCAGGCGCATGGGCTGTACTTAATCATTTTTAAGGTAATCGTAGGCGCATGGACTACTGTTTGGGCGCATGGATTACACTTAATTCTTTCTAAGGCATTTTTCAGGCGCATGAGCCTTATCTAGGCGCATGGACCTTCTGCTCAACATGTTTCCGGTATGTTTTCAACCCAATCATCAAATCCATCTGTTCTAAGCTTAATGTGGCTATTCTAAACATGAATAACCTATAAGCATTCAAAAATCACATTCATTCATACACAATACATACGGGCATACATACTCAAACATTAGAAAATCATTTAAATACATTTTCAGCCCCGAAGATGTTTGAAAACAAGTAAAAACCGGGGTCTAGAACTCACCTCATGCAACTTGGGTGTTCTTCCTTTTTACCCGCTTGCTATGAGTTCAAAACACGTAGAAACAACATCCAAACACATACACACAAGCACAAACACAACACATAAGCACATAAGCATGTAACCGGGATAAAACCCATCACAAACATGTAAAAACCATGAATTCTTACCTTGAATTCGACTTCTCTTCTCCTTCTTGTCTTCAACCGAGAGTTTCTCTGCTCTCTCTCTCTAAAATGACCGAAAATTGGGTGTAGAAAAGGTGATGGGCGGCCATGCCACCTTTATCACCAACTTTTCAAAGTTTTGTCCTTTTGGACACTTTTGATCCCTCCACTTGGACCTTATAGCTTTTCTTTCTTTTATTCTTAATTTCTTGTCTTTTAGAAAAATAACCAGGTGTTACAGAACGGGACACACTCTTCATTTACAAGTGCAGTTCATATGGCGATCTTCAACACTCACAAGAGGAATCATCGTTGTTGTTATTAGATAGTTTTAGTTTTATTATATTGGTTTGTATTATTTTGAACCATTTTAATTGAAAGTAAATAGTTGTAGTTTCATAATATTGATTTGAATTATTTTAACCTATTTAAATGAAAAGTCTATATTTATAGTTTTTTAAATCGGCATCGGGTCATTTTTATGTGTTTAAATCAAAAGTTGATAGTTGTAGTTTCAAAAGTGGGTTTTAGGATATTTTACCCATTTGAATTGAAAGTATGTATTTTAGTTTCATTAAATGGGTTTGGATTGTTTGATCTATTTAGATAAGAAGTAAGTAGTTTAGTTTTTTTTTAAATAACATTATGCTATTTTGACCATTCAATTGATAGTTGACGCATATAGTTCCATAAATTTGGTTCAAATCATTTTGATGAGTTATAATTGTAGGTCCAAGGTGTTCGATTGGAATTAGAAAAAGAACAAGAGGCCCGAGAAAACTTAGAAAACTACCTAGAACAATTGGAAAAAGATCGGGAAGAAGAGTGTGAACAAGCTTGGATGGAACGAGAATGTGAGCGAGAAGTAGCCCGGATCAAGCAGGAAAGAGAGCGGGTCGAGCGTGAAAAATTACAAAAACAAATGGCGGAGATTATGAGAAAGTTAGCTGATAAGTAATTGTTGATTGTTTGGTATTTTCAAATGTTATCTCTATTGGTGATTAATTGTAACCACTAAAAAAATATTATTAGTACATTTGATTATTGTCTCGATTAAATGCTAATATCACAGTGGGTCTTTTATAAAATTTTGGGTTTTAAACTTTTTTGTTTTTCAAGTATTTATATAGTTTTGTTGTAAACATGTTGATGTTTTATTAGTTTTTTTTATGTTTTATAAATGTTGTGGCAAAATTATAGCAAAAAATACAAATACAAATATTCAGTTTTGTGGCTAATTTGTTGTAAATTTTTATAAATTTGTAGCTAATTTGTCATAATTTTTTATAAGTTTGTAGCTACTTTGTCTAAAAATTAATTTTAAGTTCAATAGCTATATTGTGGTTAGACTTAAAATATACATTGTAGCAAATTCGTAGCAAATTCGTAGCAAAAACTTTTGAAAATTGGTTGTGGGAGTTTTGTTGCAAAGTTAACGACAAAATATGTTTGTGGCAAAATTGTGAGACACTTTGTGGCAAATTTGTAGGAAACTATTTTACCACGGGGTTTTTTCCTACAACCATGTTTTCGTAGCAAATTTGTCACTACCTTTGATTTGCTAGAATTTGCCACAAATATGCTTATATCAAAAGCTGTATTTTTTAGTAGTGTCTATAGCCTTGCAAATGGTTGTTGTAGATCCCTACTCAAATTAACTGTTTCATTTGGAGGACAAGATTAGATGGCTTGCCGACGAGAGAAGGTTTATGTCACTGTCATGTGTTGGGTTCTGGGTCAAAATGTTCTTTATGTTTTAACCAAGTGAAATCTATTGATCATTTAGTGTTTAAATTTATTTTTGCATATCAAGTATGGTGTTTAATCTTGGATTGGACACGCTAATTTTTGGCCTTAGACACTTCTGTAAGACAACTCCTTGGTTGTCCATTCAACTAGGGGGTTCCAGCATGAAGAAAAAGGTATTATATTTTTTAGAAATATTATGGTACATATGGAAGGCGCGCAATGATCTAATTTTCAACTTCAAAGTGGCTTCGGTGTCTAGGTGGTGGAAAAGGTGATTTTTAACTATTCTTTTGGGTTAAGCTTAGAGAAGGAGTTAAGAGTATGAAGTGATACAAATAATGTAATTTTGATTTTTTAATCTAATGTAATATAAATTGTATGGGTTTTAGCTTCACATTAGTTTGAAAAAAATTTCCAATAAATTTCCAATCAAAGCTTTATCTAATGTTCAAAAGACCGGTAACTTCTTTTCCAGAAATGAAGTGAAAAGTTTTACTACTTGTGACATTTAACTAAAAACCTTTAAACAAAACCTTTAAACCTAAATGTTTTAAGAAACTTTGTCTATGCCACAGTTTTAAAAGACCGATAACTAAGTGTATAAACTATCTTAATGGGACCATGCTACGCTATGTTGACTGTTGGAACCAGCAGATAAGGTTCTGGCCCTGCTTTTGGACAATGAATCTTTGTAAACATGTGAAACACATTTATGATATATTTGTTTAATGAATAAATTAAAAAGAACTTTACTAATTATTATTAATGTCATTCGTGTAAACTTTGTGCGTCGTATATAGAGTTTTTAAAAGAGTGTTGATATAAAACTTATTTATCAAAATGAGTGATTTGAAATATTTATTAAAATAAATGTTTTATAAAAATATTTTTTTATATATTTACAAAATACTATTTAGAGAAAGTTAAGGAAAAAGAATAAGAAAAACATTTTGCTCAATTTTGATATTTTATAAAAACTTCTTTATTAACTATATTTTAATTTAATTATTTTGCAAAAGTTTTTTGAACTTTCTTTCTGAATAGAAACCTGTTTAGTATTCTATAAATACTTTTCTTTTTCAATAAGAAATATTTATTATAAGCGTTTTTTGTTTTGTATTTTTTGAATATAATATGCTTTTAATTAATTTAAGATTGTGGTAAGAAAAGTATTATTAATAGAGAATACAAATGTAAATATTTAAAAAGTTTTGTAAATATCACTATCAAACCGAATGAACATGAACAAACCCTCTTTCATCTTCGTTCATTGAAAATAACTTGTTCGTAGTCGTTCGTTTATTCTATAAACACACGAATGGACACAAATGAGTATAACGAAAGCTAATGAACACAAACAAATAGAAAATAAATAAAAAGTACTAAAAACTTAGATGAATGAAAATAAACAAAAGAACAAACCGACATTTACGAATGAACAAACGCATATGTAATAATTGGTTAGCATGCATGCACGTATCTTAGTTAATATTGTGTTTTAAATGTACTTTATGTATCGAATGATATTACATTGTCACGTGTTTGAAATGGAGCTTAAATGGAGCTTAATGGATATTATTCATAATTGATATCGAAGATATGAAGATTATTGCCTGATACATGCTGAAAACAAGAGGATTATGCACAACATAGAGATTTCGTACCTTACGGCCTAAGACCGTAACTTAGTGTATATCACACATCATGGTGGTTAATTTCAAAATTGAACCATATAAAAGCCCAAACTTTAGGGTTTTGAGAAGACACTTTCCTTCAACCCAAAAACCGAATTATTGGATTATTATGAGCCATTAAAGCTCTCTCTAATCATCAATTGATCAAGTACTTATATGCTCAAAGTGACGATTGAAGAGATGAAGATACAAGGTTAAACCACCCATGGTCATTTCTGGGTGGATGGTTTGTGATTCGATTATGCATGCTTGTGCTTTTACCTAGTCAAGACATAAACATTGATTGTTTAACGACTTTTATTTGTTTATATGTTTTGAATCATGTGTTGATTACACAATCTTGTTAGTAAATTTGATTATTGCTTATCAAGTTATCAATTTTACATTGTTAACTATTGAGTACTAATTAGGTGATTGTCATTATTTGATAATTACAAATAAAGTTTCTAGATCGTGACATTAGTTAGTTTACTAATTAATTTACATAATCAATTATCAAGTTGGTATTACCTTTCAGCATATGTGTTAAACAAATTATGTTTATATGATTTCAAGATTTGGTAAAACATAAACTGTGTATTCAATTACATTCTGAAACCTAGTTGTGATCCATTTCATATCAATAGTTCTAAACAAGTACAAATTTGGTTTTGCTTTATAAAGTAATCATTTTTAAGTTAATTCATTCATCTCTAATTTGTAGTGACAATAATAAATAAGTAGTTTTGAATCAGCAACGCATGACACCGTCCATAGACTCTTCGTGGATAAACATCCTATTTACCCTAACTAGTTAAGGTATTTAGAAATCATAAAACAAACAAATTTTCTTCTTATTTGATCCGGTCTTCAGCACTGCTATTCTTTTGTTTGCCCCCAAACAATATAAAGGAAAGATCATTTTACATATTTGTTCTTTTTTGTTTATTTATTTAAAAAATTATTTTATATGTTTTAATGCATTTAAATGATTTTAACGTTCTTAAGAAATGATTAAAGATGTTTTCATAATTAAACATATGTGTGTTTTAACTTGGTATTGGGTCGATTCAAAAATTCGATTAATTTTATTTTTAAGTATCAGAGGTGGACATAATTAAAAATCCAAATCGACAATGACCAGTTGTTGAACATTTTACTATAACTTTTGTAAAATCCGGAATTAACAACCAAAATCAAGAGTAATATCATAATTGTGTGGTGAGTATATACATGGTATTTATCTTTTAATTTTTATCCAACCAATAAATTAGGACTGAGAAAAATAAAATTGAAAAAAACACTCATCTGATGAATAAGTTTTTTTGCCTAACAAGAACTCGGTGCATGAGCATCATTGTTGTCTTTTTTATTTTACCTTTTTCAAAACTTATTGTACATCAATATTTTTTTATACTCTTTGTACGTGTAGATGTATAGATATTAAAGAGTTTAATCTATATATTCATTTTTTAATTATGGATGAGTTATTTTAAAAAAAAATAAAAAGATAGAAAAAGTGAGAATGATTATTATTCATAAAATCTTAGATCGCACGATTAAGAAAATTCAATAACATAATGGTAAATAATTGAAATTTTAAATGATAGACCTATAGTATTATAATCGTAGCCATATTTTCAAGTTTCACCCTTTTTTTAAATTTTTTTAAATATACAACGTTGTTTTTTTAATTAAACCATTAATTAGAATAAGCGTTTTTAATGTTTAAAATGTGTATAATATTGATACATGAAAACGAAGGTTTTTTTCATATTATTTCAACTCATTGTTTTTTTCATATTATTTCAACTTATTGTGTAATATTAGTCAGAGTATTGTGCAATATCAAATTATTAATATTCGTTAGAATATTATGTCTAATATTGATCATTGTGTTTTTATAAAATAATGCTTTTTTAAATAACAAAATGCTGAATATGTAAATTTTTATGTTTTTCAGTTTATTTTGTAATTCTGGTTTAGTCATCGTGTAATACTCGTCAAGAAGCTAATAATGACTAATGCTAATTATCGAGTTTAGTGCTGGTCATTTTGTTATCCATTGACTCTAATGCTCACCATTGTGTTACACATTATGTTTCCTAAAATGATGATTTTAAGTAAAAAATACTAAATAATGTAAATGTTTTCAGTTTATTATGTAATTCTCATAAGGTAATTGTGTAATCCTTGTCAATTCAGAAGATTACAAAATAACCTGACGAAATTGCACAATTTGTTTAAAAAACGTTAAAAGCTTTGTTTCTATATATAAACACTTTACGTGTTTTATAGATAAAAATGTTTGTTTTTATGGAGAAATTGTTTAAAAATTAATGTCTTATGTAAAAACTATGGGCTTTTAAGAAATTCAAAACTTGAAAATGAAAAACATACTAATTTTACCCTCAACCTAATCTTAATAAAGAAAGATACATGTCAACATGTTAAGATAAAGGTTTAAAAAGAAAGTCTTATACAACTAAAAAATCTAAAAAATAATATCAACCATCCACATTTTTAATAATTGGTTAAGAGAAAAAGTTTGTTATAGTGGTATTTTAAAAATAATCATTTTTGTTGACTTTTTGAAAATTACCCTATTTTTTAACCGTTCATAACTTTATATACAATATTATTTTTTTATAAAATATAACACCTGATTATTTTCTTGAAGCTAAAGAAAGAAGAAAAAAAAGAAAAGGAATAAGGTCCAAGTTGAGGGACCAATCATGCCAAAAGAAGAAAAAGGTTGGATGAGTTGGTAAAAGGGAATGGCAGCCATTTCCCTCTCCCATTCACAGCTCATTCGGTTCTAAGGGAGGAAGAAGGGAGAAAGGACAAAAGCTAAGGATTTTTGAAGAATTAAGTGCAAAAGTCAAGGCAACCGAGGTTGTAAGAAGCTATGCCCGAAGAGGCTGTCAACGTGAGTTCTAGGACCCCTCTTTTATACACTTTTGAATGATTCGGGCTAGAACACATCTGAAACCTGTTTTTGAAATGTTGGGTGTTGAACCGAATGTATGCGTATGTGTATGTGCTTGATTCGGGTGGGGCTTGATTTCGGGCTTGGGTGTGCTTGAATGGTATTGTGGTATGTATTCCTAAGGTTTAAGATGGTTTATTTGGGATAAGAACGAGTTTGGGAGGGTTTGGAGGCCGAGAAGTACAGAGTAGGGTCGGGATGAACTGCATTCTGCACTCAACTAGGGCTCATCCGACTGGAGGTCCATGCGCCCGAATATGTAACACCCGGTTATTTTAAAAAGACAAGACGTGAAGAATAAAAGAAAGAAAAGCAATAAAGTCCAAGTGGAGGGACTAAAAGTGTCCAAAGGACAAAACTTTGAAAAACTTGGTGTAAAGGTGGGCATGGCCGCCCACCCTCACTTCACATCACCATCTTCTTCGGTTTTAGAGAGAGAGCAGAGGAACTCTCGGTTTTGAAGAAAAGAAGAAGAAGAGAAGTCAAATTCAAGGTAAGAATTCGTGGTTTTTAAGTGTTTATGACGGGTTTTATCCCTGTTACATGCTTATGTGCTTATGTGTTTGTGCTCGGGTGTGTGTGTTTGGTGTTTGAACTCATTTGCAAGAGGGTTAGAAAGGAAGAAACACCCCAGTTGCACCAAGTGAGTTCTAGACCCTAGTTTCTATTTGTTTTATATATCTTTGGGGCTAAAAATGTATTAAAATGATTTTTACAAGGTTATGTATGTTAACCCGTATGTATTATGCATGTTGGATGTTAATTCTTGAATGCTTTTGGGTTATTCATGTTTAGAATAGCCATGTTAAGCTTAGAATAGTTGGGTTTGAAAATATATTAGAAATATGTTAAACAGAGGGTCCATGCACCTAGATAAGGCTCATGCGCTTGGAAATGCCTTAGAAGGATTTAAGTGTAACTCATACGCCTAAACAGTAGCCCATGTGCCTAAGATTGCCTTAGAAATGTTTAAGTACAGCCCATGTGCCTGAACAATGGTCCATGCGCCTAGAAATATTAGTCGGATGACTAAGTGCAGGGCCATGCGCCCCAATAGTGCCCATGCACCCAAGTGGCTCATGCGCCTAAGTGTTCATAGGCCTGAATAGTACCCATGCACCTAGAATTGGGCTGGAATTGGCTAAGTGTCCAAACGTTCAGGATTCCCCATACGCCTAAGCACTCATGCGCCTGCATAGTGCCCATGCGCCTGAAAGTTGCCCATGCGCCTAAGTGTTCCCCATGCGCTTGCATAGTGCCCATGCGCATAAGGACTTAGAATATTTTTCTGATTTTTGGGGAAAAAGTGTAAAGTAGGCTTTGACTTGGAGATTCCCGGGGGCTATGTAAGTTGACTTTTTAAATTCATTTATGTTGTGATGATGTGATGTATGATTGTATGATATGTTTATGTTCCCTATATGATGTATGATTATCTTTCATATGACTTTACGTGTTATGATAATGAATGAACCGAAAGTATTATGTAACGTAAAGTGAAAGATAATGAAAAAGGAACATGATGAATGAATGCATGCATTAACAAACGAATGAACATAAGAAGTCTTGCAAGCAAACGTATGGAGGTGCACACCCTATGTAGGTGTTAGCTCAACGGTATGCGGTTAGCTACCCCAAAGGATGCACATTGGGGTCCAATCCTTGTGATTGACCAAATGAATGGGATCCTTACCGCTTGCCCTAGGTACTGGAGTCAGCTTCGTGTACAATGTTCGGGGTATAGCATATGGCATTGATCCAGAATAAAAGAGAAAAGATAAATGGTGAATGTACTTGCCCTTGGTACTGGAGTCAGCTTCGTGCAAAATGTTCGAGGTCTATGAAAGACCTCAGGCCCAGTTACCCGCTTCGTGCACAATGTTCGGGGTAATGTACATGTCACTAGAAGTAATGAATGATCGAATGTGAATGAATATAATGGAAGATAATAATGATATTATCAGTATGTACATACGATGTATGATCACGAGTGAATGTAAAGTATAATATGAATTTGAAAGAAAAGTATGTTTTATTTATAAAACTAGAACTCACTCAGCAACGCTGACTTTTATACATTTTCAGTTAGCAGGTAAACGTTGTTGGGGATGGCACGATGCGGCTACTCAGCGTTTTTGGATGGCATTCTTTTGTTAATGTTTTTGCATTGTAATGCGAACGAATGATGTTTTGAAATGAACGCTTGTATTAGCTTGCAAAAACATTTGTAATGATATGAAAAGTTATATTTTATTTATTTTTCCGCTGCAATGTTTTCGTAAGGCAAATGTAATTATAATGTTTTATGTGCAATGAATGACCAACTGTGAGGTCTCCGGGAACGGGGCCTTACAAGTTAGTATCAGAGCCAAAGTTTAAGTGAAATGGGTAAAATTTCAAAATAAACCTTAACTTAAACTGAGAATGGGACGAAATGGAATGGGATGCCAATCTGAGTAGCTGCGTGCCGCCAGCTATTTTAATAATGTTAACCAGTTTATGGCACATGGTATGTGGTTATGTGTTGTATGTAGATATAGATACTGATTAAGTCAGGATAGGAGATGCTTGGGGTATGAAGAGTAAAGTAAGTGGCTAATCATAACTGGCCACTGTAATTAGGGACTTACTATACTTGACATAAACTAAGTGTACCTTGAATGACCGCGTTGGTGTTTGAATCTTATAGTGTGTGTTTAGAAGATGGCTGGCGGTAGATCTTCGAAAGCCTCTGTGGTGACCGAAGGGATCAAGGCAGTGAGGGAAGAGGAAAGAAAGGAGAGAACAGGTCCTCGGGAGGACGGGAGCAACCAGAGCCAGAAACGGTTCTCTCTGATGATGAGGAGGAGGAAGAAGAGGAGCCTGTGCCGGAGCGGCCCGAGGCTGTAACTACGGGGTGTTTATGAGATGCAAGCCCCCTACTTTCGATGGAAACGACACTGCTGTAGCTGCTCACCGTGGGTGAGGGAAATGGAGGCAGTTCTCGATATCGGTGAGTGCCGTGAAGATCAGATGGTGAAATTTGCTACCCACTCTTTTGTGGACTCGGCTTTGTGCTGGTGGGACAACATTGTCCAAGCCGAGGGTAGCAGGGCCATTGGGAGAATGAGATGGCTTGAACTAAAAAGGTTAGTGATTGAGGAATTCTGTCCTCACCGGGACATGGATAAGGTAGAAAGAGAGTTCCTACAGCTGGAGTCGGGAACAATGACACACCAGCAGTACACCATAAAATTCAATGAAATGGGGCGGCTGGTGCCCGATCAGGTGACACCACTGTCACGAAAGATTAAGAGATACATCCAGGGGCTGCCGGCGGATATCCGTAGGCATATGATCACTGCCCGGCCGAGCACTTTTAGGTCGGCGGTTGATTTGGCTGGTAGATTATATGATGAGCACGAGGTGGTGGTGGCTGAGGTGAAGAAGACGAGTGGGGATGGATGGAACTGGAATGGGAAATGGTTTGGACGTGGTGGAGCCACTCCAAACAATAAGGTGGCGAAGGTAGGTGACCGACGTGTGGTCACAGCTGGTGCGGGATTGAAGAAGTGTGGCAAGTGTGGGAAGGAGCACAGTGGCGAGTGTAGATGGGGGTTGAATGTTTGTTTCAAGTGTGGGAAGCCTGGCCATATGGCTAGATATTGTGGGGTTGGCAGGTGTTACAACTGTGGGAAGAATTGTGATCTAAGCAGAGATTGTAAGAGGCAAAGGGCGGATAGTTCAGGAGCAAAGAAGGCTAGAGGAGAGGGACAGAAGGCAAGCGCCCGAGCTTTCACGATGACTCGGGAGGAGGCCAGGACAGACCCTGACATGGTGTCAGGTATGTTTCTAGTAAACCAAACTCTTGCATCTGTGTTGTTTGATTCTGGTGCTAGTAGGAGTTTTATTTCTGCTGCCTTTTATGCTAAGCTTCCCATTAAGAGTAGATGTATTGATGAGCCCTTCGAGGTAGAAACTACCATAGGTAAGTCTACAAGGATTTCTGAGGTGATAGAAGGTTATGACATAGAACTAGACGGTCATAAGTTTCTTGTTAGACCATTCATGATGACCTTAGGTGGCTTTGATATAGTCCTAGGAATGGATTGGTTGGCGGACTATGAAGCGAATATTGTGTGTCGGAAGAAGATGATTCAATTGACAGCACCTGACATGATAAGGTGACGGTTTATGGCGATTGAGTCGCGACGATCCCGAAAGTGATTTCGATGGCGGTGGCGGGAAAGCGCATGAGGCGTGGATGCAGTGCCTACTTGGCCTACGTAAAGGATGTGGACGTGCCAACACCACAACTATCTGATGTACCAGTTGTGTGTGACTTTTCGGATGTGTTTCCAGAAGATTTACCAGGTGTGCCACCAGACCGTGAGGTTGAGTTTCGGATTGACTTGATACCAGGTGCCTAACCGGTAGCTAAGGCATCGTATCGGTTCGCTCTGACTGAGATGAAAGAGTTAATGGAGCAGTTGCAGGAGCTGCTCGATAAGGGGTTCATTAGACCGAGTATCTCTCACTGGGGTGCCCCGGTCCTGTTTGTGAAGAAGAAAGATGGTAGTATGAGGATGTGCATTGACTACCGCGAGCTGAACAAGTTGACGGTGAAGAACCGATACCCCTTACCGAGAATAGATGATTTGTTTGACCAGCTTCAGGGTGCCAGTTGGTTCTCAAGGATAGACCTTCGATCTGGTTACCATCAGTTGAAGGTGAAGGAGCAGGATATCCTCAAAACAGCTTTTCGTAGGCGCTACGGTCACTACGAGTTTCTTGTCATGTCTTTTGCTTTGACCAATGCACCAACTGCTTTTATGGATTTGATGAACCGTATGTGTCAGCCTATGTTGGATAAATCAGTGCTTGTGTTTATTGATGATATCCTGATTTATTCGAAGAGTGAGATTGAGCATGCCGGTCACATTCCGGAGGTCCTGGAGACGTTGAGGAGGGAAAAGTTGTATGCAAAATTCTCCAAGTGCGTGTTTTGGTTGCGTGTAGTTTAGTTCTTGGGTCATGTGGTGAATCCCGACGGGATTATGGTGGACCCGGCTAAGGTAGAGGCAGTGATGCAATGGAAGTCTCCAAAGACGCCAGGCTAAGGTAGAGGCAGTGATGCAATGGAAGTCTCCAAAGACGCCATCCGAGATTCGTAGTTTCTTGGGGTTATCGAAGGTTCATTCAGGCTTTTCCAAGATCACTTCTCCACTGACCAAGTTGACCCAAAAGGATGTAAAGTTTATATGGGGTCAAGCTCAAAAACAGGCGTTCAAGGAGTTAAAGGTGAGGTCAACTCAAGCTCCTGTCTTGTCATTACCCGAAGGAAGCGAGGATTTGGTGGTATATTCAGATGCTTCTTACTCGGGGTTGGGGTGTGTATTAATGTAGATAGGGAAGGTTATAGCCTATGCATCCCTACAATTGAAGGTTCATGAGGTCAAATACCCTACTTATGACTTGGAGCTAGTGGCCGTGGTCTTTGCACTAAAGATTTGGAGGCAGTATCTGTACGGAACGAAGTGCACCATCTTCACCGACCACAAGAGCTTAAAGTACTTCTTTGAGCAGAAGGACCTGAATATGAGACAGAGATGATGGTTGGAGCTCATAAGGGATTATGATTGTGAGATCCATTACCATCCGGGCAAAGCTAACATGGTGGCGGATGCCCTTAGCTGAAAGGAGAGGCCCAAACCAATTGGGTGAATGCATATCAACTGACCATGACCTCTAATGTAATGAAGCAAGTCAAGGAGTTTCAAGATGAGGCATTAAAAGAAGATCATCTAAACTCTGAAAGAATGAGAGGTCTGGTTGGGGAATTGGGCGCAAACACACTCAGTGTTAAAACCAGATTTGGACGGGTATGGATTCCTCGTTTCGGGGATTTACGTGTTAGAATTTTGGATGAGGCTCACAAGACTCGATACTCCATTCATCCTGGTGCCATGAAGATGTATCAAGATATGAAGAAGGATTATTGGTGGTCGGGTATGAAGCGTGACGTGGTGGAGTATGTGAGTAAGTGCCTTACTTGTTTGCAAGTGAAGGCTGAGCATCAGAAGCCGTATGGGAAGATCCAACCTTTGGATATACCGGAATGGAAGTGGGAGCACATCACCATGGATTTCATTACGAAGCTGTCGCGTACTCCGAAAGGGTACGATGCCATATGGGTGATTGTCGACTGTCTGACAAAAAGTGCTCACTTCCTATCGATCCGCGAGACATATTCATCTGAGAGGTTGGTTGACATGTTCATCAAGGAGATTGTAACTCGTCATGGTGTGCTGGTGTCTATAGTGTCTGATCGTGACACCCGATTTACATCTAAATTATAGAAAAATTCCATGATGCTATGGGGACGAGGTTACATATTAGCACGGCTTATCATCCCCAAACTGATGGTCAGTCAGAAAGGACCATTCAGACACTGGAGGACATGCTTCGGGCATGTGTGATTGATTTTGGGGGAAGTTGGGATGACCACTTACCGTTAGCTGAATTCTCGTACAACAATAGCTATCATGCCAGCATTAGCATGCCACCATACGAGATGCTATACGGTAGGAGATGTAGAACACCCGTTTGTTGCGGTGATATTGGTCAAAAGGAATTAGGGAGCGTCGAGGTAAACGAAGCTACGACTGAGAAGCTTGAGAAGATTAAGGCCTAATGAAGGCAGCCAAAGATAGATAGAAGTCGTATGCCGATAAACGATGCAGATCGATCGAGTTACAGGTGGGTGACCGGGTTATGTTGAAAGTCTCACCTTGGAAGGGCATTATCAGATTCAAGAAGCGGGGCAAGTTGAGCCCAAGATATATAGGCCCTTTCCGAATCATTGCCCGAGTAGGAGAGGTGGCCTAGAGATTGGAGTTACCAGATGAGTTAAGTGGAATTCACCCGACATTCCATGTATCTCATCTGAGAAAGTGTTTAGCTGATAAAGACATGATTGTTCCACTGGAGGATATCGAAGTAGATGAAAGGCTCAATTATGTGGAGCAACCAGTGGCAATCATTGATCATAAAGAGAAGAGGCTGAGAAATAAAGTGGTTCCTCTTATACGTGTACAGTGGAAGCACAGGAAGGGATCCGAGTCTATATGGGAGACTGAGGAGGAGATGAGGCAGCATTATCCTCATCTATTCGAGGAATAACAGGTTTTGTAGAGATTAATGAAGAGGCTGATGCAACCTAAACATCTTAAGTCTATTCTGCATGCTGCACAAGTACATTAAAGAAGAAGCTTAGGAAGTTTCCCACATGAAACAGAAAATACTCTCTAAGTGTGAAATCTTCCGAAGCCAAGACCAATATCTTCTGAAGCCAAACATGAAGTCTTTCGAAGCCTTAGAGACAAAGTCTTCCAAAGCTTCAAGTTCATGAAGACAGATTTCTTCCGAAGACTTTTAGTATCATGCTTTATCTGATGTACTGTTCCATAAAGCTGGACACCTTTCTGGTGCGTCTCTGCAAGTCACCAACTTACATGAGTTGGTGAAAAGGTCCATGCTTTTGGTAACTGTACATTACGGTCTTGAGTCTGTAACTTTCTACTTTATGTACTTTATCCTTTTTATAATAGATAAGGATGTGAGCTATGGCATGTAATAGTCACTAGTCAAAAGGCAATCTGCCTTTTGACTCTACAATTGGTTTTGTTTGTGTCTAGTCAATTGTATCCAACTGGCTTTCAAAGTATAACCGGCTGTAGGATGTAGTATAAGTATCTCATGTTCTTGTATCTTTTGAATATGCTTTGTAACACTTGTAATAGAACATAGAGAAAGCAATATACTACATTCTTGAAAACCATACACTTGTGTTCTTTATGTTCTGTCTCTTGCATTACTTGTGTTCTTAGTATCTCATCTTGGTTAATCTAGTTTACTATTTGATTAAAGTTTAGTTAATCTCCTTTTTGTGTTGTTGTGTTGTAACTTACACCCTTCAACGATCCTGCATTTGGTATCAGAGCATTTCAGGCTCTTGATATAAAATCTCACCATCTTAAGATCCCTCACACACACAAATACTAAACTTTTCAAATGGCAACCATTTCCAAAACTGATATGGAAACTGAACCATGAACAAGTCCCCACTGATCACTCTTGATGAATTTGATACCTGGTGTTTGAGAATGGAAGGTTTTATCAGGTCTCTTGATTCAAGAATGTGGGAGTCTATTAAGAATGGACCTTTCATACCCAGCACCCCTTCTACTACTGGTGCTGGTATGATTCCCAAAGTTGTGGCTTACTCTGATGAAGATAGGAAGAGAGTAGAGATAGACAGAAAAGCCATGATAGCCCTTCAAACTGCCCTTCCAAACTCTGTGTACAGAGGTTTCAAGAAGTGCAAAACAGCCAAGCAGCTGTGGAATGCACTGAAACTGATGTATGAGGGTTCTTCTGAAGCCTAGGAGAACAAGAAGGATCTCCTAAAGCAGCAGTTTGAAAACTTCACCTTCAAAACAGGTGAAACCATGACTCAGTAGTATTTCAGGTATGTTGAGATTGTGGATACCTTAGTGGATGGAGGAGTTTCTCTTGAAAACAGAGACATTGTAAGGAAGTTCATGTCCTCACTTCCTAGGCAATGGACACACTACTATGTGGTGATCAAGAGAACTGAAAATCTCAAAACTCTTACTCTGACAGAGTTATATAGGATTCTCAGTGGCTACCAGATGGAGATGAACATGCAAGGTTCATCTGGCAACTCCAACAATCATATGGGTTCAGCCCTACATGTGATTGAAGGGATAGCATAGAACCCAAACATCATCTCTTATGCTACCCTGACAATTCATCAAAGGGTCCTTTCATCACCTTCCCAGAGACACCAAAGGAGAACTACACTCAAGGAAGCCCATTCCAAGAGACAATCTCTTCTCAAGCTTTTGTGTCTTCTGATGAAAGCTGTGGCAACTCTCTTTTCACTCTTGAAGACCTGGACTGTATCCATCCAGATGATCTGGAATATATGGAAATAGTCCAGTAGATGGCTCTTCTACTCATAGAGCCAAGAAGTTCTACAAGAGGACTGGAAGGAAGTTTCCAAGCAATGCAACCAGTGGAAAGTTTGGACTAGACAAAGGCAAAGTCAAGTGTTACAATTGTAACTTGATGGGCCACTTTGCTAGAGAGTGTAAGGCACCTAGAACAAATGGTGGCCAAACGCAATCCAGACCAAACTACACTGACAAAGCTATCCAGAATGAGAAGTCAAAGTAGCAAGCTGCTGTTGCTATTGAAGAAGGAGGATTTGACTAGAGCTTTCAGGTGGAAGATGTTTCTCCAAACTAAGCACTAATGGCTGATCATGATGAAGCCAAGGTATTAGAATATCTCTGTACTCCTGAATGCATTGCTGCAGTTAATAGATATAGGTCCTACTACTTGGAACTGAGATCTGACCTTGAGTCCTTAAATTTTTTAAAATCTAATTTTAGAAAGTCTGAAAATGATTATAAACTAAAGATAGAGGACTTAGAGAAAACCATTTCAGTTCTAAAACATGAACACGCAGATTTTAGGACTCAAATCAAAGATCTCATAACCAAGTTAACTGAGGGCCAGGCTGAGCTTGTAATCAGCAAAGCCAGGGCAAAAAAGAGTGTTCTTGAAGAAGAGACCTTCAAGAACATGATATCCTCATCCTTGCACAACAAAGTGTGCTATCAAAACAGGCAGGGACTGGGATCCAATGAGATAGCTCCTCCACACATAATCTTGTCAGTAAGATCTCCTAGGTATGGAACTTGTGATGATGAGCTTCCTCTCATAGATCCTATGAATGAAGAGGATGAAGAAAAGATAGTGAAGAATCCCTCTGAGAAGAGTGAAGTGGAGGATTCCAAGAAGGCCCACTATCCTTCTGAGGAGAAAAAGAAGACTGTGATGACCAAGTCTATGAGAAAGAACTTGATCAGAAAGAGCAAAAGAAAGGCAAGAAAGGCTCAAGAGATCAAGACTACTTTTGACTCTAAGCAGAACCAAGTTTTTATCTCTGTAGGGTTTAAAGTGGTAGGGACTGAAGACATAAACCAAAACTCTTCTGCTAAGAGTTCTCGTTCTTGTTCAACTCATCTCAGTACCAAGAAGAAGACTGATCCGCTGTGTACCACTACTGCACAGCCTGGACCATCAAACTCCAAGCACAGTCCTCAGCCCAAGAGGATTGTCTCATCATCTGCAAAGATGAAGGTGGAGATGGGATGTGACAAAGACAGTCCTATTCCAAGGAAAAGGCTCTTGTGAAGAAGAAGAAGATGAATTGTGTCATGTGTGAAAGTACCACTCACATTGCCAAGGATTGTCCCTTCAATCCTAAAGGTACTGTCCATATGACCAAAACAAAGACTTCAAAGAGTTCTAAGAAGATTCAAGATTCGGAAGGAAAATCTATTTCCTTCGGAAGCTCCAAGTCTAAGAAGAAAGGAAGTGGAAAATAACCTCGGAAGAGAAATTGGTCTCGGAAGAAAGAGTTCTTCTGAAGCACTGAAGTCTGCTGTAGTGTTTGCAGAATCTTCCAAAGGTTCAGTCATCAAAACTTCTGAAGTTCCAAAAGCTTCCAAAGTTTTGAAGGTCAAGTCCAAGACTCCAAAGGTAGTGTGGATGTCTAAGAAAGACCAAGTGACTGAGAATTCTCCATCAACAACAGCTCAAGATCCTCTTAGGACAACCATTGGATCTATTACTGTTGAATTACCTTCTGCATATGAGCCCAAGACAAGCAAGGCTTGGGTTTCCAAATGTAACTAATCTTTCTCTTTGTGCAGGGATAACTGAAGACAGACAAAAATGTCTGGATCATAGACAGTGGCTGTTCCGGGCACATGATAGGCAATAGGTCACTACTCCAAAACTTTGAAAGGATTGATGGAGGACCAGTTTCTTTTGGAGGAGATGAAGGTGGTTACATTTCTGGAAGGGGCAAGGTCACAAATGGTAAGCTCAGCATAGAAAAGGTAAACTTTTTTAAGGAGCTTGAATACAATCTTCTGAGTGTATCTCAATTTTGTGATTAGAGTCATAACATGCTCTAGACTGAGTAGGAGTGCATTGTTCTTAAGCCTGGTGTGGTCATTCCTCATGAGCATATCCTGCTTAGAGCCCCCAGGAAAGGAAACATGTACAAGATGGATTTGCAAGAAACCTCTCCCTCTGGAGAAGTTTCATGCTTTCTGTCTAAAGCCAATAGTGATGAGTCTTTCCTATGACATAAAAGAATGTGCCATGTAAACTTTAAGAACATGAACAAATTGATTAAGCATGATTTGGTAACTGGAATACCAAAGAAAGAGTTTACAAGTGATGACCATTGTGTTGCATGCCTAAAAGGGAAGCAACATAAGGTAACTCACAAGCCTAAGGAAAGGAACTCCATCACTACACCCCTACACTTATTACATATGGATCTCTTTGGCCCTACCAGTGTAATGAGTTTAGGAAGGACCTTATACTGTCTAGTGATCACAGATGACTTTACAAGATTCACTTGGGTTTTCTTCCTTAGAACTAAGGATAAGACACCTGAGATTCTGAAGAATTTCATCTTAAAGATTGAGAATCAGTCTGATCACAAGGTCAAAGTCATAAGATGTGATCAAGGAACTGAATTTAAGAACCAAATCCTTGATACATTTTGTGATGAAAAGGGTATTACAAGACAATTCAGTGCTCCCAGGACTCCTCAGCAAAATGGTGTTGCTGAGAGGGGAAACAGGACACTGATTGAAGCTGCAAGAACCATGTTGTCTGACTCTAAACTGCCCATCACCTTCTGGGCAGAGGCAGTCAACACTGCCTGCTATGTGCAGAACAGAGTTTTAGTAGTTAAGACTCATGACGAGACTCCTTATGAACTTTGGCACAACAGAAAACCTTTCATTGGTTTTCTGAGGTCATTTGGATGTCCTTGCACCATCTTGAATACCAAAGATCAAATTGCCAAGTTTGCTGAGAAATCATATGATGGACACTTTATTGGATACTCTTCCCAAGTTAAGGCTTATAGAGTGTACAATCTCAGAACTAGAATTGTTGAGGAGTCAGCCAATGTGACTTTCAATGAACGCACACCCTGTGTTGCTGGTTCTGATCCAGATTGGTTATTTGATCTTGATTTAGTTACCAACTGTTTTAACAAATCTTGTGAGAATGTTTCAGGATCTGCAAAAATTTAAATACAGGTGATCCTGATCCAAGATTTGAGCTAGGAAGATCCTCAAGTCATACATCTTCAGCTCCAGTTGGAACTACTTCTGCAAATGAGGTTTCTATCAGCACAACAATGACAAACTCAGCTGATACATCTGGTATGCCTTCAAATTCCAGCTCAGAGGCTCTACAACCAGATAAGAACACCTCAACTGTGGAAGACAACAATGGTGGTGGTGACAGTGACCAAGAATTTCTTGATGCCACTAACCACACCATTGATAAGAACATCAATGATGTCACACACTGCTTGGATCAAGTTTCACTTGAAAAGTGTGCTGATGTGGTGGGAGAAACATCCATGCCAGATCTAAATTTCTCTAATTTAGATCTTTCTCAACAACTTGTTGTGATCCCTCAGCTTAGGATCCACAAGTCTCACCCTACCATAAACATCATTGGAGATGTTGTCTCAGGGGTAAAGACAAGAGGACAAACCCATGAAGCAAATGTTTGTCTTCACTCTTGTTTTCTATCCTAGATAGAGCCAAAGAAAGTTGATGAAGCTCTAAAGGATGGAAGTTGGGTTGAAGCTATGCAACAAGAGCTGCTTCAATTCAATAGGTAGAAAGTTTGGAACCTTGTCCTCTTCCTTCTGGGAAGACTACCATTGGAACCAAATGGGTGTTTAGGAACAAGAAAGATTATAGAGGCATCATCATCAAGAATAAAGCTAGACTGGTTGTTCAAGGATACACACAAGAAGAAAGGATTGACTACACTGATGTCTTTGCTCCAGTGGCAAGATTAGAAGCTGTTAGGATATTCATGGCATTTGCTGCATCCAAGAACTTTAAGGTCTTTCAACTTGATGTGAAGTGTGTCTTTTTGTATGGAGTGATAGATGAAGAGGTTTATGTCAAACAGCCACATGGTTTTTTAGATCCTGATCATCCTGACTATGTCTGTAAGCTTGACAAAGCTCTCTATGGGCTGCATCAGGCACCCAGGAAATGGTATGAGACACTATCTGAGTATCTAAGTAAACATGGATACAGGAGAGGTACTATAGATGGAACTCTCTTCATCAAAGGACAAGGAAAACACATATTGCTAGTTCAAGTATATATGGATGACGTCATCTTTGGTTCAACTAATCCAAAGCTTTGCAAAGACTTTGAGAAGCTGATGAAAGACAGATTTGAAATGAGTGCCATGGGGGAACTCAATTTCTTTCTGGGAATTCAAGTGAAGCAAGTTGAATATGGCATCTTCATCAGTCAGTCAAAGTATGTTCAAGACATACTTAAGAGGTTTAACATGACTGACTGTAAGATTGCTAAGACACCCATAGCTAGGAACCACTCCCTTGGTCCTGATCTTGAGGGGGAGTGTGTAGATGAGCACTTATACAGGGCTATGATTGGGTCTCTTATGTATCTTACTGCTAGAAGGTCTGATATCATGTTTGCTACTTGCATCTGTGCAAGATATCAAGCCAACCCTAAGATGTTTCACCTTATCACTGTCAAGAGGATTCTAAGATACCTCAAAGGTGCATCAACACTTTGTTTATGGTATCCCAAGAATCCTGACTTCAATCTGTATGCCTATACAGATAGTGATTATGGTGGTTGCAATATGACTGCAAAGTCTACATCTAGGGGATGTCAATTTCTTGGTGGAAGGGTTATCTCATGGCAATGCAAGAAACAATCCTGTGTCTCTGCATCAACTGCTGAAGCTGAATACATACTGCTGCAAGCTGCTGTGCTCAAGTACTTTGGATTCAAAAGCAGGTGCTGGACTATGGGTTAAACTTCAAGGAGACTCCCATTCACATAGACAACAACAGTGCTATCTCAAGCACAGAGAACCCTGTGCAGCACTCAAGGACAAAGCACATCAATATCAGGTATCATTTAGTAAGAGATATCTATGAAAAGGGATTAATTAAACTAGTCAAAGTTCACACAGATGAACAATATGCTGATTTGTTACAAAGGCTTTTGATGAACAGAGATTTAAATATCTAATATCAGCTATTGGGATGATAAACCTTGAGTAAGCTTTTCTTAAAACTAATTCTTATTATTTGTTAAAAATTATGTGTGTCCTAAGTTGTCTAGTTCATCACTTTCATAAGCTCATGTTTTCTTTGGATGAAAATTTCTTTTTGAAGACTTTTGAAAATTTCTAATACTTCAGAAGTTATGCTTTTAACTTCAAAAGCAAATCATGCCTTCAAAATAAATATTGTCTAAGAAATTTACCTTTGGAAGAGCTTTCAGATTTATCTTCCGAAGCTTAAATACTTGTCTCAGACACTTACTTATTTTCAAGGACCATTTACTTCCTAAGAAAAATTAACTCTTGGAAGCTTTGTTGTTTTATATACAAAGCACTCAAGTTTTAATTTCTCTTCGGAAGCAAAATTCTCAAAACTCTCTGGAAATTCTTCCGAAGTCATTTTAGCTTTGGAAGCTTTTTAATTAAAACTTCCGAAGATAATTAACCTTCGGAAGCTTTTTGACTTCCAAGAAAACTACTTTTTGAACAAAAGTAAACTACTTTTTCAAAGGTGGGACTGACATCCGGATTTCAAAGTTTATACTCTTTCATTAAACTTTATCTAAAATCCTTTTTCACATATAAACCTAATGGTTTCCCCCTCTTTCTATCATCTGTTCTTCCTCCAAACCTAAAATCCTAAATTTCTCTCTGAAATTTCTTTCTCTCTTCTTTCTTCGTCCTTAAGCTACTTCAAAAGGCTAACCTTGCTCACAGAAATGATCCCAACTTTACCATGCAGCTACACAGACAACACAATCAGGTTGCTCTGTTAAGCTCTGAGAAAGATCCTCATTTCTCAGAGGTTTGCCGTTTTCTAACTCTGTCAAACCACTTCACCTCCCTAACCATTGATCCTCCACTCTATGAGGATCAGTTGCTTGAATTCTGGAAGACCTGCCAAGAGGTCATTATAGACGGGGAGAAGGCACTGTCTGCCACAGTGCAGAGGAGAACAATCTTTATCACTCCGGCCATCATCATAGACATCTTCAGCTGGATGATGAAGAAGGTGAGGTGTTTTTTCCGAAGGAAGTTGTCAGTCATTCTTTGATCAGATGGGATACGAGGGAGATTTCTCTGAAAGACCTTTAGGAAAGGGAAGGTCTCATCCCTATAGAGATTCCTACTCCATGTGGTCATCCACAGCTTATCAAACAAGCATGGTGAATGGGACCAGATTCCTGAGGATCTCTCCTTCATAATCCATGTAATGGTTCAGGGGGTCAAATTCAGGTACTCTCAATTTGTTTATATAAATTTACTTGCTAATTTAGACTCCTTAGAGTATTACATGTTTCCTAGATATGTCCAGTACATTCTTAACTGTGAACTGGGCTCACATTGAGGGAACAGGTAACATTCTTAAATTGGGACAGATGAAGCCCGACATCTTTAAAATTCTGAGAAAGCCCACTATTGGATTCTCTAGGGTAGAAACAGCCCTAGTCCCAAAAATGTTAGAGCTCATTGCTCAAGGTGACAACCTAGCAGCACAAGCGAGTGTTGAGCCCACACCTGCTATCTCCCAACCACTCTCACAGCCTCAAATCACCATCACCTACCAAAGAAAATCCAAACGAAGCCCTGCTCAGGCTATTCAGTCTGTGGAGGCCCCCATATACTCACCCATACAGGAAGAAGTGGACACTGGAGCTCCCACTTCTCCTAAGGAGCAGACCACTCCCATCTCTACAAGAATCAGTGCCGAGGTTCCTCATGCTCAGCCTGATGAGCTCATTAGCCCAACTGCCTTAAGCCATCACTTTGAATCTCAACACTCAAGTGATCAACCTTCAAGGGACAGTTACCATCCCCAGCCTATAGATCTCAACCAACCAAATCCCAAACTTGACTTCTAACTGATGAAGATCTAGGTTTCAGTGAGTATAACGAGTCTCTCTTCTTTTCCCTACTCAAAGAGAGATGAATACTCCTGAGTCTCCTACATCTATCCCACATCAGTCACCTACAACTGAGGTGGACACTCCTGAACCTGTTCAGGATGTCCATATGGAAGAGGCTCTCACTTCTGAAAGTGATTACATTATTAAGACCTCAACCATGGCAACTCAGCCCACTGACATCTCAACTGAGACTGCCAGTGAGCAAAGGAAAACCAGCAGCCAAGAACCTCAAGCTAGTGGTGAGAGAGAGGACTCTGGTCCAATCATCTCATCCCCCAATGAATCTTTTGATGAAGATGAGGGGAATCTGATACTACTGGTGCAAAAACTGTCTAAAACATGCATTTACTTAGTCTGAAAGGTCAGTCACCTTGAATATCAGGTGACTACCTTACACAACAGGATCAATGATTAGCAACTTGAGATTTCATATCTTAAGGAAAAACTAGCTGGGAGACCCTTAAGAAGAGCTCAACCAGGAACACAAGAACCTGTGGATGTGATTGATCTATCTTCCAGCTCACCTATGCAAGTGGGTGATGCTACCAAAAAGGGGGAGAAACTCATTATAGCCACAGAACCTGGGAGTTCTTAAGAGAATGGACATTGAGGACTCACCATCCTCACTTGCAATTGTGCATTCTTAGTAACCTCCTCAAGTTCACATTGATGTGGACTACACAGACTCCTTTATACAGAGTTTGTTTGAGGATGGGATACCAAGGGCTATGTCACCTTCACCATCTTCCAATCACATCATTGGGTGGAGATATGACAACATCAATAAAGCCTTAATCATCATAAGAGTTCAAGAGCAACAAGAAGTCTTCAATTTTCTAACCTTGGACTACTATGATGGTCTGGATCTAGTCAACATACCACTTGTCCCCAAGCCAATCAAGACAAGCTGACAGACTGTCTAAAAGAATCCAAGACAAGATCACTGCAGAGTTCAGCTTAAGAAGGAGACTTAGGCAATCAGAATGCCATCCGTCAACTGGATGTTGAGGAGGACCCTAAGATTAGCTTCATAGGGGAATCCTTGACTCAAGGCCCAGTGGCAGAACTTGAGAGCCCTGTCTCATCATCATCCACTGCTGCAGAGATCCATACTCCTTCTGAGACACCTGCTGGTGAAGGTGCTTCTCAACCTCTCCCTGGCTTGAGCTCAGATGCTGCAACAAGCAATGAAGGCCAAAGCTCTCTTCACCCTGAGTCATAAAGGTCTATGAGTGACAAAGCGAAAAGAAAAATGAAAACTAAGGAGATTGAGGAGGAGGAGAGAGAGAGAAAAAGGAGGCTAAGGGGAGAAAGTTCCTCTGCTGAGTCTTCAAGACTCATGGAGTCTGCTATCAGGGCTGCCCCCAGACCAGATACTCAGAATGACGAGTTTAGGGCAGTCAGGATAAACTATTGCAGACTAGGAACTATGACATAGACAATATCATTTCTCTCCCTTAGAAGAGTTGAATGAAATGGTTGACCTAAAAAGGTCAAAGGAGAAGAAGGAGGCAGAAGATGTCGAACTCCTAGTGCAAGTCAAAGAAGAGAGAAGAAGAAAAAGACTGTACAAGGATATGCCTACCCTCTCCCCAGTTCAGGAAAGCCCTGCACAAGAAGATGTGGTTCAACAAGAACCTCAGGTAGACAAAGAAGAAGAAAGGATCAAGATGATCAACGACCTGAGTGCCACAGGCTTCTATCAGGCAGATGCACTTCTTCCCTTATCTATGATTATGTTGAGTTTGAGTACTTAAACAGCTTGAACTTGAGATAATCAAGGACAGAAAGACATTTAAGAAGAAACTAAGGGAAGAAGCTGCAAAATCAAGAGCCATCATCAAGAAGAGCATGAAGAAGTCTGCTGATAGGCAGAGGATGATGAGCTTCTTGAAGCTATATGGGTTCTCCGGAAGGAGACTTGGCCCCATGTCTCTATCCATTGTGGATGAGCATATTAGGGTGATCAAGCAGAAGATCAAAAGTGGAGAGCTCATTGACTTACACTCCACTCCAAGTTAAGCCCCACCTGAAGTGGAGGTTAAGGTTGAACAACCAGAGACAACACAACCTGGACATCCAACTGAAAATCAGTAAGCTTCATCTTCTGATCCATAGCAGGGTCAATCTCCCTCTCCTTCTAAGCTTGAGAGAGAGGAAGTCCCAACTGAGAAAGACAATGAAGATCAATCTGGTGATGCAGGCCAGTCTTCTCAGTTAAAATCTGGTAAGAGAAAGAAGAGGATGGCTTCTAAAACACAGCCAAAAAAGAAGAAGACTGCACCCTCTTCTAAATCCCAGGATGAGTCAGAACATCTTGAGATTGTGCAGCCAGAGGACGCTACATCAACTCCAATTCAAACATCTCCTTTAGCATCAGGAAGACCCATCTTGTCTTGGACATACACCACAAATCCAGAAAGATGGCATGTCATTAGATATCAAGGCATTGAAGACACCTACACATGGCAAGATATGTTTCAGTTGCCTCTACATGACCTCTTTGATATGAGAAGACACTTTGACAGTCTGAAGGATCCTGATCACCTTATAAAGAAAGGATTAGTGATCATCCTAATGAGGACTGTTGATATTTGAAGTCTTCGAAGTGTTTTGGTAGCATCAGCCTAGGGGGAGTTTGTAGAGATTAATGAAGAGGCTGATGCAACCTAAACATCTTAAGTCTATCCTGCATGCTGCACAAGTACATTAAAGAAGAAGCTTAGGAAGTTTCACACATGAAACAGAAAATACTCTAAATGCGAAATCTTCCGAAGCCAAACATGAAGTCTTCTGAAGCCTCAGAGACAAAGTATTCTGAAGCTTCAAGTTCATGAAGACGGATTTCTTCCGAAGACTTTAACTAACATGCTTTATCTGATGTACTGTTCCATAAAGCTGGACACCTTTCCACTGCATCTCTGCAAGTCACCAACTTACATGAGTTGGTGAAAAGGTCCATGCTTTTGGTAACTGTACATTGAGGTCTTGAGTCTGTAACTTTCTACTTTATGTACTTTATCCTTTTTATAATAGACAAAGATGTGAGCTATGACATGTCATAGTCACTAGTCAAAAGGCAATCTACCTTTTGAGTTTACAATTGATTTTGTTTGTGTCTAGTCAATTGTATCCAGCTGGCTTTCAAAGTATACCCAGCTGTAGGATGTAGTATAAGTATCTCATGTTCTTCTATCTTTCGAATATGCTTTATAACAATTGTAATAGAACATAGAGAAAGCAATATACTGCATTCTTGAAAACCATACACTTGTGTTCTTTGTGTTCTTTCTCTTGCATTACTTGTGTTCTTAGTATCTCATCTTGGTTAATCTAGATTACTGTTTGATTAAGTTTAGTTAATCTCCTCTTTGTGTTGTTGTGTTGTAACTTACACCCTTCAACGATCCTGCATTTGGTATCAGAGCATTTCAGGTTCTTGATATAAGATCTCACCATCCTAAGATCCCTCACACACACAAATACTAAACTTTTCAAATGGTAGCCATTTCCAAAACTGATATCGAAACTGGAACCATGAACAAGTCCCCACTGATCACTCTCGATGAGTTTGATGCCTGGTGTTTGAGAATGGAAGGTTTCATCAGGTCTCTTGATTCAAGAATGTGGGAGTCTATTAAGAATGGACCTTTCATACCCAGCACCCCTTCTGCTACTGGTGCTGGTATGATTCCCAAAGATATGGCTTACTCTGATAAAGATAGGAAGAGAGTAGAGATAGACAGAAAAGCCATGATAGCCCTTCAAACTGCCCTTCCAAACTCTGTGTACAGAGGTTTCAAGAAGTGCAAAACAGCCAAGCAGTTGTGCGATGCACTGAAACTGATGTATGAGGGTTCTTCTAAAGCCAAGACCAATATCTTCCAAAGCCAAACATGAAGTCTTCCGAAGCCTCAGAGACAAAGTCTTCCGAAGCTTCAAGTTCATGAAGACAGATTTCTTCCGAAGACTTTTAGTAACATGCTTTACTTGATGTACTGTTCCATAAAGCTGGACACCTTTCCGCTGCATCTCTGCAAGTCACCAACTTACATGAGTTGGTGAAAAGGTCCATGCTTTTGGTAATTGTACATTGAGGTCTTGAGTCTGTAACTTTCTACTTTATGTACTTTATCCTTTATATAATATATAAGGATGTGAGCTATGGCATGTCATAGTCAATAGTCAAAAGGCAATCTGCCTGTTGACTCTACAATTGATTTTGTTTGTGTCTAGTCAATTGTATCCAGCTGGCTTTCAAAGTATAGCTGGCTGTAGGATGTAGTATAAGTATCTCATGTTCTTGTATCTTTGGAATATGCTTTGTAACACTTGAATAGAACATAGAGAAAGCAATATACTGCATTCTTGAAAACCATACACTTGTGTTCTTTGTGTTCTGTCTCTTGCATTACTTGTGTTCTTAGTATCTCATCTTGGTTAATCAAGTTTACTGTTTGATTAAAGTTTAATTAATCTCCTCTTTGTGTTGTTGTGTTGTAACTTACACCCTTCAACGATCCTACAAGTTTCGAGGACGAAACCTATATAAGGGGGGTGGACTTGTAACACCTGGTTATTTTAAAAAGACAAGATGTGAAGAATAAAAGAAAGAAAAGCAATAAAGTCCAAGTGGAGGGACTAAAAGTGTCCAAAAGGACAAAACTTTGAAAAAGTTAGTGTAAAGGTGGGCATGGCCGCCCACCCTCACTTCATATCACCATCTTCTTCGGTTTTAGAGAGAGAGAGTAGAGGAACTCTCGGTTTTGAAGGAAAGAAGAAGAAGAGAAGTCGAATTCAAGGTAAGAATTCGTGGTTTTTAAGTGTTTATGATGGGTTTTATCCCGGTTACATGTGTGCTTATGTGTTTGTGTTTGTGCTCGGGTGTGTGTGTTTGGTGTTGTTTTTAGGTGTTTGAACTCATTTGCAAGAGGGTTAGAAAGGAAGAAACACCCAAGTTGCACCAGATGAGTTCTAGACCCCGATTTCTACTTGTTTTAAACATCTTTGGGGCTGAAAATGTATTAAAATGATTTTTACAAGGTTATGTATGTTTACCCGTATGTATTATGCATGTTGGATGTTAATTCTTGAATGCTTTTGGGTTATTCATGTTTATAATAGCCATGTTAAGCTTAGAACAGATGGGTTTGATGATTGGGTTTGAAAACATATTAGAAACATGTTACATAGAGGGTCCATGCGCCTAGATAAGGCTCATGCGCCTGAAAATGCCTTAGAAGGATTTAAGTGTAACTCATACGCCTAGAGAGCAGCCCATGCGCCTAAGATTGCCTTAGAAATGTTTAAGTACAGCTCATGCCCCTGAACAGTGGTCCATGCGCCTAGAAATATTAGTCGGATGACTAAGTGTAGGGCCATACGCCCCAATAGTGCCCATGCGCCCAAGTGGCTCATGCGCCTAAGTGTTCATACGCCTGAATAGTACCCATGCGTCTAGAATTTGACTGGAATTAACTAAGTGTCCAGACGTCCAGGATTCCCCATAGGCCTAAGCACTCATGCACCTGCATTGTGCCCATGCGCCTGAAAGTTGCCCATGCGCCTAATTGTTCCCCATGCGCCTGCATAGTGTCCATGCACCTGCATAGTGCCCATGCGCCTAAGGACTTAGAATATTTTTCTGATTTTTAGGGAAAAAGTGTAATCTGGGCTTTGACTTGGGAGATTCCCGGGGGCTATGTAAGCTGACTTTTTGAAGTCATTTATGTTGTGATATTGTGATGTATAATGTGATGTATGATTGTATGATATGTTTATGTTCCCTATATGATGTATGATTATCTTTCCTATGACTTTACGTGTTATGATAATGAATGAACCGAAAGTATTATGTAACGTAAAGTGAAAGATAATGAAAAAGGAACATGATGAATGAATGCATGCATTAACGAACGAATGAACATAAGAATTCTTGCAAGCAAACGTATGGAGGTGCACACCCTATGTAGGTGTTAGCTTAACGATGTGCGGGTTAGCTACCCTAAAGGATGCAGATTGGGGTCCAATCCATGTGATTGTCCAAATGAATGGGATCCTTGCCGGTTGCCCTAGGTACTGGAGTCAGCTTCATGCACAATGTTTGAGGTATAGCATATGGCGGCTACTCAGCTCTTTTGGATGGCATTCTTTTGTTAATGTTTTTGCATTGTAATGCGAACGAATGA
The DNA here is from genome assembly GCA_025506515.1 of Flaveria trinervia. Taxonomy (NCBI): domain Eukaryota; kingdom Viridiplantae; phylum Streptophyta; class Magnoliopsida; order Asterales; family Asteraceae; genus Flaveria; species Flaveria trinervia. The sequence continues at coordinate 1,044,350 of CM046454.1, read as the reverse complement.
TGTTTTGAAATGAACGCTTGTATTAGCTTGCAAAAACATTTGTAATGATATGAAAAGTTATATTTTATTTATGTTTTCGCTGCAATGTTTTCGTAAGGCAAATGTGATTATAATGTTTTATGTGCAATGAATGACCAACTGTGGGGTCTCCGGGAACGGGGCCTTACAGAATGGCAAGCGACTGGAGGCCATACGGCCGAAGGACAGGCGACTGAAGTCCATGCGCATGAATGCCATGCGACTGAGGGTCATACGCATGATGGATATGCGATTGAGGGAAATGCGGATGAGGGTTATGCGACTGAAGGAAATGCGGATGAGTGCTATGCGATTGAGGGAAATGCGGATGAGGGTTATGCGGCTGAAGGAAATGCGGATGAAGGTCATGCGATTGAGGTCCATACACCTGAATACCATGCGACTGAGGTTCATACGCATGGGAGTCATGCGACTGGAGGCTATGCAACTGGATGTCCATACGCCTGAGTGTTCAATCGCCCATAGAGTCCATTCGCCCAAGTGTTCTCAAACGCATGGAAGACCATAGGACTGAATAGGGCCCATGCGCCCAAATGAAGATAGTTTATTATCTGACTTTTGGGGAAAGTGCTGATGTAGGTTTTGACCTTTGGGGTTATTGATGATATGGTGCGCGTGACTGATGTGATGTATGATGTTGTATGAGTTTGCATGATGTATTTTATGTATGTATGATGATGCCTTGTATGATGATGTTGACTGTTTATGATGATGTTCCTTATTATTATGTATGATTATTTTCCCTTAGCTCTATGTGGAATGTTGAATGAAATAAAAGTATTATGTAACGTAAATTGAAAGATAATGAAAAGAGGAACATAATGAATGAATGCATGCATTAATGAACAATAAAAAATAACGAAAGTCTTGCAAATATTGTATGTCGGGACACGCCCCAACGTAGGGTGTTAGCCCAACGGTGTGTGGGTTAGCTACCCCAGAAGGATGCACATCGGGGTCTTTCTTTGTGATTGACCACTTGTATAGAACCATTTTTTCTTACCTTCGGTACTGTGGCCAGGGTGTTGTGCAACGTGATGGAAGGTCTATGATAGGCTTCGGCCCAGTACCAACTGACGGAAGGGTATAGCACATAACAATGGTACACCTAAACTTTATCTTCGGTACTGTGGCCAGGGTGCAGTGAACTGTGATGGAAGGTCTGTGATAGGCTTCAGCCTAGTGCCAACTGACGGAAGGGTAAAGTTGTTAGGATCAGGTATTTGAACAATACACCAACTGATTAACGTGTTAAACCAAACCAAATAGTGTGGAATCCTATTTGATTGGCGATCCAATCAGTGAGAACGCACGTAGACACAATAGTGAATTGAATCTAACGTCAAGAATCGATTAGGAATCAACCTACAGCGTTCTATGAACTTGGAGTACTAACTTAGAGGCTTCTGGACGGCTAGGGTACGTCTGGAGTCGAAGTGTATTCAATGTTTTTGTTTTTCCAAGAATTACGTGGTATTTATAGGTTAGGGTTGCTCATTCGGGCGACTGAACGATGAGCTTGGTTCATTCGTGCGATTGAGCTATGCGGTTGATCCATTCGCACGAATGAATGTTCAGTCGTGCGACTGAGTCAGACGCATGAAGCTGTTCAGGCGTATGGACTATTTAGGCGCATGGACACTCAGTCGCATGGCCATTCGGACGCATGACCACTGTTTGGGCACATGGTCCAGTCGGACGCATGAGAACTTCACTTAACCTAGTTTTAATGTATTCATTATTATAACATTATGCATATCAATTCAAACACTCATAAACCTCTATAATCTAGTCAATATGCGTGACAAAACTCATTAATGAAATATTAGACATTATAAATCATAACCAAACATTATCATTTCATTAAGTACCCATTATTACATAAGTGCAAGACATTTAACACATAATACATTGAGATCAGGATCTAGGTACATAAGTGTATCAACAAACTCCCCCTTGGACCTAGATCTATCTATCGTCTTACCTTCTTCATAACCTCCTCATACTTCTTGTACTTTTCCTCTCTTGTGACTCCTGCATGTATTTCAAATGCAAAGCACAGTCGTATCACATTTTGGAATTGGAGGGCTTGTACAATATCTTTCATGTCATAGAATAGTGGCCACTTGTATAGAGTGTAGACGTTGTCAGCTGACAAGTTGGTAAGCCACATCGGGTCGAATACCCTGATAGTATTCATTTTGCCCTCTTTGTTCAGAACTATGACAGCTTCCCATGTTCTCCAATCATAGTACCACCATTTGAAGTAAGGAGTGAAGTCCTATGGCATTTCTCGTAGAGGGATCTTTGACATTGTTCGTGGAGGACTCCACTTCAGCATTATCTTTGGCTTTCCAGTTATGGGATCAACTTCAGAACGTCTAATATACCTCGTAGGTTGTTGAGGTTTGAAGTTGACCCACCTGGTGTGGTACTCTTTCTTCAGGGCAGCCTCAAACCAGCCTGACATCTTTCTCGGGTCAGCGTATAATAGCTTTAGTTTAGCCATCTGGTTGAGCTCAAAACCAGGTAGAGTCTTTAGATCATGCGGGAATCTAAAATACTTAATACCTTTCTCTCTCTTCACTGCATAAACATTAAGATCATCAAAATATTCCCACGTAATAATTTTGCCTGACACCTTGTGATGTTTCTTCACATTGTAGAGCTTGGTGTAGACATTCTGTTTAGGAGCAGCGCGTTGGGCCCGGATCTCCTCAAAACAAGCAACCCACTCAGCCTTTCTGATATCAACATCAGGGTTTGAGGCTTGGGCTTGTCCTTCAACCTTCTCGAACTCTTGCTCCATCTTATCTAGTATCTCAAATGTATCATCGACCAGGGAGTCACCCAAATTGGGAACCACATTTCCCTCTTTGTCAACGTACTCGACATAGTGCTCTGCAGTGACGTCCTCTATCTCTATTTCATCAATGTCGTTCAGCTCGTCGTCACTGGTTTCTACAAAGGTTGGAGCGTCCTTTATAATCTCATCGGGATTAAGCTTGAACATTTCTGCAATTTGCTCGTCAGTGAGATTGTGAATGATCTCTCCTTCTTCAGGAGTGTACATTACACATCTCCTAACAATGCCCTGTAGATCAAGAATCATCGTGAGCTGAGTCTTGATCTGTTGGAGGGGAGCAACGTCATGTTCATCCCTCTGAAAGTTTGGACTTGCTTGATTTAAAACATGTAACACAACAATCAATAATTAATAATCAAGACATAACCATTTACATTACATATAAACATTCATTACATAAATTTATACATGATCCAAATACAAATGAGTTTAAATAACAATAAAACATCTAAATATTACTCTTGTCTTGGATCATGTGTCCTTCTATTATCGGGGCTGATGTCGAGGCACCTAGATCTTGAGTCTTCTTGGTCCGCCTCTCACTAGCTTCCTGTGCACCCGAAGTAGAAGACTCTTCTCCTCCTTCAATGTCTCCTCCATCCTCATCATCACCTTCATCATCACCATCATCATCTTCATCATCACTCTCATCATCATCACTATCATCACCATCATCACCATCATCACCGTCTCCCTCTCTGATCTTTAGAGGCTCATCCTTTGTGCCCTTAAGTTTGAGCAGGATGGTCCTCTTAGCGTCCTCCAACTCCTCAATCTTCCTAGTAGATAACACATTTTGCTCCTTGAGTTGGGAAATCTCTTGACTCTGAGCAGCCATTTGCTGAGCCTGCTCTTCAATCTAGCGTGCCTGTTGAGAGATCTGTTGTGATTGTGCAGCAGTAAGCTCCACTAACTGTCTAAGTTAAGCAGTCTTCTCATCATCGGCTGCTAACAGTTTCAGTACCATACGATTTAGTGCTGAAAGTTGTTCCTCTACCCCACTTGGAGGTAGAGATGATCCTGAGGGAAAGGATGGAGAATATGATGGTCGTGCCTGGTGGCTAAAGGTGGTAGTGGTGGCAGTGGTGAATATGGGAGGTGGTATGTGAGTGGGTGGTGATGGGTAAGCTAAAGTGGTGGTGGATGTGATGTGGGTTGGGGGTGGAATCACTGGTGGAGGTGAGGCTGTAGTAGTGGAGGGTGGAGGTGTAGTGGAGAAAGTGGGTGGTATGGTAGTGGTGGTAGCTATGGTGGTGGTAGGTGGAGTGATGGTAGTGGGGGTGGTTATGAAGGTTAGTCTTCTCTTCTTTTTCTTCAGGCCGTGGGGCTGAGCCATCCTTTTCTTCCTCGATCCTTTCGAGGAGGATGCTCCCCCTGGAACACGGCTTGGCTCATCAGGAGCAAAGGTAGGATCTGTGTCAGTCTCTCCCGATCTACCAAGGCGTTCACCAACCGCCCAAGCCCTCGCTCTGTGGCAACCACCTTGCTGCCAACAATCCGAGTGAGGGGCTCCTCATCAGTATCCTCCTCCTCATCAAGTATGAAGTCCTGATGGAATCCAGCATCCTCAGTATCTCTATGGGTGGGTGCTGGAGATGCTATATCAGAAGTGGGGGCCCTCGGTTGAGTGGGCCCTACATCTCCACCAGCACCGTTGTCATCGTCATCTGAGTCATCGTCTGGGAGCTCGATCTGCTCAGTATCTAAGTCACTGTCGTCATGGCACCACTTTCTTCGTGACGGCGCCACATAGTCTTCATGGGCCAGATGCCCAAATAGTTGTCTCACAGGGGGTTTCACCTGCTTCCCCTATATACTTTCATCCGCCCCAAGGTGGTATCATCCATCACCTCGAGTGCTACTGCATCCTCCTTCTCCTTTGGAAACGAAGGGAGCTTTTGGTCTATGATCATCTGTAAGAATCAAGGGTACATGCAAAAGCCCTCCTTGCCCTTTCCCTCTATGTTCTCCACCAGGTAGGTGAAGATCATCTTAAAGAAGCTGAACGGACGGTTCAGCACCAACGCCACATAGGCATTCTGTATCTGATCAGACAACTCATCGAACCCCCCCTTACGTGAGGCAATTCACTTGAGCAGCACATGGGCTAAGTACTTAAACTGAGAACACAGGTTGCTCTTGTTGAGCACACCTGAGTTGATATCCCCAGAGTACTTGGCCCGCAGAAAACATCCTCGTACTATCAATGGATGTTGACGGGTAGGGCAATCAACATCATCCTCGAGCTTTAACACTGTCCTGAGATCATCCTCAGTGATCTCTATGGGCTGACCAAAAATAGAACTCCTGATCCGGTGGGGCTGTGAAGTCCTGTCAACCACTGCGCCTTCCCAGAAGGCCTGCTGAATAGAGCGGAATGGTGTACAGGGAGTAGAGATGGCATGAGAGATCCTCGATCTCTGTAGAAACAAGATAATGCCAGAAAAGTCTGAGGCATTTCTGGATGTCAGATCCAGATGAGCACAGATGTTGTGCTTAGTGCTCATAGTCCAATGACTAGCCATCTGTTACACAATGAACATAAACATTAGTAACCGTCAGGGAGTAAATACTTGAATCATTTGGACTTGAAATTTTTCTTGTGTAGTCGTGCGAATGAGACTATGCAATTGAGATGTAGTCGTGCTAAGGAGCAGTGCGACTGAGTTCTAGTCGTGCGAATGAAATCATACGTACGACTGAACATGCGACTAGGCTCATACGTATGCAAACTCATGTGTTTACACCAGTCGTGCGACTGAACTCATACACATGGTTCAGTCGTGCGGTTTAGCCATTTGCACAACTCAGTCGTGCGACTAAAGTTCATTAGATTGTCCATTCGCATGACAGACTAACTGTTCAATTCAAAATCAAATATTGAACAATCTTTAATGTTAGACATCGTGGTTAGGCTCATTAGACTCGCAATTCATCGACAAAACACATTATAACATTTAATTGCACAATGGACTTAGTTTTATTAGTTTATTTGTCAATGTAAGTTACAATTTCTTTTAGCGCCAAATATCTGTCGAATTTGGGCTTAAATCGATGGATATTTTCATGGATTGCACCGCATTATACCTGTATAGTCAATAGAAATCGTCAGTACACAACAAACAATAGTCTTGAAGGTTCAAATGAAAATTTGGCAGAGTAACGGTATGTTTGTGCGATGTAGGGGCGATTTGGGAGTGATGACCAACTGCGACCGACTCACCCTCTATCTATAATAGGGTTTACTTTCAGTCGCACGACTGAGCCCAGTCGCATAGATGATTCATATGACTGAAGATCAGTCGTGCGACTAGCACAGTCGGCCATCTCCAGTCGTGCGACTGGGTCATTCGGTCACTTTAATCCATGTGAATTACACATCCTGATGGTCCAATCACATATAGGTTCCAACCGTGTGGGTTAAAAGTGTGATTGGGCACATTTTGATGGTCCAATCGCATATATGTCCTAACCGTGTGGGTTAATCGTGCGATTGGGCACATTCGTATATTCCAATCGTACGACTGGTCCATGATCATGGTCTAGTCGTGTGAATGGATCATACTCATGATTTTGACTTTTGCACCATTCCACACTTTTATCTTTTGATTAAACCTTATGAGCATTGGATCATCTCAGACATGATCATTTTAGCTTGAAAAACTTTTGACCACCTTAAATGTGGTCCTTTTAAAACACTTTGTCACCTCAGACGTGACCCATTTTTATTTGAAAGCACGTGTGGTCACCTCAGACGTGACCGTTTAGATGATAAGATTCCCTATTAACTTCCATGACATAGTCTGATATTAAGCAAACTGAAATTGACAAACTTTAGACAGAAATAAAAGAAATAAAACTGTAACTTAAAACTAAGACATGTTTTTGTGTTTTTGTGAGGGTTAAGTCCTCAGATATAAATCTAAGAAATTATTTATCGGGAAAAAGCAGCTTCAATTCATCTAAATCATACATGGACCAAGTCGGTTTGGAATCATACAGGATATTCAAATCATTTGGGACAGGTTATCTAAAACTTTTGATGCTCTATTCTTGTTATTCATCTAGAGTCATTTAGCAAATTTAGGAAATCATACTAGTACCATTAGGTCCCCACACTGATTTAAACTTTCAAGAATTGTAGCCACAATGATTGTTAGTATATTTGTCCTCTTAAATCCATACGCAGACTTTCAACACAGATTGGTGATGGTTTAAGGTTTGTTTATTTCAACCAGCATTTGTGGATCCCACACTTATATAGTAATCAACATTCCTCAGAAGATTTTGAGCAGTCTAAGGGTAGTGTTCAAGAAGAGACTATTCTTAGAACTTTCAAAGAGAAGCCAATCATCAGGGCAGTGCTACTGGCAAACAACAACGAGTTCTAGAATATATAGATTATGCTTATCCTCAGGTCAGTGCCACCACACAGCAGAGAGGCACATAACCCATCTTCTTATTTGAGCATTTTCATTCTTTTTTGCACAGATCTCATCGACAACATAAGTTATCAGTTTGATTGCATTGTTTTATGCGCTTTTGCTCATTCTTTGGTCTTACACACACATTTGTGGCGTTTCTTTTGCTCGTCACCCCTTATTGGAATTTTGTTGGTTGTGTTAACCAGGGATAAGGTGTTACCCACAGCTAGTCAAACATCTTAGTTTAATCTTGAAATCACCAAAAAGGTCTAGTCATCTATTATGTTGAATCTACCGACATATCATCTGTGGTCTACCAACCTCTAGGTCTACTTTCTTTGTGTTATCTTAGTGGTAGCTAGCTTATCTATCATATTTTCTTTTATATTGCTCAGACTACACAGACTTATACATAAGCTTTGCATCTTTTTCAATTTTGAATTTTTTAAAGTCCCATATGGTTTGTACCTGTGTACTATCATATTCCAAACATTGAATCGGTATCATACATACGATCTTATTATTATGAGCTTGCCTCTTCTTTTCCCTCGTCTTTTTTTATATTGCCTAAACCTATTCTCCCCCTAAAATTATAAAACCACCATGGAGTAGCGTTTTAGGATTTAATAGGCAAGGAAAGAAACCAATTGTAATAAAACGAATTTAACATTAAACAAAGACAAGAGAATAAAATAAAATAAAATTAGAAATGTAAAAAATAAAAGAAACTAGACACGACACATCGGACTATACATGGTCATCTTCAGGAATGACCTCACTTTTCTTTTTAACACCGTTGACCTCTAACAAATATAAAAAACGTGGTTTGTCAAATGCCTTTGTATAGAGGTCAGCGCGTTGAAAATCCGTATTTATTTTTACCACATCGATTAAGTTCTTTTCAAAGCAATCACGTATAAAGTGATATTTAATACCAATGTGTTTGGTCTTAGGATGTTGGACCGGGTTCTTAGTAATTACAATTGTAGCAGAGTTATCAATAAAGATTGAAGTAGAAGAGAAGTGCAAACCGTAATCCCGCATTTGCTGTTGAATCCATATAATTTGAGAACAGCAGCTTGCAGCAGCAACGTATTCAGCTTCACAGGTTGACAATGCAACCAAGCTCTGCTTCTTTCATTGCCAGGTTACTAATCTTCTTCCAAAGAACTGACACCCTGCTAATGTAGATTTGTAGTTCATCTTGCAGCCGCCGTAATCCAAGTCGCTATACGCTGTAAGCTCAAAGTCATCATCATGAGGGTACCACAACCCAAGTGTGGGTGTGCCCTTCAGATAACAAAAAGTCCTTTTGACCCCAATTAGATGGTTCACCTTAGGCTTTTCCTGATATCGTGAGCATAAACATGTAGCGTACATGATATCAGGTCGGGAGGCAGTGAGGTACATGAGAGATCCGATCATCCCTCTGTACATAGTGGCATCTACCAGATCACCATCTCATTTGGTGTTACATCATGGTTTGTAGCAAGTGGAGTGTCAGCTGTAGAAGCATTCTCCATGTCAAACCGACTAAGAGTATCCCCTACATACTTGGTCTGATGTAGGAAGATTTCATTTGGTGTCTGATCCACCTGTAACCCGAGAAAGAACTTCATCTCCCCCATTACACTCATCTCAAACTCAGCCTTCATTACTGCTTCAAACTCTTTGCATAATTCTTCATTCTTTGAACCGAAGATTATGTCATCGACATAGATTTGTACCAGCAGTAAATCTCCATCCTTTTCTTTGATAAAACAATGTACAGTCAATGACTCCCTTGTGAAAACCGTGTTTCACAAGATGAGTCGAGAGTTTCTCATACCAGGCCCTCGGAGCTTGATGAAGCCCATATAGTGCCTTGTGGAGTTTGTAAACTCTGTCCCGATGATATGGACCCTCAAATCCCTCTGGTTGACTGACATACACTGTCTCTCGAATCTCACCATGAAGGAAAGCACTCTTCACATCTAGTTGATAGACTTTGATTTTCATATATGATGCATATGCAAGTAAAATGCGGATTGCTTCCATCCGTGCCACTGGTGCAAACACTTCATTGTAGTCGATACCCTCAACTTGTCGAGAACCCATAACAACAAGCCGAGCTTTGTTTCTGATGATCACTCCCTGATCATCTTTCTTGCATTTCAAGACTCATTTGGTACCGATAACTTTTGCACCATTAGGTCTATATATTAGAGTCCATACACCTAACTTCTTAATCTGAAGAGGTTCTTCCTACATGGCACTCACCCAAGCCTCATCATTCAATGCTTCACTTACATACTTTGGCTCAAACTGAGACACAAAGCAGCGGTAGGCACCATCATGAAGGTATCCCTTTTCCATCACAGAGGCATAATCAGTTGAGTACAGCTGATTTCTAGTCTGAACCCCTGATCTCATATCTCCTATAATATTATCCAAGGGATGATAGACATTTAGACGTGAGCCGGGAGTTGTTGGAACTACTACCTCAGAATCAAGATTATGAACATTTGGTTCTGAATCCGAGGCAACAGGAGTCTGAGGTTTAGACATCTCCGACATATCATTATGAGATGCTTGTGGACTTGAAGTAAGAGGAACCTGTGCATCCTGATTATTTTCCATATTTTCTTCATCAGAGGAAGAGTCACTCACCTCAAGTGCTCCCCTGAATTTGTAGATGACGAACTTTGTGAACTGGATGGTGTTGAGTCTTGAGACGGTGTGTTCAAGACATCATGCATCATCTTGTTTGTCAACTCGTCTTCTGAAGCAGAAAAAGGAATATTGAAGGATTTGAAGAATCCATCATAGTCGAAGAAGTAAGCAGGTCCTTTTTCCAGTAGGCGGTGTGATGTATCTCTAAACATCAATGTTACACCACACCTCTACTTGACCCGTTGAGTTATTGTAAACTCTCTTGTTCGGTATGTTGTATCCTAGAAAAATTCCTTCATCAACCTTCTTACTAAATTTCCCTTCCTGAGTCTTCTTCAGTAGGGTGCATGGAGCACCAAATGGCTCGAGATACTCTAAGTTAGGTTTACATCGTTGTAGTAACTCGTAGCACGTTTTTCCATGGCGTTTCATTACCAGAACTCGATTAAGCGTGTAACATGCATTTGCTACTGCTTCATTCCAGATGTGAATAGGTAGTTTCGAGTCTGCCAGCATAGTGCGTGCCGTCTCTATCAAGTTGCGATTCTTCCGTTCAGCAACCACGTTCATCTAAGGAGTGTAGGCAGAGGTGAATTGATGCACAATTCCCTTTTCCTTGCAATAGGCCTCCATCCACTAATTTTTGAACTCGGTTCCGTTGTCTGAGCGCACCTGTCATACCTTCAGCTTGTAAAGGGATTCCAGTGTAGTTACTAATTCCTTGAAGGATTCAAATGTTTCTAATTGGATTTCAGAAACATTACCCAAGAGAATCTTGAGTAGTCATCTGTAACTACATAGCATAACAGGTCGCCTGCGATGCTTCTTGTACTGACTGGACCAAAAAGATCCATGTGAAGGAGTTCAAGAGGAAGTTCTATAGAATGAACTTTCTTTTCCTTATGAGACTTCTTCGTCTATTTGCCCTTTTTGCATGCAACACAGAAATCCGGGAGTTAGAAGTTTTTGACATTTATTCCTCTCACTAGATCATTCTGGACCAAGTGATTCATCTTCCTCAGATTTATGTGTCCAATTCTCCTATGCCAGGAGATAGAGTCCTTCTCAATAGCTTTGGACAAGAAGCACTGAACTTCATGTTCTATTGTGGAGACCTTTGAGAGATCCAAAACATAAAGATGATTATATCTTGAAGCTGACATTAGAATTTGGTCCTTCGAAATCACGTAGTCCTTCTTTAGAACGTAGCACTTCTTCTTGTCAAAGACTACCTTGAATCCTTTATCACAAATTTAAGAGACTGAAAGCAAGTTATTTTGTATTTGTTAGACGTAGTTTACCTTGTCAAACGTAACCTTTTCATTTCCCACTTCCCCTTGGGCTGTGATGTACCTGCCTTTGTTTCCAGCAAATGAAACATGCCCTCCTTTGATTTGTCTGACGTTTGATAGGAGAGCACTGCTGCCTCTCATGTGTCTGGATACTCCGCTATCTACAATCCATGTGTTAGTCTCAACACTATAGCGAACACCCTGCACCTTCAATCAAAACATTAGTTCATGTTAGGAACCGAAGCCTTCACTAGCTTGGGTTTCCCTGAGGCATCACACATCATAAATTCAACCCATTGACCATTTGAGGTTCAGGGAAGCTCAGATTTCGGTTTGTTCTCATTTTTAGATGCAGAGGTGGATTTTTCTTTCCATAGACCAGTTTTGTGTAAGGCCTGTTTGTGATAGACAGACGACTGGCTGATGGATTGAACTTTGGGTTCACTAGACTTTTTTGGAGGCATCACTGAGTTCCTCTTAAAAGATCTAGGTGTAGATATTGGAAGTTCTACTTTCCTCCTCGGTGTCTGATAATAAGGACACTGAGACGCTATGTGACCATACTCTCCACAATTATAGCAGGATCTGCTTTCAATTTTACGGTTTATTTGTTTTGGTGGAGATGTAAAAGTCACGTAGTTGGCCTTATTATGTTTGGACTGAGACACTTCTTTATTAGATGTATGATTTGGTTTTACAAACTTAATTGCTTTACCTGGTTTTACATCTTTTATCTCTTGTTTACGTGGACTTTGACATGAAGCTCGTGATTGATTAGGTTTTATAGTCTTTTTGGGTTCTTGTTTGACTTGGTTTGACCTAGACTTCAAGTTAACCTTTTCAAATTCAGTTTCCAGGTTAACACAAGGCATCTTCCCTTTTGCCTTTGAAGTGGCCTCCTTTTGTTTAGAGTCGGATTCATTTGATTTACTTACGGAATCTGGATCACTAACAAGAGGAGTGGACACCACGTGATCCTTGATGGGGTTATTGTTAATAGGTTTACTTTTGGTGTTCATCAAGGTCTCAGGTGGTGGTGGAACCACTTTGTATCCCAGCCCCTCCCTATTATTTCTCTCTCGCACTAAGTGTTGGACAATGTGTGATGAGCTTGTCCAACTGTGCAGTTTCTGTTTTAAAGAGTTGACTTCTACTTCTAAAACAGCCTTTTGCTTCTTAGTGTCCTCTAGAGAGTTCAAATAGTACCTAATGTCATTTGCTTGGTTAAACAGTCCAAATGAGGTTATCAATCATACGAATGAGCGTACGAATGAGTCCAATCGTGCGGTTGGAGAATGTGAATGAACTCAGTCGTGCGATTGAGCTAATCATGCGAATGAACTTGCTGAAGTTTGATAATTCGTAGGTTAAATGTGTTTTGGCCATAAAAACTCAAATTTTATCAAACCCTAATCGCCGTATGCCGGAAAAACTAAACTTTTAGATCAGGAAACGTCTAAGACTCCGTTAGACACAAAAAGATTGTGTTTTTTTTATGAAGAAACACAACTTTTGTATCAAACCTATTGAATCAACACGTAATCAAGAGCCAAAGCTCTGATACCAGTTGTTAGGATCAGTTATTTGAACAAAACACCAACTGATTAACGTGTTAAACCAAACCAAATAGTGCGGAATCCTATTTGATTGTCGATCCAATCAGTGAGAACGCATGTAGACACAATATTGAATTGAATCTAACGTCATGAATCGATTAGGAATCGACCTACAACGTTCTATGAACTTGGAGTACTAACTTAGAGGCTTCTGGATGGCTAGGGTACGTCTGGATCGAAGTGTATTCAATGCTTTTGTTTTTCCATGAATTAGGTGGTATTTATAGGTTAGGGTTGCTCATTCGGGCGACTGAACCATGAGCTTGGTTCATTCGTGTGATTGAGCCATGCGGTTGATCCATTCGCACGACTGAATGTTCAGTCGTGCGACTGAGTCAGACGCATGAAGCTGTTCAGGCGTATGGACTATTTAGGTGCATGGACACTCAGTCGCATGGCCATTCGGACGCATGACCACTGTTTGGGCGCATGGTCCAGTCGGACGCATGAGAACTTCACTTAACCAAGTTTTAATGTATTCATTATTATAACATTATGCACATCAATTTGAACACTCATAAACCTATATAATCTAGTCAATATGCGTGACAAAACTCATTATGAAATATTAGACATTATAAATCACAACCAAACCTTCAAGGGTCAGTTACCATCCCCATCCTATAGATCTTAACCAACCCATTCCCAACCTTGACTTCTATACTGATGAAGATATAGGTTTCAGTGAGTATTATGAATCTCTCTTCTTTCCCTCTACTCAAAGAGAGATGAGTACTACTGAGTCTCCTACATCTATCCCACATCAGTCACCTACAATTGAGGTGGACACTACTGAACCTGTTCAGGATGTCCATATGGAAGAGGCTCCCACTAAAGTGACTACATCATTAAGACCTCAACCATGGCAACTCAGCCCATTAACATCTCAACTGAGACTGCCAGTGAGCAGAGGAATCTAGTAGCCAAGAACTTACAACTGGTTATGAGAGAAAGGACTCTGGTCCAATCTTCTCCACCCCCAGTGATTCTTCTGATGAAGATGAGGGTGATCTGAGACTAAAAGTGCAAAAACTGTCTAAAACATGCACTTACCTAGTCTCAAAGGTCAGCCACCTTGAATCTCAGGTGACTACCTTACAAAACAGGATCAATGATCAGCAACTTGAGATTTCATATCTTAAGGAAAAACTAGCTGGGAGACCCTTAAGGAGAGCTCAACCAAAAACACAAGAACCTGTGGATGTGATTAACCTATCCTCCAGCTCACCTCTGCAAGTGGGTGATGCTACCAAAAAGGGAGAGAAACTCATTCCAGCCACAAAACCTGGGAGTTCCTCCGAAAGAATGGACATTGAGGACTCACCATCCTCACTTGCAACTGTGCATTCTCAGCAACCTCCTCTATTTCACATTGATGTGTACTACACAGACTGCTTCATACAAAGTCTGTTTGAGGATGGGATACCAAGGGCTATGTCACCTTCATCATCCTTCAATCACATTATTGGGTGGAGGTATGACAACAACAGGAAAGCCCTTATTATCATAAGAGTTCAAGGACAGCAAGAAGTCTTTTATTTTCAGAACTAGGACTACTATGAAGGTCTGGATCTAGTCAACATGCCACTTGTCAACCCAAGCCAATCAAGACAAGCTAACAGACTGGCTAGAAGAATCCAAGATAGGATCATTGCAGAGTTCAGTCTAAGAAGGAGACTAAGGCAATCAGGCAATGTCATCGGTCAACTGGATGTTGAGCCAGACTCTAAGATTAGCTTCATAGGGGAAACCTTGACTGAAGGCCCAGTGACAGAACCTGAAAGCCCTGTCTCATCATCTCCAACTGCTGCAGAGATCCATATTCCTTCTAAGACACCTGCTGGTGAAGGTGCTTCTCAACCTCTCTCCGGCCTGAGCTCAGATGTTGCAATGAGCAATGAAGGCCAAAGCTCTCTCCACCCTGAGTCACAAAGGTCTGAGAGTGAGAAAGGGAAAAGAAAGATGACATCTGAGGAGATTGAGGTGGAGGAGAGAAAGAGAGAGGAAAAGGAGGCTAAGGGGAGAAAGTTTCTCTACTAAGTCTTCAAGACTCATGGAGTCTACAATCAGGGCCGCCCCCAGACCAGATACTCAGAATGATGAGTTAAGGGCAGTCAGGATCAACTATCTGTAGACTAGGAACTATGACATAGATAATGTCATTTCTCTCCCTTGGATGAATTAAATGAGCTGGTTGATCTAGAAAGGTCAAGAGAGAAGAAGGAGGCAGAAGATGCAGAACTCCTAGTACAAGTCAAAGAAGAGAGAAGAAGAAAAAGACTATACAAAGGTATGCCTACCATCTCACCAGTTCAAGAAAGTCCTGACAAGAAGATGTGGTTCAACAAGAACCTCAGGTAGATAAGGAAGAAGGCAGAATCAAGATGATTAACTACCTGAGTGCCACAGGCCTCTATCAGGCAGATGCACTCCTTCCCTTACCTTATGACTATGTTGAGTTTGAGTACTTAAAACAACTTGAGCTTGAGTTAGTCACGGAAAGAAAGGCAACAAAGAAGAAGCTGAGGGAAGAAGCTGCAAAGTCAAGAGCCATCATCCAAAAGAACATGAAGAAGTCTGCTGATAGGCAGAGGATGATGAGCTTCTTGAAGCTGTATGGATTCTCCGAAAGGAGACATGGACCCATGTCTCTATCCACTATGGATGAGCATATCAGGGTAATCAAGCAGAAGATTAAGAGTAGAGAGCTCACTGACTTACACTCCACTCCAAGTCAGGCCCCACCTGAAGTGGAGGTTAAGGTTGAACAAACAGACACAACATAACATGGACCTCCTGCTAATACTCAGAAAGCTTCATCTTCTGATCCACAGCAGGGTTAACCTCCTTCTCCATCTGAACCTGCGAGAGAGGAAGTCCCAACTGAGAAAGACAGTGAAGATCAATCTGGTGCTGCAGGCCAGTCTTCTCAGTTAAAATTTGGAAAGAGAAGGAAAAGGATGGCTTCTAAACCAAAGAATAATAAGAAGAAGAAGCCTGAATCCCCTTCTGAACCTCAGGATGAAACAGAACAGCCTGAGGATGTGCAGCTAGAGGAAGCTCAATCAACTCCAACTTCAGCAGCTCCTCTAGCATCAGGAAGACCCATCTTGTCTTGGACATACACCACAAATCCAGAAAGGTGGCATGTTATTAGGGATCAAGGCATTGAAGACATCTATACATGGCAAGATATGTTTCAGTTGCCTCTGCATGACCTCTTTGACATGAGAAGACACTTTGACAGCCTGAAGGATCCTGATCATCTTATGAAGAAAGGAATGGTGATCATCCTAATGAGGACTGTTAATATCTGAAGTTTTGTAAATGTTTTGGTAGCATCAGCCTAGGGGGAGTTTGTAGAGATTAATGAAGAGGCTGATGCAACCTAAACATCTTTAGTCTTTCCTGCATGCTGTACAAGTGCATTGAAGTGGAATGCTTCGGAAGTTTCACATGTGCAACAGAAACACTCTATGTATGAAATCTTCCGAAGCCAAGACCAACATCTTCTGAAGCCAAAGATGAAGTTTTCCGAAGCCTCAGAGACAAAGTCTTCCGAAGCTTCAAGTTCATGAAGACAGATTTCTTCCAAAGACTTTTAGTAACATGCTTTATCTGATGTATTGTTCTATAAAGCTGGACACCTTTCCGCTGCAACTCTGCAAGTCACCAATTAACATGGTTTGGTGAAAAGGTCCATGCTTTTGGTAAATGTACATTAAGGTCTTGAGTCTGTAACTTTCTACTTTATGTACTTTGTCCTTTTTGTAATAGATAAGGATATGAGCTATGGCATGTCATAGTCACAGGTCAAAAGGCAATCTGCCTTTTGACTCTACAATTGATTTTGTGTGTGTCTAGTCAATTGTATCCAGCTGGCTTTAAAGTATAGCCGGCTGTAGGATGTTGTATAAGTATCTCATGTTCTTGTATCTTTCGAATATGCTTTTGTAACACTTGTAATAGAACATAGAGAAAGCAATATACTGCATCCTTGAAAACCAAACACTTGTGTTCTGTCTCATATATTACTTGTGTTCTTAGTGTCACCACTTGGTTAATCTAGTTTACTGTTTGATCTAAGTTTAGTTTATCTCCTCTTTGTGTTGTTGTGTTGTAACTCTTCACCCTTCAACGATCTTGCATTTGGTATCAGAGAATTCCAGGCTCTTGATATAAGATCTCACCATCTTTAGATCCCTCACACACACAAATACTAAGCTTTTCAAATGGCAGCCATTTCCAAAAATGATATGGAAACTGGAACCATGAACAAGTCCCCACTGATCACTCTTGATGAGTTTGACACCTGGTGTTTAAGAATGGAAGGTTTCATCAGGTCTCTTGATTCAAGAATGTGGGAGTCTATTGAGAATGGACCTTTCATACCCAGCACACCTTCTACTACTGGTGCTGGTATGATCCCCAAAGATGTGGGAAACTACTCTGATGAAGATAGGAAGAGAGTAGAGATAGACAAAAAAGCCATAACCGCTCTTCAAACTGCCCTTCCAAACTCTATGTACAGAGGTTTCTAGAAGGGCAAAATAGCCAAGCAGTTGTGGGATGCACTGAAACTGATGTATGAGGGTTCTTCTGAAGCCAAGGAGAACAAGAAGGATCTCCTGAAGCAGCAGTTTGAATACTTCACCTTCAAAATAGGTGAAACCATGACTCAGCAGTACTTCAGGTATGTTGAGATTGTGGATACCCTAGTGGATGGAGGAGTTTCTCTTGAAAACAAAGACATTGTAAGGAAGTTCATGTCCTCATTTCCTAGGCAGTGGACACACTACTGTGTGGTGATCAAGAGAACTGAAAATCTCAAAACTCTTACTCTGACAGAGTTATATGGGATTCTCAGTGGATACCAGATGGAGATGAACATGCAAGGTTCATCTGGAAACTCCAACAATCAAATGGGTTCAGCCCTACATGTGTTTGAAAGGGATAGCATAGAACGCAAACATCATCTCTTATGCTACCCTAACAACTCACCCAAGGGTCCTTTCATCACCTTCCCAGAGACACCAAAGGAGAACTACACTCAAGGAAGCCCATTCCAAGAGACAAGCTCTTCTCAAGCTTTTGTGTCTTTTGATGAAAGCTATGGCAACTCTCTTTTCACTCTTGAAGACCTGGACTGTATCCATCCAGATGATCTGGAATACATGGAAATAGTACAGCAGATGGCTCTTCTCACTCACAGAGCCAAAAAGTTTGGAGTGGACAAGAGGACTGGAAGGAAGTTTCCAAGCAATGCAACCAGTGGAAAGTTTGGAGTGGACAAAGGCAAAGTAAAATGTTACAACTGTAACCTGATGGGCCATTTTGCGAGAGAGTGTAAGGCACCTAGAACAAATGGTGGCCAAACACAATCCAGACCAAACTACACTGACAAAGCTCTCCATAATGAGAAGTCAAAGTAGCAAGCTGCTGCTGTTGGTTGAAGAAGGAGGCTTTGACTGGAGCTTTCAAGTTGAAGATGCCTCTCCAAACGAAGCACTGATGGCAGATCATGATGAAGCCAAGGTATTGGAACATCTCTATACTCCTGAATGCATTGCAAAAGTTAACAGGTACAGGTCCTATAACTTGGAACTGAGATATGATATTGAGTCCTTAAATATTTTAAAATCTGATTTTAGAAAGTCTGAAAATGATTATAAGCTGAAAATAGGGAACTTAGAGAAAACCATTTTAGTTCTAAAACATGAACACATAGATTTTAGGACTCAAATTAAAGAGCTCATAACCAAGTTAACTGAGTGCCAGGCTAAGCTTGTGATCAGCAAAGCCAGGGCAGAAAAGAGTGTTCTTGAAGAAGAGACCTTCAAGAACATGATATCCTCATCCCTGCACAACAAAGTGTGCTATCAAAACAGACAGGGTCTGGGATCCAATGAGATAGCTTCTCCACACACAATCTTGTCAGTAAGATCTCCTAGGTGTGGAACTTGTGAAGATGAGCTTCCTCTCATAGATTCTATGAGTGAGGAGGATGAAGAAGAGATAGTGAAGAATCCCTCTACAAAGAGTGAAGAGGAGGATTCCAAGAAGGGCCACTATCCTTCTGAGGAGAAAGTAAAGACTGTGATGACCAAGTCCATGAGAAAGAACTTGATCAGAAAGACCAAAAGAAAGGCAAGGAAGGCTCAAGAGATAAAGGCTACTTTCGACTCTAACCAGAAACAAGTTTTTATTTCTGCAGGGTTTAAAGTGGTAGGGACTGAAGACATTAACCAAAACTCTGCTAAGAGTTCTGGTTCTTGCTCAACTCATCTAAGCAGCAAGAAGAAGACTGATCTGCTGTGTACCACTGCTGCACAGCCTGGTCCATCAAACTCCAAGCATAGTTCTCAGCCTAAGAGGACTATCTCAGCATCTGCAAAGATGAAGGTAGAGAAGGGAAGTGACCAAATATAGTCTTACTCTCAAGAAAAGGCTCTTGTGAAGAAGAAAATGAATTGTGTCATGTGTGATAGCACCACTCACATTGCAAAGGATTGTCCCTTCAATCCTAAAGGTACTGTCCATACGGCCAAAACAAAGGCTTCAAAGAGTTCTAAGAAGATTCAGGCTTCGGAAGGAAAACAAGTTTCCTTCGGCAGTTCCAAATCTAACAAGAAGGGAAGTGGAAAATTCTCTTCGGAAGAATATTTGGTCTCGGAAGAATATTTGGTCTCGGAAGAAAGGAGTTTTTCCGAAGCACTGAAGTCTGCTGCAGTGTTTGCAGAATCTTTCGAAGGTTCAGTCATCAAAACTTCTGAAGCTCCAAAAGCTTCTAATGTTTTGAAGGTCAAGTCCAAGACTCCAAAGGTGGTGTGGACGTCTAAGAATGACCAAGTGATTGAGATTTCTCCATCAAAAACAGCTCAAGATCCTCTTAGTACAACCATAGGATCTATTACTGTTAAATTACCTTCTGCAAATAAGCCCAAGACAAGCAAGGCTTGGGTTTCCAGATGTAACTAATCATTCTCTTTTGTGCAGGAAGAGCTGAAGACAGACAGAAATGTCTGGATCATAGACAGTGGCTGCTCTAGGCACATGACTGGTAATAGGTCACTACTCCAGAACTTTGAAAGGATTGATGGAGGACCTGTTGCTTTTGGAGGAGATGAAGGTGGTTACATTTCTGGTAGGGGCAGGGACACAAATGGTAAGCTCAACATAGAAAAGGTAAACTTTGTAAAGGAGCTTGGATACAATCTTCTGAGTGTATCTCAATTTTGTGATCAGAGTCATACCATGTTCTTTACTGAGCATGAGTTCATTGTTCTTAAGCCTGGTGTGATCATTCCTTATGAGCACATCCTGCTTAGAGCCCCCAGGAAAAGAAACATGTACAAGATGGATTTGCAAGAAACCTTTCCCTCCGGAGAAGTTTCATGCTTTCTGTCGAAAGCCAATAGTGATGAGTCTTTCCTATGGCATAAAAGAATGTGCCATGTAAACTTTAAGAACATGAATAGTTAATTAAGCATGACTTGGTAACTGGAATGCCAAAGAAGAGTTTACAAGTGATGACACTGTGTTGCATGCTTGAAAGGGAAGCAACATAAGGTATCTCACAAGCCTAAGGAAAAGAACTCAATCACTACTCCCTTACACTTGTTACATATGGATCTCTTTGGCCCCACAAGTGTAATGAGTTTAGAAAGGACCTTATACTGTCTAGTGATCACAGATGACTTTACAAGATTCACTTGGGTTTTCTTCCTTAGAACTAAGGATGAGACTCCTGAGATTCTAAAGAATTTCATCTTAAAGATTGAGAATCAATCTGATCACAAGGTCAAGATCATAAGATGTGATCAAGGAACCGAATTTAGGAACCATATCCTTGACACATTCTATGATGAAAAGGGTATTACAAGACAATTTAGTGCTCCCAGGACTCCTCAGCAACACGGTGTTGCTGAGAGGAGAAACAGGACACTGATTGAAGCTGCAAGAACCATGTTGTCTGACTCTAAACTGCCTCACCTTCTGGGCAGAGACAGTCAACACTGCCTGCTATGTGCAGAACAGAGTTTTAGTAGTTAAGACTCATGGCAAGACTCCTTATGAACTTTGGCACAAGAGGAGACCTTTCATTGGTTTTCTCAGGTCATTTGGATGTCCTTGCACCATCTTGAATACCAAAGATCAAATTGCCAAGTTTGCTGAGAAATCAGATGATGGACACTTTAATGGATACTCTTCCCAAGCTAAGGCTTATAGAGTGTACAATCTCATAACTAGAATTGTTGAGGAGTCAGCCAATGTGACTTTCAATGAACACACACCTTGTGTTACTGGTTCTGGTCCAGATTGGTTGTTTGATCTTGATTTGGTTACCAACTATTTTAACAAATCTTGTAAAAATGTTTCAGGATCTGCAGAAAATTTGAATACAGATGATCCTGATCCAAGATTTGAGCTAGGAAGATCTTCAAGACACATATCTTCAGCTCCAGTTGGAACCACTTCTGCAAATGAGGTTTCTATCAGCCCTACAATGACAAATTCAGCTGATACATCTGGTATGCCTTCGAATTCCAGCTCAGAGGCTCTACAACCAGATAAGAACACCTCAACTGTGGAAGACAACAATGGTGATGGTGACAGTGACCAAGAATTTCTTGATACCACTAACCACACCACAGATGAGAACATCAATGATGTCACACACTGCTTGGATCAAGTTTTACTTGAAAAGTGTGCTGATGTGGTGAGAGAAACATCTATGCCAGATCTAAATTTCTCAAATTTAGATCTTTCTCAACAACTTGTTGTGATCCCTCAGCTTAGGATCCACAAGTCTCACCCTACCCAAATATCATTGGAGATGTTATCTCAGGGGTAAAGACAAGAGGACAAACCCATGAAGAAAATGTTTGTCTTCACTCTTGTTTTCTAACCCAGATAGAGCCAAAGAAAGTTGATGAAGCTCTAAAGGATGGAAGTTGGGTTGAAGCTATGCAACAAGAGCTGCTTCAATTCAAAAGGCAAAAAGTTTAGAACCTTTGTCCTTTTCCTTCTGGGAAAACTACCATTGAACCAAATGGGTGTTTAGGAACAAGAAAGATGATAGAGGCATCATCATCAAGGATAAAGCTAGATGGTTGTTCAAGGATACACACAAGAAGAAGGGATTGACTACACTGATGTCTTTGCTCCAGTGGCAAGATTAGAAGTTGTTAGGATTAGAATTGTTGGTTAGGATATTCCTGGCATGCCATCCAGAACTTCAAGGTTTTTCAACTTGATGTGAAGTGTGCCTTTTTGTATGGAGTGATAGATGAAGAGGTTTATGTCAAACAGCCACCTGGTTTTGTAGATCCTGATCATCCTGATCATGTCTGCAAGCTTGACAAAGCTCTCTATGGGTTGTATCAGGCACCCAGGAAGTGGTATGAGACATTGTCTGAGTATCTCTGTAAACATGGATACAAGAGGGGTCTATAGATGGAACTCTCTTCATCAAAGGACAAGGAAAAGACATATGCTATTGTAGTTCAGGTATATGTGGATGACATCATCTTTGGTTCAACTAATCCAAAGCTCTGCAAAGACTTTGAGAAGCTGATGAAAGACAGATTTGAAATGAGTGCCATGGGGGAACTCAATTTCTTTTTGGGAATTCAAGTGAAGCAAGTTGAAGATGGCATCTTCATAAGTTAGTCAAAGTATGTTCAGGACATACTCAAGAGGTTTAATATGACTGACTGTAAGATTGCTAAGACACCCATAGCCAGAAACCACTCTCTTGGTCCTGATCTTGAGGGGGAGCGTGTAGATGAGCATTTATACAGGGCTATGATTGGGTCTCTTATGTATCTTACTACTAGCAGGCCTGATATCATGTTTGCTACATGTATTTGTGCAAGATATCAAGCCAACCCTAAGATGTCTCACCTTATCACTGTCAAGAGGATTCTAAGATACCTCAAGGGTGCATCAACACTTGGCCTATGGTATCCTAAGAATTCTGACTTTAATCTGTATGTCTATATAGATAGTGATTATGGTGGTTGTAACATGACTACAAAGTCTACATTGGGGGATGTCAATTTCTTGGTGGAAGGGTTGTCTCATGGCAATGCAAGAAACAATCTTGTGTCTCCGCATCAACTGCTGAAGCTGAATACATTGTTGCTGCAAGCTGCTGTGCTCAAGTACTTTGGATTCAAAATCAGATGCTGGACTATGGGTTAAATTTCAAGGAGACTCCCATTCACATAGACAACAACAGTGCTATCTCAATCACAGAGAACCCTGTGCAGCACTCAAGGACAAAGCACATCAATATCAGGTATCATTTAATAAGAGATAACTATGAAAAGGGATTAATTAAACTAGTCAAGTTTCACACAGATAAACAATATGCTGATCTGTTTACAAAGGCTTTTGATGAACAGAGATTTAAATATCTTATATTAGCTATTGGGATGATAAACCTTGAGTAAGCTTTTCTTAAAACTAATTCTTATTATTTCTTAAAATATGTGTGTCCTAAGTTGTCTAGTTCATCACTTTCATAAGCTCATGTTTTCTTTGGATGAAAATTCTTTATGAAGACTTTCCTTAGATTTTTTAAAATTTCTGATACTTCGAAAGTTTTGTTTTAACTTGGAAGTAAATCATGCCTTCAAATTAAATAACTGTCTAAAAAGTTTACCTTCGGAAGAGTTTTCAAATGTATCTTTGAAGCTTAAATATTGTCTCAAACACTTACTAAATTTTAAGGATCATTTACTTCCGAAGCAAATTAACTCTCAGAAGCTTTGTCTGTTTACACACAAAGCACTCAAGCTTTAATTTTTTTTCCGAAGCAAAATTTTCAAATCTCTCAGGAAATTCTTCCGAAGTCATTTTAGCTTCGGAAGCTTTTTAATTAAAACATTCGAAGATAAAACCTTCAAAGCTTTTTGACTTCCAAGAAAACTACTTTTTGAGCAAAAAGTAAACTACTTTTTGAGCAAAAAGTAAACTACTTTTCAGATGTGGGACCGACATCCGGATTTCAAAGTTATCCTCTTTCATTAAACTTTATTTGATATCCCTCTCACATATAACCCAACGGTTTCCCCCTCTTTCTATCATCTGTTCTTCCTCCAAACCTAAAAACCCAAATTTCTCTCTGAAATTTCTTTCTTTCTTCTTCCTTTGTCCTTAAGCTACTTCAAAATGACCAACCTTGCTCATAGAAATGATCCCAACTTTACCATGCAGCTACACAGACAACACAATCAAGTTGCTCTGTTATGCTCTGAGAAAGATCCTCATTTCTAGAGGTTTGTTGTTTCTTGTCTCTATCGAACTACTTCACCTCCCTCACCATTGATCCTCCACTCTATGAGGATCAGTTGCTTGAATTCTAGAAGACCGGCCAAGAGGTCATTATGGATGGGGAGAAGGCACTGTCTGCCACAGTGCAGGGGAGAACAATCTTCATCACTCCGGCCATCATCAACAGACATCTTCAGCTGGATGATGAAGAAGGTGAGGTGTTCTTTCCAAAGGAAGCTGTTAATCATTCCTTTGAGCAGATAGGGTATGAGGGAGATTTCTCTGTAAAGACCTTCAGGAAAGGGAAGGTCTCATCCCAATGGAGATTCCTGCTCCATGTGGTCATCCACAGCTTATCAAACAAGCATGGTGGATGGGACCAGATTCCTGAAGATCTCTCCTTTATAGTCCATGGAATGGTTCAAGGGGTCAAGTTCAGGTACTCTCAGTTTGTTTATACAAATTTGCTTGCTAATTTAGACTCCTTATAATATTACATGTTTCCTAGATATGTCCAGTACATTCTTAACAGTGAACTAGGCTCACAGTTAAGGGAAACAGTAACATTCTTAAATTGGACAGATGAAGCCTGGCATCTTTAAAATATTGAGAAAGTCCACTATCGGATTCTCTGTGGTAGAAACACCCTAGTCCCAAAAATGTTAGAGCTCATTGCTCAAGGTGACACCCTAACAGCACAAGCTAGTGTTGAACCCACACCTGCTACTTCCCAACCACCCACACAGCCTCAAATCTCCATCACCTACCAAAGAAAATACAAACGAACCCATACTCACTATTCAGTCTATGGAGGTCCCCATACACTCACCCATACAGGAAGAAGTGGACACTGAAGCTCCCACTCTCCTGAAGAGCAGACCACTCCCATCTCTTCAAGAATCAGTGCTTAGGTTCCTCATGCTCAGCCTGATGAGCTCATTAGCCCTACTTCCTTAAGCCATCACTCTGAGTCTCAACACTCAAGTGATCAACCTTAAGGGGACAGTTACCATCCCCAGCCTATAGATCTTAACCAACCCATTCCCAACCTTGACTTCTATACTGATGAACATATAGGTTTCAGTGAGTATAATGAATATCTCTTCTTTCCCCTACTCAAAGAGAGATGAGTACTACTGAGTCTCCTACATCTATCCACATCAGTCACCTACAACTGAGGTGGACACTACTGAACCTGTTCAGGATGTCCATATGGAAGAGGCTCTCACTTCTGAAAGTGACTACATCATTAAGACCTCAACCATGGCAACTCAGCCCACTGACATCTCAATGAGACTACCAGTGAGCAGAGGAAATCCAGTAGCCAAGAACTTAGAACTGGTCATGAGAGAAAGGACTCTGGTCCAATCTTCTTCCCCCTAGTGATTCTTCTGATGAAGATGAGGGGGATCTGAGACTAAAAGTGCAAAAACTGTCTAAAACATGCACTTACCTAGTCTCAAAGGTCAGTCACCTTGAATCTCAGGTGACTACCTTACAAATCAGGATCAATGATCAGCAACTTGAGATTTCATATCTTAAGGAAAAACTAGCTGGGAGACCCTTAAGGAGAGCTCAACCAGGAACACAAGAACCTGTGGATGTGATTAACCTATCCTCCAGCTCACCTCTACAAGTGGGTGATGCTACCAAAAAGGAGGAGAAAGTCATTCCAGCCACATAACCTTGGAGTTCCTCTGAAAGAATGGACATTGAGGACTCACCATCCTCACTTGAAACTGTGCATTCTCAGCAACGTCCTCTAGTTCACATTGATGTGGACTACACAGACTCCTTCATACAAAGTTTGTTTGAGGATGGGATACCAAGGGCTATGTCACCCTCATCATCCTTCAATCACATTATTGGGTGGAGGTATGACAACAATAGGAAAGCCCTCATTATCATAAGAGTTCAAGGACAGCAAGAAGTCTTTAATTTTCAGAACTTGGACTACTATGAAGGTCTGGATCTAGTCAACATGCCACTTGTCAACCCAAGCCAATCAAGACAAGCCGACAGACTGGCTAGACGAATCCAAGACAGGATCATTGCAGAGTTCAGTCTAAGAAGGAAACTAAGGCAATCAGGCAATGTCATCAGTCAACTGGATGTTGAGGCAGACCCTAAGATTAGCTTCATAGGGGAAACCTTGACTGAAGGCCCAGTGACAGAACCTGAGAGCCCTGTCTCATCATCTCCAACTGCTGTATAAATCCATATTCCTTCTTAGACACCTGCTGGTGAAGGTGCTTCTCAAACTCTCTCTGGCCTAAACTCAGATGCTGCAACGAGCAATGAAGGCCAAAGCTCTCTCCACCCTGAGTCACAAAGGTCTGAGAGTGACAAAGGGGAAAAGAAAGATGACATCTGAGGAGATTGAGAGGAGGAGAGAGAGAGGAAAAAGGAGGCTAAGGGGAGAAAGTTTCTCTACTGAGTCTCCAAGACTCATGGAGTCTGCAATCAGGGCTGCCCCCAGACCAGATACTCAGAATGATGAGTTAAGGGTAGTCAGGATCAACTATCTGCATACTAGGAACTATGACATAGATAATGTCATTTCTCTCCCCTTGGATGAATTAATGAGCTGGTTGATCTGGAAAGGTCAAGAGAGAAGAAGGAGGCAGAAGATGCAGAACTCCTAGTACAAGTCAAAAAGAGAGAAGAAGGAAAAGACTGTACAAAGGTATGCCTATCCTCTCACCAGTTCAAGAAAGTCCTGAACAAGAGGATGTGGTTCAACAAGAACCTCAGGTAGATAAGGAAGAAGACAAAATCAAGATGATTAACTACCTGAGTGCCACTGGCCTCTATCAGGAAGATGCACTCCTTCCCTTACCTTATGACTATGTTGAGTTTGAGTACTTAAAACAACTTGAGCTTGAGTTAGTCACGGAAAGAAAGACAACAAAGAAGAAGCTGAGGGAAGAAGAATGCAAAGTCAAGAGCCATCATCCAAAAGAGCATGAGAAGTCTGCTGATAGGCAGAGGATGATGAGCTTCTTGAAGCTGTATGGATTCTCCTGAAGGAGACTTGGGACCATGTCTCTATCCACTATGGATGAGCATATCAGGGTAACAAGCAGAAGATTAAGAGTAAAGAGCTCACGACTTACTCCACTCCAAGTCATGCCCCACCTGAAGTGGAGGTTAAGGTTGAACAAACAGACACAACACAACCTGGACTTCCTGCTAATACTCAGAAAGCTTCATCTTCTGATCCACAGCAGGGTCAACCTCCTTCTCCATCTGAACCTGAGAGAGAGGAAGTCCCAACTGAGAAAGACAGTGAAGATCAATCTGGTGCTGCAGGCCACTCTTCTCAGTTAAAATTTGGAAAGAGAAGGAAAAAGATTGCTTCTAAACCAAAGTCTAAGAAGAAGAAGAAGAAGCCTGAATCCACTTCTGAACCTCAGGATGAATCAGAACAGCCTGAGGATGTGCAGCTAGAGGAAGCTCAATCAACTCCAACTTCAGCAGCTCCTCTAGCATCAGGAAGACCCATCTTGTCTTGGACATACACACAAAATCTAGAAAGGTTGCATGTTATTAGGGATCAAGGCATTGAAGACATCTATACATGGCAAGATATGTTTCAGTTGCCTCTGCATGACCTCTTTGACATGAGAAGACACTTTGAAGCTTGAAGGATCCTTGATTCTTATGAAGAAAGGAATGGTGATCATCCTATGAGGACTATTAATATCTGAAGTTTTGTAAATGTTTTGGTAGCATCAGCCTAGGGGGAGTTTGTAGAGATTAATGAAGAGGCTGATGCAACCTAAACATCTTTAGTCTTTCCTGCATGCTGCACAAGTGCATTGAAGTGGAATGCTTCGGAAGTTTCACATGTGCAACAGAAACACTCTAAGTATGAAATCTTCCGAAGCCAAGACCAAATCTTCTGAAGCCAAAGATGAAGTCTTCCGAAGCCTTAGAGACAAAGTCTTCCGAAGCTTCAAGTTCATGAAGACAGATTTCTTCCAAAGACTTTTAGTAACATGCTTTATCTGATGTATTGTTCCATAAAGCTGGACACCTTTCCGCTGCAACTCTGCAAGTCACCAACTAACATGGTTTGGTGAAAAGGTCCATGATTTTGATAACTGTACATTGAGGTCTTGACTCTGTAACTTTCTACTTTATGTACTTTATCCTTTTTGTAATAGATAAGGATATGAGCTATGGCATGTCATAGTCACAGGTCAAAAGGCAATCTGCTTTTTGACTCTACAATTGATTTTGTGTGTGTCTAGTCAATTGTATCTAGCTAGCTTTCAAAGTATAGCGGCTGTGAGGATGTTGTATAAGTATCTCTGTTCTTGTATCTTTCGAATATGCTTTTGTAACACTGTAATAGAACAAAGAGAAAGCAATATACTGCATTCTTGAAAACCAAACATTTGTGTTCTTTGTGTTCTATCTCATATATTACTTGTGTTCTTAGTGTCACCATTTGGTTAATCCAATTTACTGTTTGATCTAAGTTTAGTTTATCTCCTCTTTGTGTTGTTGTGTTGTAACTCTTCACCCTTCAACGATCCTGCAGTTGTCAAACTCCTTCTTCAAGGCTTTGGCCTTAATGGCTTTGAGTGAGGCATTTCCGTCATACCTCTTCTCCAACGCATCTCATAGTTTCTTTGCTTGAGTATACTCCGAATACTGATGGAAGATATCCTTCGGAATAGACTGAGTGAGCAAAGCGTGTACTTTCTTATCAGCGTTGTATTTGACCTTCTAAGCATCCGACATTCCACTTAGAGTAAGCTTAACTCCATCTGCTCCTACGGGCATGTTGTACCCCGACTCTATTGCCTCCCACAAATTTGTATCTACTCCATTTAAGTAGATTTCAAAACGTTGCTTCCATTGTGGATAGTCATCTAACGTCATAAGCTTCGGGGGTTTATTGTGAATTCCCACTTCATTCTCCAACAACGGTGGATTCTGGATACGAGTATCTCTACTTGCTGTGTATGCTGAAAACTGGTCCTCCATTTCACTTAACTTTACTATTTAACAAACTGTTGATGTATGCAAATGAAGGTATGCGATTGGACTTATTCAGGCGATTGAACAAATGCGGATGGTTCAATCGTGCGACTGAACAAATGCGGATGAATCAGTCGGCCGAATGAACTAATGCGGTTGAACAGTCCGAATGAGGTTCTCAATCGTACAAATGAGCGTACGAATGAGTCCAATCGTGCGGTTGGAGAATGTGAATGAACTAAGTCGTGCAATTGAGCCAATCATGCGAATGAACTTGCTGAAGTTTGATAATTCGTAGGTTAAACATGTTTTGGCCACAAAAACTCGAATTTTATCAAACCCTAATCGTCGTATGCCGGTAAAACTAAATTTTTAGATCAGGAATCGTCTAAGACTCCGTTAGACACAAAAAGATTGCGTTTTTTATGAAGAAACACAACTTTTGTATCAAACCTATTGAATCAACACGTAATCAAGAGCCAAAGCTCTGATACAAGTTGTTAGGATCAGGTATTTGAATTAAACACCAACTGATTAACGTGTTAAATCAAACCAAATAGTGCGGAATCCTATTTGATTGGCGATCCAATCAGTGAGAACGCACGTAGAAACAATAATGAATTGAATCTAACGTCAAGAATCGATTAGGAATCGACCTACAACATTTTATGAACTTGGAGTACTAACTTAAAGGCTTCTGGACGGCTAGGGTACGTCTGGAGTCGAAGTGTATTCAATGCTTTTGTGTTTCCATGAATTATGTGGTATTTATAGGTTAGGGTTGCTCATTCGGGCGACTGAACCATGAGCTTGGTTCATTCGTGCGATTGAGCCATGCAGTTGATCCATTCGCACGACTGAATATTCAGTCGTGCGACTGAGTCAGACGCATGAAGCTGTTCAGGCGTATGGACTATTTAGGCGCATGGACACTCAGTCGCATGGCCATTCAGATGCATGACCACTGTTTGGGCGCATGGTCCAGTCGGACGCATGAGAACTTCACTTAACCAAGTTTTAATGTATTCATTATTATAACAGTATGCACATCAATTCAAACACCCATAAACCTATATAATCTAGTCAATATGCGTGACAAAACTCATTAATGAAATATTAGACATTATAAAATACAACCAAACATTATAATTTTATTAAGTACCCATTATTACATAAGTGCAAGACATTTAACACATAATACATTGAGATCAGGATCTAGGTACATAAGTGTATCAACAAAAGTTCATGGTTTTGATGGAAAGAAAAGATGTAATGATGAACAAATGTGAATGAAAGTGAATGGTAATAATGAACGGATGAAAGTAAGAATGTATGAACGAATGGAAGTTAATGAATGAATGATGAAGATAATAATGATACTATCTATGTGTACGTATGATGTATGATCGCATGAAAGTAAAGAACGATTTTAATGAAAGAAAAGTATGTCTTATTATAAAACTAGAACTCACTCAGCAATGCTGACTTTGATGTGTTTCAAATTGGCAGGTAATGGTTGCTGAAGATGGCACGGGGCGGCTACTCAGTTCTTTTGGACGGCATCCATTTTTATAATGGTTTTGTGATGTAACGCAACATGTATTTTGTAACTTGATTACGATGAATTATTTTGCAAAAGCCTTTATAATAAAATGGAATGTTTGTTTAAATATTTCCGCTGTAACGTTTTTATGTAAGATGATGAAAATATATGTTTTATGTGCAATGATTGACCAGCTGTAAGCGTCCCGGGAACGGGGCCTTACATAAAAATTACACCATGAAATGAATGCTTCATCTTTAAAACGAGTATAGTATTCTTATACAAAAAGATTAATAAGATGACGTTTTTAAACTCATATCTCGTCATTGTGTCATTAGTGTAATTCATTGTGTCTTTTTGTTGGTTATTGTGGTACTATTGTGTTTTTCTGAAATGATAAATTTTAAAAAATATAGTAATGCAATAATATTGTTATGTATCTCTAATATGTAAAATACAATAGTAAATTAACAACTAATTAATCTAATACATTAAAACAATGACAAAATAACACAATGTATCATTGTGTCTTTTTATCGTAATTATGTTATCTTGAATAATATGTGTTTTGAAAAATACATTATTAAAATAACATCATTGTGTATTTCTAATGATAAAACACAATGAATAATAACAACTTTATATAACCTATTAAAAACTAATAAAAAATAACACATTGTGTTATAAACAACACTATTAGTTTTGAAAAGTGGATTGGTGAAAATATATCATTGTGTCTTCTTATTGTAAAACACAATGATAGATAACAAGTTTATAATCTATAAAACCAATGACAAAAATATCATAAAATGATTTAAAATGTAAAACATAATGATTAATACACATAACAAATGATATAAAATATATGACACAATGAACAAATATTTGACATAATAATTGTATAAGACACAATGGCTGACGTATTTGACAAAATGAATAAAATGCATTTCTCTGTAAAACAATATAAGGATACGTGTCAAACTCATAATTATTTTTACGAGTATTAAATTAAACATGCTTTTTATATATAACCCTATTCATATTTTAATATTTTTTTATACTTTCTAGCTTTTCAAAGAATTTATGGTTGAACTTTTCCCTTTTTATTATAGTTTAAGTTTATAGACGTGCAATTCGGCAGATTTTAAAAACATGATTGTCTAATAACAATGTAACCATATCCAAGTAATTAATGTATATGTAAACTATACTTTGAACTTTCTCTTCATGATATTTATAACGCCAGGATATTTTCTTTGAAGCCGACGAAATAAAAAAAAATAAAGTCCAAAGTCGAGGGACCAACTTGTCAAAACGGGAAAAACCCTCGAATGAGTGGGGTATAAGAGGGGGAAGGCAGCCTAAACCCTCCCCCACACTCATTCATTTTCGGGTTAGAAAGAAAAGAGGAAGAAAAAGTGGTCTCAAGCTTGGTTCGTGTGGATTTGGGCGTGAAAGTTGAAGTGTAGCGGGTCTAATCGAAGCTTTTCTCATTGTGGTCGTCTGTGTGAGTTCTAGGACCTCTCTTTTACACATTTTTGAATGATTTTGAGGCTGGAACACATCTAAAAATCCTTTTTGAAGTGTGTGTGTTTGACCCGTGTGTATGTGTTTGTGCATGTTGCGAGTGATGTATGATTTTAGGCTTGTGTGCACTTGTATGGTGTTGTGGTATATATTCCTAAGGTTTAGGATGGTTGATTTGGGGCTTAGAAGAGGTTTATGTGAGCTTGGAGGCCAAAAATGGCAGATTGGGTTCGGGAGTGAGTTGTATTCTGCATAGTTAGGGCTATGCGACCGAATGGCATGTGAGTCATGCGACTGGAGTCCACACGCATGTCAGTCGTGCGATTGAGGTTCAATCACATGTGAGTCGTGCGACTGAGGCCCATACACCTGCCAGTCGTGCGACTGAGGGTCATTCGCATAGGGAGTCATGTGACTAAGGCCCATACGCCTAGTTTCATCCACATTAGGTCCATTCGCATAAGTATTCATCCGCATTGGTTCCTTCGTATAGGTGCTCATTCGCATATTGTCCATTCATATGGTGTTCAGTCACGTGAGAGGTCATGCGACTGAAAGGTGCCCATACGCCCAAATAGGGCTGGTGTACCCGAGGAAAACGTAGTGTATTTACTGACTTTTGGGGGAAAGGGCAGATGTAAGTCCTGACGTGGAGGGTTCCCATAAGTTCATGTAAGATGACTCTTGAGGCCTTAGAGGTTATGTTAGGCATGATGATGATGTATGATGTCATATGTTTATGCATGATGTATGCTATGTATGTACGATGATGCCCTGTATGATATTGACTGTGTATGTTGATGTTCCTTATTATGATGAATGTTTATATTTCCCGTGACTTTACGTTGGATGTTAATAATGAAAAGAAAGTATTATGTAATGTAAAGTGAAAGCTAATGAAAAGAGGTACATGATAAATAAATGCATGCATTAATGAACAAATGAATGTAAGGAAGGCTTGCAAGCAAATGTATGGAGATGCACACCCAATAAAGGGTGTTAGCTCAATGGTGTGCGGGTTAGCTACCCTGGAAGGATACACACTGGGGTCCAATCTTTGTGATTGACCATATGTATAGGATCCTTGCCGCGTGCCCTAGGTACTGGAGTTAGCTTCGTGCACAATGTTCGAGGTCTATGAAAGACCTCAGGCCCAGTTACCAGCTTCGTGCACAATGTTCGGGGTATAGCATATGGCATTGATCCGGATAAAAGAGAAAAGATAAGTGGTGAATGTGCTTACCGTAGGTACTGGAGTCAGCTCTGTGCCCAATGTTCGAGGTCTATGAAAGACCTCAGGCCTAGTTACCCGCTTCGTGCACAATATTCAGGTCATGTATATGTCATCGAAAGTAATGAACATACGAATGAAAGAATGAAAGTATGAACGATTAATGAATATAATAATGCTATTATCTATGTGTACGTATTATGTATGATCGCATGAAAGTAAAGAACGGTTTTAATGAAAGAAAAGTATGTTTTATTATAAAACTAGAACTCACTCAGAGTGCTAACTTTTATGTGTTCCAGTTAGCAGGTAATGTTGCTGAGGATGGCACGAGGCGGCTACTCGGCTTTTTTGGACGACATTATTTTGATTAATGTTTTTGCATTGTAATGCGAACGAACAATGTTTTGAAATAAACGTTTGTATTAACTTGCAAAAGCACTTGTAATTATATGAAAAGTTATTCTTATGTTTCCACTGCAATGTTTTATGAATATTAAATGTAAAGTTAAATGTTTTATGTTCAATGATTTACCAGCTGTAAGCGTCGAGGGAACGAGGCCTTACAATATTGGTTTAATCAACCACATATAGTCTTTTCTAGCAACAAACTTGAACAAAAGGTTTAACATAAATAAATCTTTGTACTTTAAAATAAGAATGAATTGCCATTTTCCTCTATGTGGTTAGGTCATATTTGTCATTTTCATCTAAAAAGGTTTTTTCTTACATTTGCCTACCAAAGGTTTGAAATAGTTGTCGTTTTCATCTAAAAACATGAATTTCATGGTAAAATGTTTTATTAGCATCACGTAAACATAAATTAGGATTTCATTTTTATATAAAAATTTACGTAAGTACTCTTTTAACAATGCATATTAACATTTTAAAACAATGAAGCTAATATTTTTAGATGAAAATGACAATATTTTCCAATCTTGAGGAGCCGAATGCAAGAAAAAACATTTTGGATGAAAATGAAAAATGTCATCAAACCACAGGAGGAAAACGAAAATTCACTCTTAAAACAATGTTTCTAATTATATTATAATTTTATCTCCTTTGTTATATATTGTTGGTAGGCCTAAGAGCAATGAGCCATCCTCACCATCTCTTGTTTTCGTTTGTCCGGAATCTCATACAACACAACCTTGGGGCATCTCCTCCATTATGCAACCATCGCGCCACATTAGCATCTGGGCTCATTCATTATCTTGCATGAAGATGCTCTAATCATCAATTATGTTATGGATAGAGCTATAATTAAATATAAACTTATGATGCATATGAAGTTAGTTAACGTATAAAGTTATGTCACATATAAAGTCAGGTTATGTGTAAAACTATACTACGTATAAGCTCGGTTGCGTATAAAGTTATGTTATGTATAAAATTATGTTACATTATGTGTGAAATAATGTTAAAGTACAATTGTAATGTGTTTAAAAGCATGAATAGTAGAGATATTTTATTAAAGTAATGTTATGCTAATAGAAATTATAACTTACATAGCAAAGATGATTTTTTAGCATGTATATGATGTTAAATTGCAGGTATATATGGGTAAGAGTTAATCTGAAAGTGAAGGTACCCTACTCTAAAGACTAGCATTTAATGTTTATGTTTTACTAATAAAACAATGAGTAAATTACTATTTTGGTCCTTGTGGATGATGAAATTACGATTTCAGTCCAATATTTTATATATTACAACGATAGTTCAATAGTTTTAGGGTTTGTTTCGAATACTATCAACACCACTAACACCGTCAAACTTTTAAGTTAGATTGATATGAAATGACAAAGTTACCTCTATAGATGATGTAATAAAATAATATAAAATTACCAATTTAATATATCCCATCTTTCTACCCCTTATTCCTCTCTCTATATATATATATATATGTATCATTTTCTCTTTCTAGTCTCTATCTCTCTCATCTTAAAAACAAGAACC
Organism: Flaveria trinervia; assembly: GCA_025506515.1. Taxonomy (NCBI): domain Eukaryota; kingdom Viridiplantae; phylum Streptophyta; class Magnoliopsida; order Asterales; family Asteraceae; genus Flaveria; species Flaveria trinervia. The sequence continues at coordinate 1,008,932 of CM046454.1, read as the reverse complement.
ACAACCGCCACAACCACCCCTAAACCTATTGTCGCAACCTCCACCCCAAAACCTCCGGCCAACACCTCCACCCCTAAACCTCGAACCGCCACCTCCTGCCGCCACTCTAGCCTCCACCACTCCATTCCACCCCTAAATAGATCTACTCCTACAAATTTAAGAATAAAAAATCTGATGTTAGAAACAAATCTAAGAGCCAGAGATGATGATGGTGCAATTGTGGCGGTTGTGGTTGTAGGAGGTTATGCAAGGTGGTGGTGGTGGTGAAGTAGGTTGGAGAGAGAGAGAAGATGGATTAAAGGTAGAATAAGGAGGGTCTTATAATTTTTAGTAATTAATTACATGGGTGAATTTGTTATTTAACATTAACTTAACATAAAATTTTAACATAGTTAGTTATACAGACTGAAATTGAAAGAAACCCCGAAACTATTGGACTGTTAACGTAAAAAAAAATAATTGACTAAACTTGCAATTGTTGCTAAACCACCCGAACCAAAATAGTAATTTACTCTAAAACAATTTAACACATCTAGTTATGTATTTGACAATGATGTAATGACTATTATGTTCAAATTATTTTCACCATGTCTAAATAAAATTTTCAGATTAAGAACTATGTTGCCTTTGAATGAATCTTGAGGGTTTAGGGTTTGGTCTTTACAATACACGCACACCAATGATCAACTTTTATTGTGACCAAATTTAGTTCATGTCTATTGACAACGGTAGACCTATCAATCTTTATGATTTCTTGTAAAAATAAAATACTCGTCAATTAAAAAAATTCCAACACCATAACACTCTAAATCAAAATTGTATTACCTATATAGTTTTATGAATACAATTTTCTTCACAATGCCAAATAATATATCTAACTAGCCGACTCAATCAATGTAGTTATCCTAAAGACGTGTATATGACCATTGGGATACTTTTGACTTAATTGGTCTTGACATGTTTGACTAATAGTACACATTTGTCTTACGTATAAACTATATCATATTTCAAAACTTTTTAAAATAAGCTAATTACATTAATTTCTAGATCTTACATATATACAAAATTGCATTTCCAAATATTTAAAAGCACACATACAATTCCATATATTATAAATAGACATTAATTTTCAGTTGTTACAGATAAAAACATTACAATCTTCAATGTAACAAATTAAGGGAGAAAATATGAGTTAAATATAACAGAGAAAATATGAGTTAAATGCACGAATCAAACTATGGTTCGGGTCTCTCATTCCAAGAGTTGGAGAATCCTACTTGCTTATCACCTCAACACTTAATTTTGATTTAACCTATGAGCTCATCAATAGAAACCATTGTGCAAAACTATATTGGTGCGCTAATGTATAGAATTTATTACTAGTGGGTGAAACTTGCACGGTACGACGGGGGTATAAATATTTTTAAGACCGTGTCTTCGGTTAACTTTTCCTTATTTTGCTAACTTTCATTTTACTTTTTATTTGATTAATATGGGATATCAAACATATCTATATTATTATAGCGATGAGCAAATTTGTATATAACAAGTTATTTATGCATAATCACTTATAATAAATGTAATAAAATTGTTCTTAATGTCTTAAACATAAATTAAAATTACAATGTTATTCAAAAAATATTATTATATAATAGTATAGATATAAATAGATTAAGATAACCTTACATATAATAATGATACTTTAATTTAATTAGAGAATGATGGAATTCATGTATATAAAGTTTAAAAATGATACAATACGAATAAATCTTATGACATTACATATTAAAGTTTGCAATTTTTCATATATCATCTTAAAAATGACGTAAATTTACAAATCTAACAATGATTCTCTATTATATACTAGTACACATCACTTATAAGATATCCATTCCAACAAACACTACAGGTTTCCATATTTGAATTCTGCGGTCCCAAGTTCATTTAGAAGTACGGTGTGCAGAGAATGTGTTGAAATTCAACAAAAAAATACATCTCTCAAGACTTATAGAATGTTTTTAAAATCAGGTTGGGCGATATTTCCGATGACATTTTGCTACTCATAATCTTGGACAATATTTCTTCTTAAAAAGTCTAGCCATATGGATATCAAATTTTAGTTACCAACTAAAAATCCATCACAACATGGTCACACTGATGAAAGATTGAAAAGCTTGGATAGAAGTTTTATTTGAAATCTTATCTTTAATATTATCAACTAACTATTGATGGCTTATCTACCGGAAAGTGATTCTCACTTACCATGACCAAATGTTGATTTACTAGTGTCGGTAGTCCGTCGGTAATTTATAGGTAACTATCTCACCTTCATGTGTGTGTCACTAATCACATATTGTTTTTTCATATTTTACTTTTCTATTTTATTGGTGGGTTCACTGTTGATTAGTAAGAGATCTTGACGTTTGATAACGAAGTAATACTCATTACTCTAGTAGTGTATGTCTTTGAAATTTTGACCTCTTTGATACATTCTCCTAATAAGAATTATTTTGGAAAAACCTATACACGTAGACGTTTGCATTTATACATTTCGAAGTAACTGCATAAAATATCATATTAATGTCATTGGTAGGCCGGTAAGTTAGAGACCAACCATTTGTCACATTAACTTCTTTCCATTGTTGTTGCATCATGGAGCATATACGTAGATACAAGGCTTGTTGTCAATGTTATAATGACGAAGTAAATGTGACCAGATACTTTATGTGATCATTAATGAACGGCTTCAAATGAAGTTTCATATATGATCTTCAGCTTGGTAAAATAAAATTATGTTGATGGGAAGATAAACGTTAATAATAAGTTGTTAGTAAATTTTATATTTTATAACACATGTACACTTAAAAGCATATACATAAAATATAGATTTACGGTAATTTTACAAAATAAATTAAAAGAGATAACATTACTACGTATACGATGGTGAGATGACGTACAAAATTTAAAGCACAAATTTTACAAAGCTTGTTTTAACCTATTCCACAAATATATTTACAGTAATTTAACAAAATAAATTAAAAGAGATAACATTACTACGATGGTGAGATGACGTAAAAATTTAAAGCACAAATCTTACAAAGCTCGTTTATTCCACAAATATATTATAACGCATGTCCTTTACAATCTTACAAGTTCTATCACATTGGTTTCGAGACAAATGTGCTCTATAGCGAGGAAAATTTGTAAGGCTCGGTTTTGGTGATTCGTATATAGGCATTCACTCCGTAATTTTGAATAAAATTTACATTAAAAGGTAGATAAAAATAAACATTTTGCAATGGTATATTTAAAATATTATAAAAAATCATACGTAGCCTTAGATTATATGTTTGTGTTTTGATGATATGTACATGACTATTCACAACTCAGTTTTTAAAAGATTACAAAAAGGTGTTGATAAAAATAAAAGCGTTGTTACGATAATTTCAAAACTTTATAAAACATCACATTTTAAATGTTGTAAAATAAATAAAAAAACGGAAAACAAAACCTTGAAGAAGTTTTAATAGCTTGTACGTTTATGGTTATGACTTGCATGTTATCAACCACACACCGATTTTAAATAAATAATATTAACAACATTGTATTCAAATTACATAAAGCATTATATTTTAAAGTTATAAGATAAAATTAAAAAAGAAAAAACAAAAAGGTTATATGTGTGTCACGTGTCTCTGGTGGAAAAAACTAAAAAGAGACTAAACTAAAGAATATGAGGTTTATATGGCAACTCAAGTTAAAGGTAAGGGAGCCATATCGTAACTTTAAAAACTCATGTTCGAGAGGCTTGTACAATTTTTTTAACCACTTTTAAACTTTGATTTGACGAGTAATCAACGTTTTACCGATCTACGTTAATGACATGGGTGGAGTTGTTCTAAAAATAAATGAAAAATTAAAAAATGTAAGTATAATTATTATCCATTAGATTTTATATTCAAAGGGCAAAATAATCTAGTTGTATAATAGTAGATATTGAAACTTTAAATGGTAGGCCAATGTATTTTAGTCTTAATCACATTTTTAAGTTTATTATTTTTTAAATGTTCGTAACTTTTATATAATCATTATTTTTTAAAAAATACACCATAAAAATAATTTTTTAATCTTTAAAATGCATATAATTTTTATATTTCATTTTATTTTAGTTTATTGTGTAACATTTATCAACTAATTGTGTAATATTCATCAACTCATTGTGTAATATCAAGTTATTATGTAATATTCATCAAATCATTGTGGCTAGTGTAACCATTTTGTTATTCATTGTGTGTTTTAATATGATGATTTCAAATAACATAATGCTAAGAATATAATTCTTTTTTTACATTTTTCAGTTTTTTGTTTAATCTTGATAAGGTTATGTGTAATATTTATCAAGCAACTCATTGTGTCTATTGCTATTATCTAGTCAAGTGCTACCCATTGAGTTACCATTGTGTCTAATGTTAAACGTTTTTTTGTAAATTGACGATTTTCAAATAACACAATGTTAAAAATGTAAAATTTCTATGTTTTTAATTGTGTAATACTTATCCGGTCATTGTGTAATCGTCGTCAAACAGCTCATTATGTTACATATTGTGTCTAATGTTTATTATTGTGTCATGCATTGTGTTTTCTAAAATGATGTTTCCAAATAACACAATGCTAAAAATGTATTTTTTTATGTTTTCAATTCATTATGTAATCATGTCATGTCATTATGTAATCCTCGTCAAAGCAGCTCATTATATCTATTGTTAATCATCAAGCCTAACGTTGGTCATTGTATTACTCATTATGTCTAATATTGACCATTATGTTATGCTTGTGTTTTTTAAAATTATGATTTTCGAATAATACAATAAAAGGAAATATAAACCTTTGCACAAGGACTTGACGAAATTACACAATAGGTTAAGAAAAATCATTTTTAATATCAATCACTATACATGTTTTAAAGATTAAAAAATACTTATTTTTATGGTGTTATTGTTTTAAAAAAATAATGTCATATATAAAAGCTATGAATATTTAAAAATGTGGAACTTCAGAAAGAGACATTACCAATTTTACCCCAACCTAATTTTGATCAAAATAACACATGTCAACATCTTAATCATTTTATAATTTTTAATTTTAAAGGACTTTGTATTTAAATATTTCCTTATATCTATAGCTATTATCTATGATCTATAATGAAATAATTTTTAGTATGTCACGTGTCAACATATTAAGTTTTTCCATTTTTATTTTTTTGTATTTCTCTCCTAATAAATGATAATAATATAGATATAATCATATATTTAAATATTTCCAAAAATAGAAAATAGATATTGTAAAAATTAAGAACTATGTATTTTACTAAACAACACATTTTACAATGTATAAGACACAATAATTTTCTTGAACCAAAATCATTTTTAAAAATATGAACTATTTTAATACCCTTTTTTTTCTTTGTTTTCTAAGGATGATTATTTTTTAATAAATAATATTAACAACATTGTATTCAAATTACATAAAGCATTATATTTTAAAGTTATAAGATAAAATTAAAAAAGAAAAAACAAAAAGGTTATATGTGTGTCACGTGTCTCTGGTGGAAAAAACTAAAAAGAGACTAAACTAAAGAATATGAGGTTTATATGGCAACTCAAGTTAAAGGTAAGGGAGCCATATCGTAACTTTAAAAACTCATGTTCGAGAGGCTTGTACAATTTTTTTAACCACTTTTAAACTTTGATTTGACGAGTAATCAACGTTTTACCGATCTACGTTAATGACATGGGTGGAGTTGTTCTAAAAATAAATGAAAAATTAAAAAATGTAAGTATAATTATTATCCATTAGATTTTATATTCAAAGGGCAAAATAATCTAGTTGTATAATAGTAGATATTGAAACTTTAAATGGTAGGCCAAATGTATTTTAGTCTTAATCACATTTTTAAGTTATTATTTTTTAAATGTTCGTAACTTTTATATAATCATTATTTTTTAAAAAATACACCATAAAAATAATTTTTTAATCTTTAAAATGCATATAATTTTTATATTTCATTTTATTTTAGTTTATTGTGTAACATTTATCAACTAATTGTGTAATATCATCAACTCATTGTGTAATATCAAGTTATTATGTAATATTCATCAAATCATTGTGGCTAGTGTAACCATTTTGTTATTCATTGTGTGTTTTAATATGATGATTTCAAATAACATAATGCTAAGAATATAATTCTTTTTTTACATTTTTCAGTTTTTTGTTTAATCTTGATAAGGTTATGTGTAATATTTATCAAGCAACTCATTGTGTCTATTGCTATTATCTAGTCAAGTGCTACCCATTGAGTTACCAATTGTGTCTAATGTTAAACGTTTTTTTGTAAATTGACGATTTTCAAATAACACAATGTTAAAAATGTAAAATTTCTATGTTTTTAATTGTGTAATACTTATCCGGTCATTGTGTAATCGTCGTCAAACAGCTCATTATGTTACATATTGTGTCTAATGTTTATTATTGTGTCATGCATTGTGTTTTCTAAAATGATGTTTCCAAATAACACAATGCTAAAAATGTATTTTTTATGTTTTCAATTCATTATGTAATCATGTCATGTCATTATGTAATCCTCGTCAAAGCAGCTCATTATATCTATTGTAATCATCAAGCCTAACGTTGGTCATGTATTACTCATTATGTCTAATATTGACCATTATGTTATGCTTGTGTTTTTTAAAATTATGATTTTCGAATAATACAATAAAAGGAAATATAAACCTTTGCACAAGGACTTGACGAAATTACACAATAGGTTAAGAAAAATCATTTTTAATATCAATCACTATACATGTTTTAAAGATTAAAAAATACTTATTTTTATGGTGTTATTGTTTTAAAAAAATAATGTCATATATAAAAGCTATGAATATTTAAAAATGTGGAACTTCAGAAAGAGACATTACCAATTTTACCCCAACCTAATTTTGATCAAAATAACACATGTCAACATCTTATCATTTTATAATTTTTAATTTTAAGGACTTTGTATTTAAATATTTCCTTATATCTATAGCTATTATCTATGATCTATAATGAAATAATTTTTAGTATGTCACGTGTCAACATATTAAGTTTTTCCATTTTTATTTTTTTGTATTTCTCTCCTAATAAATGATAATAATATAGATATAATCATATTATTTAAATATTTCCAAAAATAGAAAATAGATATTGTAAAAATTAAGAACTATGTATTTTACTAAACAACACATTTTACAAATGTATAAGACACAATAATTTTCTTGAACCAAAATCATTTTTAAAAATATGAACTATTTTAATACCCTTTTTTTTCTTTGTTTTCTAAGGATGATTATTTTTTAATAAATATATAAAAAAGGATCAAAGTGTTTAAAAAACCAATGAAAAAACACAATCTTATACATAAAAGTTTAAAATGATAATATTGTTGTTTTTACTTGATACACTTATTAAAGGGGTGGTTATTATACAATATATTGTTTTCGTGATAAGCATACGAAAGTTTGGATGGAATTATCACGGAAGAACAATAATAATCACGCAAGAACAAAGTGATAATTACGCAAGACCGATTGCACTCACATGGAATTATCATGCAAAGATGGAATTATTACGTGATAATACCTTCTTGCGTGATCATTTCACATTTGCGTGAAATTTGATCGTGATTAATTCTTACACTTGTGTTATAATTCCACCCATAAGCTTCATTATTGAGCGATAACTTTGTCAGTTTCACATGAAAAAAACACTTTGTACTCTTCGCTGGTGAGGTCGAACCCCCTTTTGTGATTTTTGGCGAGCATCAGTTGTGACTGATAACGTTATTTCTAATATTGTTGTTAATTTAAGATTTTTCTCAAGTTGTTGCTTAGGGTTTAAGATTTTTGCTTAGGATTTTTCTCTTGGTTTCTACCATTGAGGAACAAGAAGACCTACAACATATCTTATTATTTATATGTATCTAAGTTAAGTTTAAATATAAAAGCTTATTAAGTGTATAAATATTACTTCTATAGCTGATTTTATGATAATATGATATAGATGTTAGTATTGGTTGTACAAATCCATAAACCAAACTTCATATTCTTATGAAGATGTGGACTTTCTTAGCAACATGAATCATTGATTTTTAAAAAATATTATGAACATAAATCTGTATCAAATTCATAGAAAATTAACTCGATCCAGATTTGTATGTTATAAAAGTAAACTAATGTGTTAATTTTTGTGAAATTAAATCTTGTTCGTCCAATTTCCCCTTAATATCAAAAGCTAAAACAATCTAATACTTTTGTTTTCATAAATTTTGATCACTAATATAAAGCTTTAGGAGTGAACAATCCTAATTAGTTGCGTGTGTAAAGAATGAGCTGCTTGGAGATCATTTGCAAGCATGTAACTTGTTTTATCATATCTTTTCAGATTTAAGTAGATGAAAGGAATTGTACATATCACACAAGTCATCTATCAACAAACCCATCTATCATGTCAAAATTAAAAGTTACTTGCAAACATTGCAACTCACATGTAGATTCATGAATCACTACTTAACATAGTAATGTTTAAAAATGTTCTCAAGAAGGTATTAACAGAAAAATATCTTTTAATTTTAGGAAGAATCACATATATCCTCCTTTCCACCTTTAAAATTACATATTTTCTCAAAATACAAGTTTTCAATGCATAAATACAATGCATTTTATACATGTTTTGGGATATATGTAATTTCACAAGTTTAGAGGGAGATATATGCAATTGCCTCATTTTTAACTTCATGAACGTTGTAGCCAAAATGTTAAATAGTTTTGCAAACAAGTAGTTTCAACTTTGAGGAACGATTTAGATTCTCAGAAAGATTTGTTTGATTAACTTGCAATAATCATTACATTATGTGGAACATAATTTAGAGATGGTATTAGTTAGTTATGTTAAGAGATAGAGTTGAGACATTTATTTACTATACTTGGACATAGTATCATGAAGCTTTTCATTATGTCATGAATTCTACGATAGAATTCATCATGGCATACACGTTATGTATTTCTCGAGTGTGTATCATAACCAAATGTGTGAGCTTTTAATCATGTTACAAGAAGTGTACCGTGTGTGTCCTAATGATTTAGGAAAGATGATTATGACATGACCAATGTTAAATTAAAGATCATTAAATGATGACCTTATATAAAATATTTTACTTATAAACTTCATAGATAAAAAGATACTGTTAAATACATGCAAAAGATAATAGAAACGAGGGAGAGAGGGAGGGAGGGAGGGAGGGAGGGAGGGAGAGAGATAGATAGAGAGAGAGAGAGAGCGGCATTTGTTTATTTTTTATAGGAATTCTACATACTATTTGAGTAATATAAGCCGTGTAAATGAGTCAATGGTGTTGAATAGTGTGTCAATGGTACGTATAAAACTCATATACGAGCCTATGCAGCTTACATGAGTGTAAACTTGCTTTTTTGTAATTTTTGTTTGTAAATTAACACTCTACTTTTTACAACTTAACCTTTTCTTTTATTATAACTTTTTAGATTAGTTTAACTTTGTAACTAGTTTTTGAGTTTCTTTAAATTTTTTTGTTAATAATTACACGCAGATCCCATCAACGCTCGTAAAAACCAGGGTGGGTCAATTCTCCATTCATCTGATCAAAGTTGTGGATAAAGAGGCTATCATTAACCTTCTCCCTTAAGAAGTCATCTAATACAACATTAGTCATTCTAATGGAATATGTGAGACATCAAACTAGGAATTTAAAGAAACTTTTTTACTTCATATACGAGTCAATTCAGTTACCTCATTTTGGTAACTCAACTTGAACGCAATAACTCCTTTCATGTGCGTTTGAAGGTGGAAAGAAATACACTTCTTAACATACTCATAAGTGCTTGCATTAAACAAACCAAATGCAATACTAGAACCTAACTTGAAAAACCTGAAATATAAAACTATTCTTTAAACATCCTAAATTTACCTTTCAAAAATGGGTTTTAATTAAAAAGCTAGATATATTCGGTCTTTGTTTAGTGGTACCTTTTCCCTTCCATGTAAATAGTTGAAAAAAGATAAAGAAAATAAATGAAAAACAAGAAAAAAAAAAGTTTGGAATGATGCCAATAGGGGGTTCCTATTAAGCATTCCTTCATTAACGAAATTGCCAAACAATTGCCGATACAGATACTCGAGTAGAGGAAACAAGCACCGTCCAGAGTGCCCTTGGAGCTAATTTATCAACCTCTACAACAATAGCTAAAAATACAACCACAAATAACAGTCTTATTTACATTAAGAAAAGCTTTTACTTTTCAATTTTTGTGGTGATCATCATCTTAATGTAAATTTGTTTATTCTTAACTGTGATAAGTAAAGCTTCCTTCAAAATGATATGTCCCGATTCAATAGAGACATTACCTTGTAATTATAATCAAAGAGTGGCAGGTTGGATTGATGATTTAGAACAATCATGTTTTTCTCAAAGCTTTTCTTTTTTTGTATAACTTGCAGCTTCAGAATTTTATAGTAACACGTATAAATTAATCCAAAGTAATATTAGCAATGCCAAATGTTTTTTAACATTGAAGGCAGGCTCTCTATTTTGTTAGTTGTACTATTTTTTAACTTGAGATGTTGGTCATTAACAGAAAAAACCTAGAAATTTTACTTAAGAAAATAACTCATAAGCGAAATAATTAATTAAGAGATGGAAAAATACATGGATATCTCTTAATCAACATTGAATTAAATTGCGTATAATTGTCCATGTATGAATTTTGTGTTCGAGACTCGATTAATAGGTTTAACATATAACCAAAGAATCCTAATCTTGATGTGAAATGAAAGCCCGTTTGCGTTTTTTATTAATACTTTCAGATATGTGTCATCTACAAAGTAATAATGAGTGTCTAGGGGAAAATGTTTTGACATGCATTCGTCATAGCTAGCAAAGTCTCTATCTGTTATTATTATTATTACATGTGGTTACACATACTTGTCTGGTGTCACTTTTTGCTTGATTAACACACATGTGAAGTTGTCCACCCTTTATTATAAAAGCAAAATATACATGAAAGTTATTATTAGTTAAAGTTATACCTACAATACGAAGAATCGGAGATTATATACATGTTTTCCTTGTATGTGGCATCTATAATTAACACATGAGGGAATCCATGTCGTATCGTTAATCATTAGATCATTTATATACACGAAAGTCATAAACATAGCCATTAGCATGCAAAAGTTACCACAAAACCTACACTAGTGTTCTGCCCATTTTATTAATCATGTGGATTTTTTAACTAGCTGGTTCTTGTAGGAGTTGGTTAACTTATCTTGAATTCACGTTGTTTAGTACGTATGGAGATGAAAATGTGGAAAGCATTATTGTAATATATAAGAATCTCCGTACTTTAATAGAAGAGTAAACAAAAAGAATACGTGACGGAATCACATTTTTGTAATCAAATTTTTTTTTTTTCTATTTTATTAAATAATCAAATTAATTACTAATAATATTACTTAATTCTTTTTAGATCAAACTATTTTTTAATAAATTAATGAATATACTTTTATTAATTTTATCTTAAAAGATTTTTATAAAATAAATTTTTTTCTAAAACATCAAACTTTTTAAAAATGCAAAATATTTGTTGTTTTTAAAAAGAAAAGTTTTTATAAACAAAAGATCATTATAATTGAGAGTTATAACAAAAAAAAGTTTTAAAAGATGAAATTTTATTAAAATTTTTCTTTTGAAACAAAATTTATATTATATATAATACGGAAACAATTTCAATTGTATATTATCTTAAAACGTTATTTTATAATTAATAAATTTTACACTCTATTTAATAACTTTTTTATTCAACTCATCTAATATACGAGTTTATTAAAACTAGTATTTGTATAAATCTTTTGATTTTGAAGAATTTTAATTGATCACCTCCCTTCTAAAGTGTCATAATAGTCGACAAATTTGTTTGACACCAATTTATTTAGTAGCAATATATAATCATGCCTTACGAGCTCTCTGAGAGATAAGTACTATTGAAGTAAAAAAAAAGCAGAATCTAGAAAAACGATACGAAATCAAAATTAATCATATAGTTGACGGAGAAGATTGAAAAAGATTTTGCTGAGGAAGAAAACAAGCCTCATGAGTAATCCCATTTAGCACATATTGCTCGAGATATTCTTGCCATACCAATATTCCCATAACGTCGCAGAACACCTTGAAGATCTTTAAAAAATTCGAAGGTAATTCTTTCTTCATCTGTTAAAACTATTTTTTTTTCAATTTGTATTTTAATGAATTTTGTTTTTTCTTATCTAATACGTCTAGGATTGTAAGTTAATGATTCTTTTGTGATTTTATTGTGATACATATATTCTTGTAGAAATTAACGTCGCGTGATGTGGCAAATTGTTTGCAGGCTTCATTGCGCATGTCTCGACCATAACATTAACGAAGTTAAGTACACAAAAGAAATGCATGAAATTGAGGCGAGTTGGTTCTAGAGATTAAAAGATAGATAGAGAATAATTATATAATTGCCCTCATGTTTTTTGGTCGGTATCGGTTTCATTTTGCGCAATTCAAGCACGTGATTGCCAGTCGACATGACATGTGATACTCAAAAAAATACCATATTTTGAATACAAATACATTTTTAATAAAATTTATACCAACTACAAGAAATGTCATTAATAATATCGACACTATTAGTGGCGACTAGTACTAATAGCGGTGACGTCATTAACGGGTAGCTTTATGTTTAAGTTAAACGAGATATATAAGCTAGTTACTTAACCTTTATGTATGTGTGAAGATTGAATGTTATTTACGAACACTAAACTTTGTAATGTTTTTGGGAAATCTGAATTTATTTTTACACATGTATGATTGTTTGTAAAACTAAAATAAAAATATTAAAAAAAGGGACTAATAGTGGCAACCACTCGCCACTAACAGTCTTCCTGATATTTTTTAATTAAATCTAATAGTGGTGACAATAACTGACTCTAATGATTTTAATAGGGGCAATTAGTTAGCAGCGAATTTGTAATCAATTGCGACGAATTAATAGTTTAACCGCACTAGCTACTTGCGCCGCCAAAGGACGTCTTTGTGGTGATGGGTTGAAAGTAAAAGAATTAACAAGTGAAAAGATTTATTATATATGTTAATACAAAATTTTTAACGTGTTTTAAAAATTCAATCATTGGATCATGCGACACACCACAAAACGGTTGAACTAGCGACACATTACTTTGACCCTAAACCCTCAAAACTAAGCCATATATTAGACTAGAACTAGGAAACTAAATACTTTAATTAAAACAACCTAGTATTAATCTTTTACTAAAATATGAGTTCTTCATTATTGTTCGCTATAAATTAAAATGAACCAATGATCCTTATCTAACCGGTTAAAATGTGATACTCATGAGATGTAAATATAATAGATCTGAGTTTAAGTATTATTTAGAAAAATATTCAAAGTTGAACCAATAGGTTCTCCTAGTAATGGGTTTTCTTTTGAGCGGATTGAAGGTACGGTCACGGCTGGAAAACAAATAGATGGGGCCGATTAATATAACACGTATCCTCTTAGGAGGTTGAAGTTATTAGTCTGCTGATGTTGTTGTCTAATTAAAACGAGTATATTTCATCGCTTAAAGAACTAAATTAAAACGATTATATTCCATTATTTCATAGCTTATGGTCAGGTTGAAGCTACTGGGATGCTGCTGTTCTCTAATTAACTTCCTATTTTGAATTCTCACGTTTGAAGCTCATATACAAAATACGCAAAAGCAACCAAATTTGCCACCGGCAAGAAAAGGTCGCAAAATGAGCAACCGTATTAACGACCGAAAACAAATGGTCACAATTTGAGCGACTGAAATAAAATTTGTCACAACGACTGAAATAAAATCAGTAGCAAAAGTAGCGACCAAAATTGTTTTGGTCGGTACTAATCGGTCGCAAATATAGCGGCGACATTGTTCCGGTTGCAAAACATTCACTAGTTTCATGTAGTAACAAATTATGATCTAAAAAACGGCCACAAATATAGGGACCATATTTATTTTGGTCGCGATATAACTCACTAGTTTCCATGAGATGAAAAATGATATACTAAAATTTAGCTTGGTCGTACAAATGGTTGCAAACATAGATACATGATTTTTTTATGGTTGTAGGTACATTTCCTAGTTTCAAAAATAATAAAAATTAAATGGTAAAAGTAAACTTGTGGCGAAAATGTTCACAAATATAGCTATTATAACTGTTTTCATCGCAAATACCATTGTTTAATTTTAAAGCTAATAATATAATAAAATAAAAATAAATTCATTGCATAAGCAGTCACGAATACAGAGACAACATTGTTACGACATGTATAGTCAAAACATTTAAAAACAAGTATAAAAATGAAAATAATATCAGTCACAAAAATGATTGCAAGGAAAATGATTGAGATAAATAGTCGCCAATGTAGCTACCAAAAATATTTGGTTGCAAATTATATTTATTAAAAATAAAAATAGAATCTGGTTGTTCATATGATAATAAATATCACCATTGTATGTAAAATTTAAAGGGAAATAAAAAAACTAAATTTAGTCGTAAAAATAATATTAGTAAAAGGGTTATAGCTAGTTATATATGGAGAACTAGGTTAGTATTCTGTGTATTACACGGGTTGAATAAATAAAATAATAATAATTAGTAATAAAAATTTATGAATTATAAAAGCATATTTGAAGATAAAATATGATTATAATTACATATGAATAGCTATTTAAGTAAATAAACAATAGATATGTTATAAATATATAGATACATAGATAAATAAATAGTCTAGAAACTCATTTATTAATGGATTATAGTTAGTAATAAATACGAAAAGTTACAGTACGATATTTTAATATAAGATACGTATAAAATTATATATACATACTTGTTCAAAAGATAAAACAGTTATATATTTTTAACTTCTTTTATCTAAATAGTTTTATTTTTAAATATTTGTTTTAAGATTTTCTTATAAAAATTTATTGTTTATAAAAATCTTGTTTATTATAAACTCAAGTTTCTAATTATTCTGGTTGTTTTAATAAAATTGCTTTTAGAAATTTTCATATTTTTTACAATTATTTTAAAAAAGGATTGATTTAAAATATTTTATTTTGAAAAGATTCAATGTTTTAGAAAAGATATGAATTTTAATTTTCTTAATAAAATTTATTTTAAAAAACATAACTTGATATTAAAAAAATATAAACGAGATAGAAAAATGTATTAATTGACCAAATTAATTTGTATGAAGAGAGAGAAATTATTTGATTGTTTAAATTACTTTAATACTTTTTTAAGAGGAAAATAAAGTAAGTATGTTTAGAAGAATGATACGTGTCAAAAACATAGTTTAAAAGAATGACAAGTGGTAAAAGAAGTCTTCTTTTATTACAATCTAAAGATCTGCTTATTTGGATCAATTAAAGCCAAATATGACCGATTGTTGGAAGGTATAATCAATTGGTGTTAGTTAGGTACAATCTGAGTCAATGCTAGTGAATGGTGATTAATTAGGATTAGTTAGTGTTAATATTGGTAAGTATTGATGAATTAGAGGTAGTTAGTGTTACTATCGATTAAGTGATAATCAGTTAACATCAAATTGGCCGAATATGATCAACTAGGGTTCATAAAAGGAAACTAGAAGAAATTGTAGTTACGATTAATTAGGCACTATTAAGGTTTGTTTAGGTCAATAATAGTAAATATCAGTCAAGTATAAGCATTCAGGGTTAGTCTTGTAAATGATAATAATATTAAGAATAATAATAGTCATTAGTTGTTGATTAGGGGTGATTAGTATTAATATTGGAATATTTTGATTAGCGAATATCCGCTTGTGTCAATCTTTGGTAAATAAGAGTAGTCATGGATACTGTTAAAGCTATCATGACTATTAAGACCTAATATAACACATAGATACATGTTAAACATATTACAATACATTACGACATATCTTAGTAAACTAAAGTTATTATTGGTTGAATAGGTATAAACTCTAGTTGATGTAGGTTAAACAAAATCATTACTGGTCAATGGTCTACCTAATTCAATATTGCTTTAACTTTGTCATGTATGGTTCGGTGAATTCATAGTTGATCAATCAAACTTACTATCAATCATTCAAAATCAAATTTGATCACTTGTCATTCTTGTGCATGGTTCATCAAATATATGGCATATTAGAATCTATTATGTGCTTATAAGCCTAATCGTGTCTATTAAAAACTATGTTACCTTTTAAAACCTATTATGAGATATTAAACATGTTTAGATATTATATATATTCTTTTTTTTATGAACGACCAACTAATTAAAGCTTGGTTATCCGGGGTACCCCAATAGCGAAAAGACACCCAAACGCCCGTTGGCATAGACAGTGGTGGCCGGTAGTCTAAGCCCATGTAACACCGGTTATTTTAAAAAGACAAAAAATGAATAATAAAAGAAAGAAAAACAATAAAGTCCAATTGGAATGACTAAAAGTGTCCAAAAGGACAAAATCTTTGAAAAGTTGGTATAAAGGTGGGCATGGCCGCCCACCCTCTTTTCACATCATTTTCACTTCGGTTTAGAGAGAGAGAAAGGAAGAGAGCAGAACTTCAGGTTTTAAAGAAGGAGAAAAGAAGAAATTTAATTCAAAGTTTTTAAGTGTTTATGACGGGTTTTATCTCGGTTACATGCTTATGTGCTTATATGTGTTTGAGTATGTGCTCGGGTGTGTGTGTTTAGTGGGGTTTTTAGGTGTTTGAACTCATTTGCAAGCAGGTTAGAAGGAAGAAACACCCAAGTTGCACTAGGTGGGTTTCTAGACCCCGGTTTCTACTTGTTTTAAACATCTTTGGGGCTGAAAATGTATCTAAAACGATTTTCAAATGTTTATGTATGTATACCCCTATGTATTTTGCATGTTGGATGATGATTCTTGAATGCTTATAGGTTGTTCATGTTTAGAATAACCCTGGTAAGCTTAGAACAGATAGGTATGATGAATGGGTTCGAAATCATCCTAGAAACATATTACACAGAAGGTTCATGCGCCTAGATAAGGCTCATGCGCCTGAAAATGCCTTAAAAGAATTTAAGTGTAACCCATGCGCCTGAACAGTAGCTCATGCGCCTGAAATTGTCTAAGAAATGTTAAGTATAGCCCATGCGCCTAGAAATATTAGTCGGACGACTAAGTGTAGGGTCATGCGCCCCAATAGTGCCCATGCGCCCAAGTGGTCCATGCGCCCAAGTGCCCATGCGCCTGAATAGTTCATGCGCTTAAGTGATAAAATGATTAAGTGTTGGCTGATGCTCCTACATAGTGATGAAACGCCCAAATAGGGCTCATGCGCCCAAACAGGGCTCATGCGCCCAAATAGTGTCAAAGCGCCTAAACACTTAAAAATTTTTACAGAATTTTTGGAAGTCTGTGCTTTTAGGGTTGTGACCGAGGTTTAACTAGGGCTTATTAATGATGAGTTTCATACATGATTATGATTGTTTCTTATTATTATTATTGTTGTTGTTATTATTATTACTTATAGTGTGTGACTTTACGTGGTATGTTTATTATCGTAACGTAAAGTATATCGTAATAATAAAGAGAAAGAACAATAAAGAAAAGAAGAGGAACATTAATAAAATGTTAACAAGTCTTGCAAGCGTACAGGAGGTACACGACCGTGTTATCGTTTGCTCAACTGTGTTGCGGGTTAGCTACCCTATTATGCACACAGGGCCAGTCTTGGAGATTGGCAGGACCTCTGTAGCGTACCCTAGGTGTTTGGGTCGGCCTTGTATACAGTAAACAGAACCCTCTTGAGGGATATAGATGGCCCATCATCGGTTTCATAGCGCATACAGTTTAGGGTATTGCTTATTGGTCCATACAGAAAGTGAAAGATAAAGATAAAAGATTACAGAACATACAAGGCATACAGTAAGAGAACGAACAGTATCTGTTCATATAGTTAATGCGTGCTCGCATACACAGTAAAGAGTTGTATTTCACAGAAAGAGTATTTTCATATATAACATACAGAAAGTATTTTATTACTTTTAAAACTAGAACTCACTCAGCAACGCTGACTTTTATACATTTTCAGTTGGCAGGTAATAATTGCTAAGGATGACACGAGAGTGAAGCCACTCGGCAGGAAAAGACTGACATCCATTCGTATTTTATGTTGCTGTTGTTTTGTAATGCAGTAAAACAATTTTTTTTGTAATCAGTTAAACGATGATGTATTGCTCAACAACAGTGGTTTAAATGAAATGAATGGTGTTTGATAAATTATTTCCACTGCTTAAGTTTGTATAATTATAATGTTTAATGTTTTAACTGCTGTGATTGACCAACTGTGAGGTTTCCGGGAACGGGACCTTACAGCCCATCAACCACCAATTTCGGGGAAAACTTGCCACCCAAAGGCCCACTGCGATAAATTTCAGCCTGCCAATAATATTTTGCTAGCTATAGGACTCGAACTCACAACCTCCACTAGAGAAAGTCACGAGGGTATCAAACAAATGATTAGTGGTAAATATTATATATATTCTAGTTTGCAACTTATATGTACACATTTTTATGCATATAATACAATCATCTAAGCAATTAATTTATATAACTAATTTATTTATTTTTTTACATATAATACAACTATCTAAGCAACTCATTTTTATTATTAACTTAAACTAATTATGACTTCATAGGAATCATTAGAACCTATAATACATTAACATCAAATTGAAATCTGTCCTATCTTATTAGTAACTATGACCTAACATAATCCATCAAACATCCACTTTATACTGAAGCATGTTTTTTATATAAATTTTTAGGTAACACTTATATTTTTCTTACAAAACTATCCAACCTGAAAAATTTTCCAACAAATTTGAAAATTAACCTCTTCAAAATAATTCCTTTAGAACAAACAAAAAATTAAATTCTATCTACCTACCAAATTGCCCCCTCAAAATTTTATCTCTCTACTAATGCTATCAATCATCATCGCACTCTGGTGACTGTATCAATCGTTTCTTCAAGATACTATTTATTGAAAGCAGTGTGGATCTTATGACCAATTAATGTCGACTTTTATTATTGAGAAATAAGCCCCGATTCATGCTTGGCATCTACAATCCAGTGAGCAATCTACCCCTTCTCTGATCGCACACATTATGTAATTTTCCTCTTAAATGTTTCATTGAGTTGATTTGGATTCTAAAGTTAGCGTTATGATCACGGGAAATACATTTTGACTTTAAACTGTGCTCTGTATTAAATATTAATTTTAACATTTTATCTAATAAATTAATGACGTATCAACTGTTAAATTCATTACTCATCGACTCTTCGTACTGTAAATTGGTACCTTAAAACTTCCATATTGTTTCATACATTTCAAAGGTTTTTTATGAAGTTGAAAGGGAAAGAGATTATTCTTAAATCATGAATGAGATGCACTAATGCTGAGTTAGAAATATTATAGCTTGAATAATATGAAGAGAAATATGAGACTAATAAAAATATTTGCAGTTATGGATATAATCAAAGTGCATATGGAAATGCTAATAGATGGAGTTATGCTTGCTCGTCTAGAGTTGGTTTCAATGGTGCAAATTTGGTGATTATTATATAGCATAACAGGTACAAAGGAGTTATACTTGGTTATAATCAGTAATAACAAGTATTCTTTTTGTTTTAACGTGTTATGTTAATTGTAGGTGCATTAATTGAAGGAGAAGATATCAAAGATTTAACAAGAGACAGAAAAAAGAAAAAGGAAAAACATGAAAACTCATAATAACATAGCAAATATCAAAAAATGAGTAGCAACCATCAAAATGAAAGAGGCAAACACTCAATCGAAAGAGCATTATGAATTCCTGTTGAAGAAACACAACAAAATTTTCACCTACTTAGGCATGTAACTTTTTAGACATGGTAGGTTAGGATAATATTTCCATAGATATGTTTGGATATTTTTTTTATTGTAAATATCTTTGGATCCTCTATTTAATTTTGAATTTTTGTATATTTTAGTGAATCATTATAAATTTGTAAGTTTAGTTATTTGATTTGGGTATTTAAAATAGTGAATACTGGGAACATTTTCTTATTATATAATATACATTTTTTTCCAACCAAAATGGTGGTCGCAAAGCTAGTCGCAGATTAGAATAAAAAATTGATTGCTAAATCGGTTACAAAAATGATTGCTAATAGTTTTGGTCAAAAAATCTGTTGCAAATTGTTATGGTTGCAATTCCAGTCGCTAATAGTTTAGTTGCAATTGGTCGCAAAATTTTTGGTTGCAATTTTAGTCGCTAAAAGGTTAGTTGCAAACTCTATCTCAAAACTTTTCTGTCGCAAACCTGGTCGTAAAAAAATTATGGTTGCAAAAGTAGTCACTAATTTTGTGACGTTGCTAAATCAGTCAACATTATTTTGGTCGCAAAAATGGTCGCCAATGTAATACAGACCGGACTTTAACCAACCCCCGAAATTGGTAGCAATATGGTCGCAAAAGAGCATTGTGACCGTTTTGCGACCATTTTGGACGGTTGCAAAAGCTCATTGTATTAGTATGTTGGAGCTTAATTACTATTTTGGTCTTCTTTTTAATTAGTTTTGAAGCTGGTGAGACTAATGCTGCTGTTTTATTACATTGTTTTTTTAATTTATATAATATTAATTATCAATTTAGGTGTGTTTAATGGCTTGTATCTTATGATTTTGAATTGTAAGTTTCTTTGTTTTTTCTTTATTTTTTTACTTTAATCATATAGTTTTCATATTTATATTTGACACTAATCTTTTTTTTTACTCTCAACTTAAGTCTTATTTAATTTAAATATTGTAATACCAGGTTATTTTAAAAAGACAAGACGTTGAAAATAAAAAAAAGAAAAGCAATAAAGTCCAAGTGGAGGGACAAAAAGTGTCCAAAAGGACAAAACTTTGAAAAAGTTGGTGTAAAGGTGGGCATGGCCGCCCACCCTCACCTCACATCACCATCTTCTTCGGTTTTAGAGAGAGAGAGCATGGGAAACTCTCGGCTGAAGAAAAAGAAGAAGAAGAGAAGTCGAATTCAAGGTAAGAATTCGTGTTTTTAAGTGATTATGACGGGTTTTATCCCGGTTACATGCTTATGTGCTTATGTGTTCGTGTATGTGCTCGGGTGTGTGTGTGTTTGGTGTTGTTTTTAGGTGTTTGAACTCATTGCAAGCGGGCTAGAAAGGAAGAAACACCCAAGTTGCATCAGGTGAGTTCTAGACCCTGGTTTTTACTTGTTTTAAACTATCTTTAAGGCTGAAAATGTATTAAAACAATTTTCAAAGCTTATGTATGTTTACCCGTATGTAATGTGCATGATTGGATGTTGATTCTTGAATGCTTATAGGTTATTCCTGTTAGAAGAGCCATGTTAAGCTTAGAACCGATGGGTTCGATGATTGGGTTTGAAAACATACCGGAAACATGTTACACATAAGGTCCATGCGCCTAGATAAGGCTCATGCGCCTGAAATGCCTTAGAAAGATTTAAGTGTAATTCATGCGCCTAAACAGTAGCCCATGAGCCTAAGATTACCTTAGAAATGTTTAAGTATAGTCCATGCGCCTAGAAATGTTAGCCGGACGACTAAGTGTAGGGCCATGCGCCCCCATAGTGCCCATGCGCCCAAGTGGCTCATGCGCCTAAGTGTCTATAGGTCCGAATAATCCATACGCCTAAGTATTCATACGCACAAATAGTGCCCATGCGCCTGAATAGTTCATGCGCCTAAGGGATAAAATGATTAAGTGTTGGCTGATGCGCCTATGTAGTGATGAAACGCCCAAACAGGGCTCATGCACCCAAATAGAGCCAGCGCCTAAGTACTTAGAAATTTTTACAGAATTTTCTGGGAGTCTGTGCTTTTAGGGTTTTGACCGAGGGTTGACTAGGGCTTATATATGATGATGTTTCATGCATGGTTATGATTGTTTCTTATTATTTTGTTGCTATTATTATTCTTACTTATAGTATATGACTTTACATGGTATGTTATTATCGTAACGTAAAGTATATCGTAATAATAAAGTGAAAGAGCAATAAAGAAAAGAAGAGGAACATTGATGAAAATGTTAACAAGTCTTGCAAGCTTACAGGAGGTACACGACCATGTTGTCGTTAGCTCAACTGTGCTGCAGGTTAGCTACCCTATTATGCACACAGGGCCAATCAATTGAGATTGCCAGGACCTTTGTAGCGTGCCCTGGGTGATTGGGTTGGCCTTGTACACAGTACACATAACTCTTTCGAGGGATACAGTTGACCCTTTCGAGGGATATAGTTGACCCTTTCGAGGGATATAGATGGTCCATCACCCGTTTTCCATCGCGCATACAGTTGGGGTATTGCTCACTGGTCCATACAGAAAGTGAAACATAAAGATAAAAGTTTACAGAACAGACAAGACATACAGTAAAGTGATCGAACAGTATTTGTTCATATAGTTAATGCGTGCTCGCATATATAGTACAGAGTTGTATTTTACAAAAAAAAAATATTTTCTTATACAACGTATAGAAAGTATTTTATTACTTTTAAAACTAGATATCAGTCAGCAACACTGACTTTTATACATTTTCAGTTGGCAGGTAATTATTGTTGAGGATGGCACGAGGGTGAAGTTACTCGGCAGGGAAAGACTGACACCATTCGTATTCTATGTTGCTGTTGTTTTGTAATGTGTTAAAACAATTCTTTTGTAAACCGTTAATAATGATGTAATGCTTAACAACAGTGTTTTAAATGAAATAAATGGTTTTTGATAAATCATTTCCGCTGCTTAAGTTAGTATAATTATAATGTGTAGTATTTTAACTGTTGTGATTGACCAACTGTGAGGTACCCGGGAATGGGGCATTACAAATATTTTATAAAATTATTATTTTACGTCTCGGTCTAAACTTTTCGAGTAAACATACTGCCACATTCGTATGTGGTTCAATATTTTTAGATCTATTTTTTTTCTGTTTAACGGCCACGTTGTATATTACGTTTTGTTCTAATTTATGCACATTAACACATCATAACTCGCATGCATGGTTCAACGTTTTTAAGTTTACTTTTCATTCGTTTTAATTATTTTGTTTTACGATTTTTTTTACGTTGATTGTTGCTAGCAATATTGTAACATTGATGCTATTTGGTATGATTTTACGGCTTCACCGCAACACGTGGGGCAGAACACTAGTTTACTATTATAAATTAAGATTGTGTCTTTGCAAACTTTGTTAAACGCATATGTGACGATAACATTAATGTGGTTAGGTACATGTAATTAGATATATGTGACGCTTAGTTAGAAAAAATTATACCGTAACAAAAATAAAAAAGAGTAATGTTGTAACAATATATTTAGATTGTTATAACTTATAAAATAAGATGTATAAGAATTATAAAGTGTAAAACTTTACGTCAAAGGACGAATCAATGAAGTAGTTTATAGCTCTTGAAATGTATGATAAGAATGGTTAAAAGAGTAAAATTCAAACAACCTTCGAGAAAAACGTATAGTACAAAAACTTATTATTCATTAGTCACTTATTAATAATTCATATTATACTATTACTCAATTTGTAGTGTTGGTGGTAAACTTAAATTTTATAAATTTTTTTTAAGTCGGTGCTCATTGTAATACCATTTACTGAACAATATGTACAAAACTACATAGCATGCAACCTTCAAGACTGCCAAGTCTCATCCTTCGATTGGCTATTTCTCTTTTAATTTTCAACATATGCTTCAAAGATATATAATTTCTCAAAAGATAAACAAATATTGTAGTGTGACTTGGTAGTAAACTCATTGTCCAATCAAGTAAACTAAGGGAAATAAAATCACAAATTAAAAACATTTCGATGAAAATTATATTTGGAACAATCATATTAAAAACTGAACTAGTCAAGTTTACATTAATTATTCTATATGTTTAACAAACCAACAAACCAACAAACCAAGAGAAATAAACAGTTGTGTTTGTTATGTTTGTGATGCGACCACGAAATTTGTAGTGTTTGCATTTTGCCTCATCCTAGTGTGTTTATTGGGAAATCCCTTGTTTATACCTGGCAAGATGGGCGGGTCGGGTTGGGTCAGGTGTTAGGTCAGAATGGGTTCGGATTAGAATGGGTTTGGGTCAGAATGTACTAATTTAAAAATTGGTTAGAATAGATTCGGGTCAGGATGAGTTTTGATCAGAATGGGCCGGGTCAGAATGGGTTTAGACGCAAAAACCATATTGATTAACAATTCCATATATAGATCAATCACAAGGTATTGGACACCCACTTTTAATGAAATAAAAAATATAACTAAGTATTACTCTAATACCTTAAGGTTAGGCTGTTCAAACTGCTCGAGGCTCGCTTTTTCTTTCGGAATTTGCTCGAAAAATACTCGTTCGAATATTTGCTCGAAAAATGTTCGTTCGAATTTTTGCTCGGTTATAAACGAGCCGATCGGCTCGGATTGGTTTGTAACCGAGCCAAGCACGAGCAAAGGTCAGCTCAGTTTGGTTCGGATCGAATTAATATGTATATATAGTTATACGTAGCACTCTAGTAGATTTAACCCATTTGATACAAATATATAAATATATTTATGTATAATTGATCAATCAACCTAATAAAGAATTCTACATTAAACATTCAAGTAAAATTATAAATCGTTAAGAGATATTTTTTCGATCATCTCCCGCGCACACCGTTATCCTTATCTACAATATGTTTTTGTCTTATCAAATACAACCTTAACTTTATCGTTAGCCACAACGTATTGTAATCATGAAAATATTATGTACTGAATTGTGACTTATTTTTAAGTCATTAAACCTTATTCAGTATAAACCGTATGACACACAAAATAGTTGGGTTGTATAAATTGTTCGCCGCTCATTTACGCTTGCTCAACGCTCACTCGAAAATTTAATGCTCAAAAAATACTCATTCGATTTCCGCTCAGTTTGTAAACAAGCCAATCGGCTTGGTTCGGTTTGAGAACCAATCATGGAGCTTCAGTTTACTACGCCTGGTTGCCGACCCGTTCATCTCATATGACTCGTAAACCGATCTTGACCCATTCATAAATCCAATTGTTTCTCGCTAAACTTAGATGTGAGACTATGTGTCGATTAAAAAAAAATGAGGTGAAGAAACATAGGTTATGAGAAAATCTAATCAACCCATCCTGACCCGTTCTTTGTTTTTTATGACCCATCTTGACCCGTTGATCATTTTTCCTAGTTTTAGAGTTGCCCAACTTGACCCTCTTTGTAATATAGTTTAACCTAATCTAACCCATTACTTTATTATTATTACCCAAATCAACCTAAATATACTCACTTGGGTCCAAATTGCCAGGTCTACCCTTATTGTTTTCGCCTTTGGTTTATTTGAAGAAAGAGTGTGCCGGAATGGCAAGTGGGTTTTCTGGTGGTGGATGGCGCTGCCTAGAACCGGCCTCTCTATTACTCTTCGTAGTGACAAAGGTGATGGTGGCAGTAAGGGTTTGGTCGTTTCTGTTGGAATTTTAGACACAAAATAATTATATTTATATGTTTTTTATATAAATAGTTATTTATTTATTGGTTTAAGTTCTCGTTTTGTAACGAATTAACTATGTCCAAACTGAAGCTAATATGAATTAAATATCGATGCTCGAAGTTGAGTGGTCAGAATGAATATAGTAAAACTTAGGTGATTATTGTAAGAAATTTTTGTAATTTCTTGCATAATGCTAATAAAACTATGTATGTCACATCCGGCGGAAGCGTGAGATACTTAGGGAGTGACTTGATTGTTCAGAACTCATTGTCAAATACTAATTAATAAACAACACATAAACATACATGTTTCATAACATAATATTAAAATTAGGATTACATAAAATCATAATAGTCAAAATTTGAAATTACATAATCCTATTACATCATAAAGTTTTAACAACTACATCTTCAGAGACGATGGAAGTGAGCATCCACCGACACACTGAAGTCATACAGGTTCACAGTTAGGTTCACACAAACTTTTCCTACAACTTCACCCCAGCCATTAAAAACATCAAAGGAGAACGTTAGGTTGTTAGTCATGATGAATTCCTGAAAAAGCATACCAAAAATAGTCAACACAAAGTTGGTGAGTTTCATAGGTTTATTAAACAGATAATATTGATGCATTATTATATATACAACCAAACCTTACATAGTAATCAGATTATCCATATCTGTTATATCATATTCACATAAATCAGATAACATAGCATTATAACACTCATTCTGTTAATGCAGGAGATATCTCCTAAGTAGCGCTACCAATGTTATCTAACGGTTCCACATCCGAACTAATGGTTGTAACATAAATTTCAGTAATAATACATCAATTCATAAATTAGTATGCTTTTTCCCCAAAACTTGATAAAAACAAAATGGGCCATGAAACTCACCTTTATTCCAAGTAGTAACCTATAAACAAAAGAATTTTATAGTTTAGAAAACTTACTATTTTCTTCAAAATTTTCAGTACCTCAATAGATTTTGAAATTTTTATAACAAATAGGTTTATTAATCTGGAATATCACGTTAATTCTTGTTTCCAAGAAATTTACAGATTATTTTCTATAATTGTTATAAATTCATCATAAATTGCCAAAAATAGTTTCTGTAGTCCATAAATTCCCAAAATTTTATAGAAGGTTCATCATAATAATTAGAACTTCTTTATAAATTTATCAAAGTCTTATACATAACAGATTAGTTTCTGTAATTGTTACAATAATCCCATTTCTTCACAAAAATAGCTATATAGCTCCAAAAATTATTAAATTTATACATTCTGTAGGTTTGGATTTATCAGTTTATCCATGATTTTCTCAGATTTTATTATGCTTTTTAAGTATTTATTCTGATTTTTCTACTGCAGAACATGTAAAAATTCATATTTCAATCATAACAAAGGAATAAATTCTGAAATAATTCCAGGGACCTTATACTCCAAAAGGATTATTTGGTGAATTTATTAGAATTTTATGGAATTTATTTATATTTATTGCTTATTTCTAGATTATGTCTTTCTTTAAAATTTTGGAACAATGTTTGTTCCCACAATCTTTATATGCCTTTATGATGTAAAAATTCCTTGTAACATGTTCACATATAATGCTTTTGATTATATGTGTTGTTTGAACACATATATCATACATATATCTATGTTGACATACCAATTTAGCTTAGAATTTGATACCTTTGGTTGTTATTAACTTGTGAAACCGAGAGATGTGTTTGTTACAAGAACTAAGTACACGATGGTGGTGGTGATAACTATAGGTGATGGTTTGTGATGTTGGTGTTTCAAAGATAAAACCCGAGGACTTTCGGTTGAGGTGGTGGTGTGTGTGTACTTGTCCGAGGAAGAGTGAAAGATCAAGGTGGTGGTGTGTGGTGTTCGGGAGGTGATGGTGATTGAGAGTGGAGATGATGGTAGTGGTGTGTGATCGAGAGGGGGCCGAATGGGGATGGGTTTTTGGTGATAGCTTGGTGGCTTTGATTTCCATCGGCCGAAACCTTCAAATAGTGAAGGTGTAATTATGAGGTCTACATCCTAGAGTTGTGTGTGGAACTTAGGATTGCTTAGTGGCGGTTTGTGAAGGCTCTTGGTGTCCGAAGGCTAGGTGGCGAATGGATAGGTGCATGAGTCACCAAACACTCATTGCAAAACTAATCTAATGGCTTTAGTTGGTTTAATCGGTGATTAAGGGTGCTAATGATCCGGTCTTTGATCTTTAATTGGTATTTTGGTTTAAGGTTTAAGTGTAGAAGATGTGTTTAGGTTTGTTTTGATGTTAAGTTTTCTTGATGTTAACTTATGTTTTAGGATGTTTGGTTGGTTGTGTTTTGGTTGTTTGATGTATCTTGATCATATATGGTTTTATATCAAAGAATTGTTGCTTTTGAATATATGCAAACGTAAATTACATGCATGCAATCATGCATGCGTGCAACGCATAGTATATACATATAAACACATATTACACACATGTATTTAACAAGAGGTAGTACATACATAAGTAGAACATATATAATATATATGTGTATATGTTTCTTTAACAAAGATGGTACATGCACACGTAAAAAAAAAGGTATGCATGCGACCATGCATACGTATACTTGTATATATATACAAGTGAACAATATACTTATGTAAACAAAATGAAAGCATACATATGTTTATGCATGTAATAAGATATATATATTAACCTAGGTGTGGCTCAAATTATATGAATGAACTTAGTGTATAAGATTTCTTAATTTAGGGTTGTCACATTCTTCCCCCGTAAAGATAATTTCGTCCCGAAATTTATTTGATTAGTAATGAACTTATCTGACCATTGACTTGGAATAGATGGGGGTATCTTCTTTTGATTTCATCTTCTCTTTCCCACGTATACTCAGGTCCTCTCCTAGCATTCCACTTAACCTTTACTATAGAAATTTTGCTTCTTCTTAGCTTTTTAACTTTCTTGTCTAATATAGTTATTGGTTCTTCTGTGAAATGAAGCTTCTCGTCTATCTTTATTTCCTGAGCTGGAACTTTTAATGTTTCATCTGTTAAACATTTATTTAGATTGGATACATGGAACGTGTTGTGTACTTCACTTAATTCTTGAGGTAAATCTAGTTTGTATGCAACGGGACCAATTTTGTCAATAACTTCAAATGGTCCAACATATCTTGGGTTAACTTATTTCTCTTTTCAAATCGAAAGATTCCTTTGGTAGGTGATATTTTTAGATAGACTTTGTCTCCAATTTGAAATTCTAATGGCCTTCTTCTTTTATCAGCATAGCTTTTCTGTCGATCCCGTGCTGCCTTTAGTCTATTTTTGATTTCCTTGATTTTGTCAGATGTTTCTTGAATTAAATCAGGACCTATGAGTTTCCTATCCCCTACTTCATTCCAACATAAGGGTGATCTGCATTTTCTTCCATACAAAGCTTCAAACGGGGCTGTTTTAATGCTGGAATGATAGCTATTATTATAAGAAAATTCTATCAAAGGTAGATGTATATCCCAGCTGCCTCCAAAGTCTAATGCACAAGCACGTAACATATCTTCAGTGTTTGTATTGTCCTTTCACTTTGTCCATCTGTTTGTGGGTGGAAGGCTGTGCTAAGATTTATTCGGGTTCCTAAAGCTTTTTGTAGGGTTTGCCAAAATCTTGATATGAATCTACTGTCTCTATCAGATATAATGGAGATTGGTATTCCATGTCTGGATACGATTTCTCTTATGTAGATTCTGGACAATTTCTCTATCTTGTAATCTTCTCTAATTGGCAGAAAGTGTGCTGATTTGGTTAACCTATCTACTATAACCCAAATAGTGTCATAACCACTTGAAGTTCTTGGTTACAAAGTCCATAGTAATTTGATCCCATTTCCATTCTGGAATTTCAGGTTGTTGTAGATATCCTGAAGGCTTTTGATGTTCTGCTTTGATTCTTGAACACGTGTTACATTTTTCTACAAACTCCCCAACTGATCTCTTCATACCAGGCCACCAGTAATGATTTTTCAAATCTTTATACATTTTGTTATTTCCTGGATGTACTGAGTATTTTGACTTATGTGCTTCTTCCAATATAACCTTTCTAAGTATGGTATCATTAGGTATCGAGATTCTTTCTTTAAATTTTAAGATTCCCTGTGTATCTGCCTGTAAATCCTTTTCTTGTCCTTTTATTTCTACCTTACTTTTCTGTTGGGCTTCCCATATTTGTCTTAGTAGATCTGATTGTAGTTCCATTCTCATGGCTCGTACCCATAACGGTTTAGCCCTATCTTTTCTACTTAAAGCATCTGCAACTACATTTGCCTTACCGGGGTGATATTTGATTTCACACTCATAATCACTTAGTAATTCTATCCATCTTCTTTGTCTCATGTTCAGCATTTTCTGCTCAAATATATGCTGTAAACTTTTTGTGATCTGTGTATATTGTACATTTTGTCCCATATAGATAATGCCTCCAAATCTTAAGTGCAAAGATCACTGCCCCTAATTCTAAATCATGAGTAGTGTAGTTTTTCTCACTTCCCCTAAGTTGTCTAGAGGCATATGCAATAACTTTACTTCGTTGCATTAATACACATCCAAATCCTTGACGAGACGCATCACAATATACTACAAAATCATCAGTCCCTTCTGGTAATGACAAAATAGGTGCACTACACAGCTTACTTTTCAAAAGTTCAAATGCATTCTTTTGTTTTTCTCCCCAAACATATGGCTTGTCCTTTTGAGTTAATTCAGTCAAGGGTTGAGCTATCCTTGAAAAATTTTCTATAAACCTTCTGTAATATCCTGCTAATCCTAGAAATTGGCGTATTCTGTTGGTGTCTTGGGATCTTCCCAATTCTTAACAGCTTCTATTTTTGCTGGATCTACCTGTATTCCTTCTTGATTGACTATGTGTCCAAGGAATTGTACTTCTCTTTTCCAAAATTCACATTTTGAGAATTTTGCGTATAATTTTTCTTTTCTTAACAACTCCAAGGTCAATCTTAGGTGTTGCTCATGATCCTCCCTACTTTTAGAATAGATTAAAATGTCGTCTATAAAGACTATGACAAACTTATCTAAATAGGGTTTACAGATTCTATTCATCAGATCCATAAATATAGCGGGAGCATTGGTTAATCCAAATGGCATTACTAGAAATTCATAATGTCCATACCTTGTTCTGAATGCTGTCTTAGGTATATCTTCATCCTGTATTCTTAGTTGATGATATCCTGATCTCAAGTCTATTTTTGAAAAGTAACTAGATCCTTGTAGTTGATCAAATAGATCGTCTATTCTAGGTAAAGGATACCTATTCTTTATAGTTACTTTATTAAGTTCCCTATAGTCTATGCACATCCTAAATGTTCCATCCTTTTTCTTGACAAATAAAACTGGTGCTCCCCAGGGTGACACACTAGGTCGTATAAATCCTTTATCCAAAAGTTCCTGAAGTTGGCTCATTAGTTCCTTCATTTCAGTAGGTGCTAAACGGTAGGGTGCCTTAGCAATAGGGGTTGTTCCTGGCATCAATTCAATTTTGAATTCTACTTGACGTGGGGGTGGTAATCCAGGTAATTCATCAGGGAATACATCTGAATATTCATTGATAACTGATACGTCTTTCAGGTTTGCTTTTTCTATCTTAGTATCAATAATGTGAGTCAGATAAGCCAAACATTTATTCCTTAGACATTTTTGTGCATTCTTGCAAGAAATTATCTTTATAGTACCTCTAGGTTTTTCACCATATATACACAGTATTCTATTCTCTTTAACCAAAGGAATTTTGATCATTTTCTTACCACATATTATTTCAGCTTGATTTTACTTAACCAATCCATTCCTACAACAACGTCAAATCCTCCTAAATCAATAGGAATCAAATCTATGTTGAAATAGTTTTCATCTAGATTCATTGTACAATTTGGAATGATTTCGCAAGCTTCGATTATCTTACCATCTGCTAACTCTATCATATATTTTTGATCTAACTTTTCTGTGGTCAAGTTAAGTAGTTGCCTAAATGTATTTGAAACAAAACTACGGGTTGCTCCAGTATCAAATAACACAGTAGCATACTGGTTGTTTACAGGGAACGTACCCGTGACAACTTCTGGTTCATGTCGCGCTTCTTCTGCCTGCATTATGAATGCTCTTCCCCGAGGGTTGTTCTGATTAACTGGTGCTCTTCCCTTCAGCTGCGGACATTCGTTTCGGCGATGATTTTCATTCCCACATTGATAACAGATTGGTTTTGGATTTGCAGGGTTTTTGCAGTCTCGAGATATATGCCCCTTTTTCTTGCAGTTGTAACAGATTACCATCGCATAATTGCCTTGATGGTATCTTTGGCAAGTGCTGCACCATGGCTGGTTTTCTGTCTGGGGTTTCTTTTCCCGTGTCATTCCTAGGTAGTTCCGAGGGGGTTGTCTAACTACTCGTTTCTGAGGAGTTCCCCTAAATCTTTCCCCTGTGTTATCATTATTCCACTTTCTCTTTTCTCCAGATCTGGGGTTATTTAACGATCCATTTCTTATCATTTCATCTGTCAAACTTCCTGATAAACTTACAGTATCTTGAAAAGTTTTGGGCCTAGCTGATTTTACTAATCCCCTTATTTGTGGCACTAGTCCCCAAATATATCTTCCTATTCTTTTTGATTCTGGGGTTACTAGGTGTGGTACTAACCTCGAAAGTTCATTATACCTGTCGGTATATTCCCGATATGCTGCTCCTTTCATCTCTAAAGCTAGAAACTCAGTTTCTAACTTTTCTATTTCATTATAGGGGCAGTATTTTTCTATAATCAAATTCCTGAATTCTTCCCAACTTAATTTATTCATAACGTGCCTACCTTTGATGGTCATTTCCAACTTCCACCAGGATTGTGCTTCTCCCTTTAGTGAGTGTGAAGCAAACAAGGTCCTGTTGTTATTGGCACATTTGCTGATTTCCAGAGTTGACTCTATTTCATCTAACCAGCGTAAGGCCTGTACCGCTCCGCCTTTACCATCAAATTCTCGAGGTCTACAGGACATA
This sequence comes from Flaveria trinervia, assembly GCA_025506515.1. Taxonomy (NCBI): domain Eukaryota; kingdom Viridiplantae; phylum Streptophyta; class Magnoliopsida; order Asterales; family Asteraceae; genus Flaveria; species Flaveria trinervia. The sequence goes on along the minus strand of CM046454.1, from coordinate 976,138 downwards.
AAAGCTTTGTAGGAGCATCCTCTTTCTATTATAGCTTCCTCTTCTGGTTGTTCCCTCATGGTATCATCCATGGGTATCTCATTACCTGGTGTTGTTGTTCCGAGATTTAGGTTTTGTTGGAGCTGAGTTACTAGTGTGGGTATGGCAGCTTCTAATTGTTGTGCTACAATCCGTGTGATCCTCTCATCTTCATTGGTGTTTGGGTTTATAGGGGTTTCTTCCCCAAGTCTGGTCCTAGGTCGTCCTCTTCGCGCCGTTCTTCTTACGGGCTGTGTGTCCCTTCTTGGCGGCATGCTTTTCTATAATTAATTATAGTAAATATTAAGAAGAATTTTTAGATTCTTAACAACATCCTACTTAACAATAAACAAGTAATAGCTTTAAACATAAAAGATATTTTTCATTTAAGTTCTTATTTAAAGTTTTCACATCAAAAGTTAGCTTCTAATTTCCCTGCACCCATTTCCATATTCTTGAGAAGATGTTTCCTGTAGGTGCCTTCAATTCCTTAACATCTTTCTGAATATTCCTTATTTCTTGTTGAATTTTCTTGAGCTGTTTAAGGGTTGGTTGAGTGACTGTGTTTTGATCTTCATCCACCCTTTGTCTCTTAGCTTTACTTTCTTTGTTTCCGAGGGAGTTAGTTTCTTGTATCTCCTTGCCTTTGTATTGCTTGGTCTTAAATTTGTTTCTGGGTCGTACCCTTTTCCTAGGAGTTTTAATGGTATATCCTCCTACCATTACAGGTGCATGACGGACATAAAATTTAGGTTCGGGATTATCTTCTCCTTTGGTTGAAAAAGGTTCTAGAATTTGCTGAGGTTTAGGTTCAGGCGTAAGTCCTTTGTGATCATTATAATCCGAGTATTCGGATGAGTCAATCTCACAAAATTTGTTATCGGTACTCATGGCTGCAAAACAAATCCTTTCATGATTTGAACTCAATAGTTAGTTATCTATTTTTATACATATTATAATTTCTCTGCATGAAACATACTTTAATATACATGGAATCATAATACACAAAATCATATATATACACATAATTATACAGATATGAGCTTATGGTTATAGTCTAGGTATTTTTATGGTACCTAATTCTCTATAACCAATGGCTCTGATACCAACCTGTCACATCCCGGCGGAAGCGTGAGATACTTAGGGAGTGACTTGATTGTTCAGAACTCATTGTCAAATACTAATTAATAAACACACATAAACATACATGTTCATAACATAATATTAATGTAGGATTACATAAAATCATAATAGTCAAAATTTGAAATTACATAATTCTATTACATCATAAAGTTTTAACAACTACATCTTCAGAGACGATGGAAGTGAGCATCCACCGACACACTGAAGTCATACAGGTTCACAGTTAGGTTCACACAAACTTTTCCTACAACTTCACCCCAGCCATTAAAAACATCAAAGGAGAACGTTAGGTTGTTAGTCATGATGAATTCCTGAAAAAGCATACCAAAAATAGTCAACACAAAGTTGGTGAGTTTCACAGGTTTATTAAACAGATAATATTGATGCATATATATATACAACCAAACCTTACATAGTAATCAGATTATCCATATCTGTTATATCATATTCACATAAATCAGATAACATAGCATTATAACACCCATTCTGTTAATGCAGGAGATATCTCCTAAGTAGCGCTACCAATGTTATCTAACGGTTCCACATCCGAACTAATGGTTGTAACATAAATTTCAGTAATAATACATCAATTCATAAATTAGTATGCTTTTTCCCCAAAACTTGATAAAAACAAAATGGGCCATGAAACTCACCTTTATTCCAAGTAGTAACCTATAAACAAAAGAATTTTATAGTTTAGAAAACTTAACTATTTTCTTCAAAATTTTCAGTACCTCAATAGATTTTGAAATTTTTATAACAAATAGGTTTATTAATCTGGAATATCACGTTAATTCTTGTTTCCAAGAAATTTACAGATTATTTTCTATAATTGTTATAAATCATCATAAATTGCCAAAAATAGTTTCTGTAGTCCATAAATTCCCAAAATTTTACAGAAGGTTCATCATAATAATTAGAACTTCTTTAGATTAGTTTCTGTAATTGTTACAATAATCCCATTTCTTCACAAAAATAGCTATATAGCTCCAAAAATTATTAAATTTATACATTCTGTAGGTTTGGATTTATCAGTTTATCCATGATTTTCTCAGATTTTATTATGCTTTTTAAGTATTTATTCAGATTTTTCTACTACAGAACATGTAAAAATTCATATTTCAATCATAACAAAGGAATAAATTCTAAAATAATTCCAGGGACCTTAATACTCCAAAAGGATTATTTGGTGAATTTATTAGAATTTTATGGAATTTATTTATATTTATTGCTTATTTCTAGATTATGTCTTTCTTTAAAAATTTTGGAACAATGTTTGTTCCCACAATCTTTATATGCCTTTATGATGTAAAAATTCCTTGTAACATGTTCACATATAATGCTTTTGATTATATGTGTTGTTTGAACACATATATCATACATATATCTATATGTTGACATACCAATTTAGCTTAGAAGTTTGATACCTTTGGTTGTTATTAACTTGTGAAACCGAGAGATGTGTTTGTTACAAGAACTAAGTACACGATGGTGGTGGTGATAACTATAGGTGATGGTTTGTGATGTTGGTGTTTCAAAGATAAAACCCGAGGACTTTCGGTTGAGGTGGTGGTGTGTGTACTTTGTCCGAGGAAGAGTGAAAGATCAAGGTGGTGGTGTGTGGTGTTCGGGAGGTGATGGTGATTGAGAGTGGAGATGATGGTAGTGGTGTGTGATCGAGAGGGGGCCGAATGGGGATGGGTTTTTGGTGATAGCTTGGTGGCTTTGATTTCCCATCGGCCGAAACCTTCAAATAGTGAAGGTGTAATTATGAGGTCTACATCCTAGAGTTGTGTGGTGGAACTTAGGATTGCTTAGTGGCGGTTTGTGAAGGCTCTTGGTGTCCCGAAGGCTAGGTGGCGAATGGATAGGTGCATGAGTCACCAAACACTCATTGCAACACTAATCTAATGGCTTTAGTTGGTTTAATCGGTGATTAAGGGTGCTAATGATCGGTCTTTGATCTTTAATTGGTATTTTGGTTTAAGGTTTAAGTGTAGAAGATGTGTTTAGGTTTGTTTTGATGTTAAGTTTTCTTGATGTTAACTTATGTTTTAGGATGTTTGGTTGGGTTGTGTTTTGGTTTGTTTGATGTATCTTGATCATATATGGTTTTATATCAAAGAATTGTTGCTTTTGAATATATGCAAACGTAAATTACATGCATGCAATCATGCATGCGTGCAACGCATAGTATATACATATAAACACATATTACACACATGTATTTAACAAGAGGTAGTACATACATAAGTAGAACATATATAATATATGTGTATATGTTTCTTTAACAAAGATGGTACATGCACACGTAAAAAAAAGGTATGCATGCGACCATGCATACGTATACTTGTATATATATACAAGTGAACAATATACTTATGTAAACAAAATGAAAGCATACATATGTTATGCATGTAATAAGATATATATATAACCTAGGTGTGGCTCAAATTATATGAATGAACTTAGTGTATAAGATTTCTTAATTTAGGGTTGTCACAATGTATTTATTAAAATGGTGTTTTTATGTTTTGACCAAGTATTTTAATAAATATTATGAATGTTTATTATGGATCATAATTTTTATTAAAATTGATCATGTCATGAATAAAATGAGAGTTTTAATTTGATTTCATAAAACATTTCGTAAATCAAATGTGAGTTTTGATTGTCAATCATAAAACTCATATTAATATGAACTTATTAGCATGAGTATATAATAAACTCATAATTATGAAAAGAGCAGAAGAAGAAATTTATTAGTTATATATAAATTTAAAAAGGAGCGTTCTTCCTACACCATCATCTTTAATCTTGTTCCATATAACTTCATAACACATATACTTTACCCGGTGATCTCTTGGGCCAAGGTACTCTCGGTAGTACATACTGCTTTGACTATTGTACCCTGGGAAAAAAACGCGTTGTCTTGAGTAAAGACGCGAAATCTGTTTTAAGGGACCCGTGTCTAACACGATCCTCAGCCACAACCATCAATCTTTTGTTTGTTATTTGTTGTAGTCAGGGGTATACTTGAAGATTCGAACGTGATGAACACTCATGTCAAGAATACTTTATGAAGACTCATTGGAGTATATACTAATGACGAATGTTTGAATCAAGTTTGGTACATAAATATTGCTTGTATTTATTTTTTTCCCAGTCGTATTTGTAAACGATATTGTACTATAATATTTCACATGGCTAACGAGAGTATCGTTAGAATTAATATTTGTGATCATTTATTTTCTAACGAGCGTCTTAGAAAACGGTTTATGTAATAAGAACCGTAATATTTAAAATGATTGTTGTAATCATTTGTTAAAAACGATTTATCTACATAAACCAAAATGTGTTTTAAACACGTATTTATTATCATTTATTCTCTAATGAATGTGTTAGAAACGGTTTCTTCTATAAATCCAAAAGTATTAATCAAAATATTAAAAGATATTAATTAGTATAATAATAATATTTTTGGATTTTATGCTCTTGACTTTTGTGATCAAGACATAAAATAAATACGATATATTTTTAAAATAGTTGCAAAGCTATGAAATGTGTGAATAAATAAAACATGTGTTTTGCAATCTAAAACGGTTAACTACTCATGGGAGAAGTAACAGGTCTCGAACCACATAATTGTCTCGATGAGATTATTCAGGAAAAAAACAACTTGAGGTTGTTGTGAATAGAAATAATTATTCAAATACAACTACTTATGAATAAGATAATTTATACATAACGTTGTTGTTTTTTCCGGTTTTGACTATTTGAATTAGAGTTTCAAGATAAGATAAGAAACTTGATTGTATGGGTGGATGAAGTATATTGAGGGAGTACCTCAAGACATGTCATAAAATCAATATCATTGCTAATGATGAAAGTGTTATAGATAATAACATTTTGAGATTTGATGTATAGATGTAACTTTTATCCGTTTAAATTTTTATTAAAAAGAGTTTTACACTTTTACGTTTCATTTTCGGTTGTATTATTATTTGTGTTCAACATCTTAAGATAACACATTCAATATTTACAAAGAAATAAATTAATTTCTATTATTACTTTCAAAATAATTTTGAGGGAAATAATTTAAACGGAAATATATAACTTTAAACGGATAGTGCAATAAGAGATTTGCATAGAAAACAACATGAGAGTTGTTGAATTGTTTTTAAGTGTTGAAGATGAGACATCAAATGTCATACAATATCATGAGATCGAAAATATGATGAGTGTATCATGAGATCGAAAATATGATAAGTATATTGAGATAAAATACACAAGTATGAGATATGCCGATAAACTTCATTTGAAATTATCATAAAAATTCACAAGTGTGGATAAATATACATATGAAAGCAATATATGTTATCTTTAATGAATTTTTCTAAATTCATTTTGAAAGATCTGAATGTTGATGCGTGTACCATCTTAATGTTGTTAAAGTTATGTGGAGGATTTTTCTTTCGTTTGGGAAAGTATCCTAGTTATACATAGCTTAAAGGGAACAACAATACATGTGTGCCAATAACTCTAGGCAAACTTTATGAATTGCATATTATGTAGTGTCAATATGTTTGACTCTATCTTAGTGTAATATTGATTGTAGACGAGTTTTGTTTATCTTGTTAATGATAAATGTGTTCACCAAAGTGAATTGAATCAATACTTATTACTAAGTCTTTATAAGTCAAAGGGAATATAGTGCCCTTTACACTTCGCACACTCGCACTGTTGTGCTTGAAAGTCGGTTGAGTAGTTTTGAAAGATGCTATTGAGATCTTGGTGTTAACTCAATGCCAACTACTGAAGTGTGTGTACGCTAGATGTAAGGCCCCGTTCCCGGAGACCTCATATTTGGTCATTCACAGCATTAAATACATTAAACATTATAAATTTACAAGCTTAAGCAGCGGAATTATTTTAGCAAAAGCCATTCATTTCATTAAAAACACTGTTGTTGAGCAATACACTATTGTTTAACCGAATACAAAAGATTTGTTTAATTGCATTACAAAACAACAGCAAAAACAAGTATGAATGGATGTCAGTCTTTCCCTGCCGAGTAGCTTCACCCTCATGCCATCCTCAGCAATGTTTACCTGCCAACTGAAAATGTATAAAAGTCAGCGTTGCTGAGTGAGTTCTTGTTTTAGAAGTAATAAAATGTTTTCTGTAAGGTATACATATGAAAATACTTCTTTTTATGAAATTTCATCTCTTTATACGTGAGCACACATTAACTATACAACCAGGTAATGCTTCTTCTCTTTAGTGTATGTTTTGTTTATTCTGTACTATTTTATCTTTATCTTTTACTGTCTATGTGGACCAATGAGCAATACCCTAAACTATATGCGCGGGGGAAATGGTGTTGGGCCCTCTGTTTCCTTAATGGGCTGTAAATACTATACACAAGGCCAGCCCAGTCACCTAGGGTACGCTGCAAAGGTCCGCCAATCTCAATTGACTGGCCTCGTGTGCATAATAGGGTAGCTAACCCGTATCACAGTTGAGCTAACGATAACATGGTCGTGCACCTCCTATAAGCTTGCAAGACTTGTTAACATTTTAATTAAGTTCCACTTCTCTTCTTCATTGCTCTTTCGCTTTATTATTATTAGTAATACTTTACGTTACGATAATAAACACACGACATAAAGTCATACACTAATAGTAGTAATAATAATAATAATAATTATAATAATAATAATACGGAACAATCATAAAACAATCATAATCATGCATGAAACTAAGCATTAATAAGCCCTAGTCAAACCTCAGTCAAAACCATCATAGCACACACTCCCAAAAATTTCGTAATAAATTCTAAGTGTTTAGGCGCACCAATACTATTTGGGCGCATGAGCCCTGTTTGGTCGTTTCATCATTATGCAGGCGCATCAGCCAACACTTAACCGTTTTAACACTTAGGCGCATGAACTATTTAGGCGCATGAACTATTTAGGCGCATGAACTATTTAGGCGCATGAACTATTTAGGCGCATGGATACTATTGGGGCGTATGGTCCATTCGGACGCATGGACACTTAGGCGCATGGCCATTCGGACGCATGAACACTTAGGCGCATGGGGTTTTGGGCGGTTGGGCATACTTAGGCAGTTGGCCGTTGGGCGCATGGGAACACTGTTTAGGCGCATGGCCCACTCTTGGGCGCATGGCCAACACTTAGTCGTCCGATTACAAATTCTAGGCGCATGAACCACTGTTCAAGCGCATGAGTTACACTTAAACATTTCTAAGGCATTTCCAGGCGCATGAGCCTATATAGGCGCATGAACCTTCCGCTCAACATGTTTCTAGGATATTTTCGAACCCAAACATCAAGCCTATTTGCTCTAAGCTTACCGAGGTTATTCTAAGCATGAACAACATAATAACACCTAATGAACATCATCAAACATGCATAATACATACGGGTATACATACATAATATGTAAGGATTCCTTAAGTCTGATGCAACCCAAAACATCCAAAGTGTCTCAGCAACATGCACTAAAACTAAAGTGAAGAATGCTTCAGAATTTTTACACAATACATTAGAAAACATTCTAAGTGTAAAATCTTCCGAAGCCAAGACCAATATCTTCCGAAACCAAACATGAAGTCTTCCGAAGCTTCAAGAGACAAAGTCTTCCGAAGCTTCACCCTATGAAGACAGATTTCTTCCGAAGACTTTTAGTACACATGCTTTATATGATGTACTGTTCCATAAAGCACCTTTTCCGCTGCATCTTTGATAAGTCACCAACTTACAAGAGTTGGTGAAAAGGTCCATGCTTTTGGTAACTGTACATTGAGGTCTTGAGTCTGAAACTTTCCACTTTATGTACTTTATCCTTTTTGTAATGTATAAGGATGTGAGCTATGGCATGTCATAGTCACAAGGTCAAAAGGCAGATATGCCTTTTGATTCTACAATTGATTTTGTTAGTGTCTAGTCAATTGTATCCAGCTGGCTTTCATAGTATAGCCGGCTGTAGGTTGTAGTATAAGTATTTCAAGTTTCTTGTATCTTCAATATACTTTGTAACACTTGTAAAAGAACTTGAGAAAGCAATATACTGCATCCTTGAAAACCATATTCTCCTGTTCTGTCTCTTGCTTTACTTGTGTTCTTTGTATCACTTTTGGTTAACCCAGTTTACTGTTTGATTAGAGTTTAGATAATCTCCTCGTTGTGCTGTTGTGTTGTAATTGTGTTCAAACCCTTAAACGATCCTGCAATTGGTATCAGAGCATTCAGGCTCTTGATATAAGATCTAACCATCTTAAGATCCCTCACACACACAAAAACTAAACTCTTCAAATGGCTTCCATCTCAAAGACTGATATGGAGACTGGAACCATGAACAAATCCCCACTGATCACTCTTGATGATTTTGACACCTAGTGCATGAGGATGGAAGGCTTCATCAGGTCTCTTGACTCAAGAATATGAGAATCTGTTGAAAATGGACCTTTCATACCCAGCACCCCCTCTGCTACTGGTGCTGGTATGATTCCTAAAGATATGGCCAACTACTCAGATGAAGATATAAAAAGAGTAGAGATTGACAGGAAGGCCATGACTGCTCTTCAGACTGCTCTCCCAAACTCTGTATACAGAGGTTTTAAGAAGTGCAAAACAGCTAAACAGCTATGGGATGCACTAAAGCTGATGTATGAAGGCTCCTCTGAAGCCAAGGAGAACAAGAAAGATCTTCTGAAGCAGCAGTTTGAAAATTTCACCTTTAAAGCAGGTGAAACCATGACCCAACAATACTTCAGGTATGTTGAGATTGTGAATACCCTAGTGGATGGAGGAGTTCCTCTTGAGAACAGAGACATTGTAAGGAAGTTCATGTCCTCACTTCCTAGGCAATGGACACACTATTGTGTGGTGATCAAGAGGACTGAGAACCTTAAAACTCTTACTCTGACAGAGTTATATGGGATTCTCAGTGGATACCAGATGGAGATGAACATACAAGGTTCATCTGGCAACTCCAACAATCAAATGGGTTTAGCCCTTCATATGATTGAAAGGGACAGCATAGAACCCCAACATCATCTCTTATGCTACCCTGACAACTCACAAAAGGGTCCTTTCATCACCTTCCCGGAGACACCAAGGGAAAACTTTACTCAAGGAAGTCCATTCCAAGAGACAAGTTCTTCTCAGGCCTTTGTGTCTACTGATGAAAGCTGTGGGAATATCTCTTCACTCTTGAAGACCTGGACTGCATTCATCCAGATGACCTGGAATACATGGAGATAGTTCAGCAGATGGCTCTCCTCACTCACAGAGCCAAGAAGTTCTACAAGAGAACAGGAAGAAGATTTCCAAGCAATGCTACCAGTGGAAAGTTTGGGCTGGATAAAAGCAAAGTTAAGTGTTATAACTGTAACCTTATGGGTCACTTTGCTAGGGAGTGTAAGGCACCTAAAGCAAATGGGGGCCAAACACCACCCAGACCAAACTACACTGACAAAGCTCCTCAGTCTGAGAAGCCTAAGCACATGCTGCTGTTGCTGTTGAAGAAGGAGGCTTTGACTGGAGTTTTCAGGCGGAAGATGCTTCTCCAAACCAAGCACTGATGGCTGACCATGATGAAGCCAAGGAACAGCTCAAGACAAACGGAAACGTCTGGATAATTGACAGTGGCTGTTCCAGGCACATGACAGGCAATAGGTCTCTACTCCATAATTTTGAGAGAATGATGGAGGACCAGTTGCTTTTGGAGGAGATGAAGGTGGTTACATTTCTGGAAGGGGCAAGGTCACAAATGGTAAGCTCAGCATTGAAAAGGTAAACTTTGTTAAGGAGCTTGGGTACAATCTTCTGAGTGTATCCCAATTTTGTGATCAAAGACATAACATGCTCTTTACTGAGCATGAGTGCATTGTTCTCAAGCCTGGTGTGGTCATTCCTCATGAGCACATCCTGCTCAGAGCCCCTAGGAAAGGGAACATGTACAAGATGGATTTGCAAGAAACATCTCCCTCTGGAGAAGTTTCATGCTTTCTATCTAAAGCCAATAGTGATGAGTCTTTCCTATGGCATAAAAGAATGTGCCATATAAACTTTAAAAACATGAATAAATTGATTAAGCATGATCTGGTAACTGGAATGCCAAAGAAAGAGTTTACAAGTGATGATCATTGTGTTGCATGCCTGAAAGGGAAGCAACATAAGACATCCCATAAGCCTAAGGAAATAAACTCCATCACTACACCCTACACTTGTTACATATGGATCTCTTGGTCCCACCAGTGTAATGAGTTTAGGAAGGACCTTATACTGTCTAGTGATCACAGATGATTTTACAAGATTCACTTGGGTCTTTTTCCTTAGAACTAAAGATGAGACTCCTGAGATTCTAAAGAATTTCATCTTAAAGATTGAGAATCAATGTGATCACAAGGTCAAAACCATAAGATGTGATCAAGGAACTGAATTCAAGAACCAAATCCTTGATACATTTTGTGATGAAAAGGGTATTACAAGACAATACAGTGCTCCCAGACTTCTCAGCAAAACGGAGTTGCTGAGAGGAGAAACAGACACTTATTGAAGCTGCAAGACTATGTTGTCTGACTCTAAACTGCCTATTACCTTCTGGCAGAGGTAGTTAATACTGTTTGCTATGTGCAAAACAGAGTTTTAGTAGTTAAGACACATGGTAAGACTCCTTATGAACTTTGGCACAAGAGGAAACCTTTCATTGGTTTTCTCAGTCATTTGGATGTCCCTGCACCATCTTGAATACCAAAGATCAAGTTGCCAAGTTTGCTGAGAAATCAGACGATGGACACTTCATTGGATACTCTTCCCAAGCTAAAGCTTATAGAGTATACAATCTCAGAACTAGAATTATTGAGGAGTCAGCCAATGTGACTTTCAATGAGCACACACCTAGTGTGGCTGGTTCTGGTCCGGATTGGCTATTTGATCTTGATTTAGTTACCAACTGTTTTAATAATCTTGTGAGCATGTTTCAGATCTGCAGAAAATTTAAACACAGGTGATCCTGATCCAAGATTTGAGCTAGGAAGACCTTCAACTCACACACCTTCAGCTCCATTGAAACTACTTCAGCAAATGAGGTTTCTCAGCACAACAATGACAAATCCAGCTGATACATCTGGCATGCCTTCAAATTCCAGCTCAGAGGCTTCTCAACCAGATAAAGACATCTCAATTGCAGAAGACAACAATGGTGATGGTGATAGTGATCAAGAATTTCTTGATGCTAATAACCATACCATAGATGACAACATCAATGATGTCACACACTCATTGGATCAAGTTAATCTTGATAGGTGTGATAATGTGGAGGATCAATCTTCAAGACCAGATCTAAATTTCTCAAATTTGGATCTATCTCAGCAACTTGCTGTGATCCCTCAGCTAAGGATCCACAAGTCTCATCCTACCACAAACATCATTGGAGATGTTATCTCCGGGGTAAAGACAAGAGGGCAAACCCATGAAGCAAATGTTTGTCTTCACTCTTGTTTTCTATCCCAGTTAGAGCCAAAGAAAGTTGAGGAGGCTCTAAAGGATGGAAGTTGGGTTGAAGCTATGCAACAAGAGCTGCTTCAATTCAAAAGGCAAAAGTTTGGAACCTTTGTCCTCTTCCTCATGGGAGACTACCATTGGAACCAAATGGGTTTTTAGGAATAAGAAGGATGATAGAGGAATCATCATTAAGAACAACGCAAGACTAGTGTTCAAGGATACACACAAGAAGAAGGGATTGATTACACTGATGTCTTTGCTCCTGTAGCAAGACTAGAAGCTGTTTGGATATTCCTGACATTTGCTGCATCCAAGAATTTCAAAGTCTATCAACTTGATGTAAAGTGTGCTTTCTTATATGGAGTGATTGATGAGGAGGTTTATGTCAAACAACCACCTGGTTTTGTAGATCCTGATCATCCTGATTATGTCTGCAAGCTTGACAAAGCTCTTTATGGGCTGCATCAGGCACCCAGGAAGTGGTATTGACACTGTCTGAGTATCTCTGTAAACATGGATACAGGAGAGGTACTATAGATGGAACTCTCTTCATCAAAGGACAAGGAAAAGACATTCTGCTAGTTCAAGTATATGTGGATGACATCATCTTTGGTTCAACCAATTCAAAGCTCTGTAAAGACTTTGAAAAGCTGATGAAAGACAGATTTGAAATGAGTTCAATGGGAGAACTCAACTTCTTTCTGGGAATTCAAGTGAAGCAGGTTGAAGATGGCATCTTCATAAGTCAGTCAAAGTATGTTCAAGATATACTCAAGAGATTCAACATGACTGATTGTAAGATTGCTAAGACACCCTAGCCAGAAACCACTCCCTTGGTCCAGATCTTGAGGGGAGTGTGTAGATGAGCACTTATACAGGGCTATGATTGGGTCTCTTATGTATCTTACAGCTAGCAGGCCTGATATCATGTTTGCTACATGTATTTGTGTAAGATATCAAGCAAACCCTAAGATGTCTCACTTAATTACTGTGAAAAGGATTTTAAGATACCTCAAAGGTGCTTCAACACTTGGTCTATGGTATCCAAAGAATCCTAATTTCAATCTGTATGCCTATACAGACAGTGATTATGGTGGTTGCAACATGACTGCAAAGTCTACATCTGGGGGATGTCAATTCCTTGGTGGAAGGGTTGTCTCATGGCAATAGAAGAAACAATCCTGTGTGTCTGCATCAACTGCTGAGGCTGAATACATTGCTGCTGCAAGCTGCTGTGGTCAAGTGCTTTGGATTCAAAATCAGATGCTAGACTATGGATTTAACTTCAAAGAGACTCCTATCCACATAGACAACAATAGTGCTATCTCTATCACTGAGAACCCTGTGCAGCACTCAAGGACCAAACACATCAACATCAGGTATCATTTAATAAGAGATAACTATGAAAAGGGATTAATTAAACTAGTCAAAGTTCACACAGATGAACAATATGATGATCTGTTCATAAAAGCTTTTGATGAACAGAGATTTAAGTATCTGATATCAACTATTGAGATGATTAACTTTGAGTAGACTTTTTCTTAAAACTAATTCTAATTATTTCTTCTTAAAAATTTGTGCGTCCTAAGTTGTCTAGTTCATCACTTTCATAAGCTCATGTTTTCTTTGAATGTAAAACTCTTTTTGAAGACTTTCCTTAGATTCTTGAAAATTTTCTGATACTTCGGAAGATAACGTTTTACTTTCGGAAGAAAAATATGTCTTCAAAATAAATGACTGTCTAAGAGATTTTACCTTCGGAAGAAGTCAAAATCTATCTTCCGAAGCTTAAAATTCTTAACTTAGACACTTATTCATTTTTAAGGACTTTTTCCTTCCGAAGAAAAATTACTTTCGGAAGCTTTGTTCATTCTTATACAAAGCATCCAAGAGTTTATTTCTATTCTGAAGCATAAATCTTCAAGACTCTCAGGAAAATTCTTCCGAAGCCATTTTAGCTTCGGAAGCTTTTTCAATCAAAACTTCCGAAGACAAATTACCTTCGGAAGCTTTTCGAATTCCAAGAAAAATACTTTTTGAGCAAAAAGGTAAACTACTTTTTCAGAGGTGGGACCGACATACGGATTTCAAAGTTTATCCTCTTTCATTAAACTTTATCTGAAATCCTTCTCTCTCATATAAACCCAACGGTTTACCCCTCTTCTATCATCTGCTTTTCTTCCAAACCTAAAACCCAAAGCTTTCTCTCTGAAATTTCTTTCCCATTTTTTCTCTTCATCTCTGAGCTACCTCACAATGGCTGACCTTGCTCACAGAAATGATCCTAACTTTGCCATGCAACTACACAGACAACACAATCAGGTTGCTCTGTTATGCTCTGACAAAGATCCTCATTTCTCAGAGGTTTGCCGTTTCTTGTCTTTGTCTCACTACTTCACCTCCCTAACCATTGACCCTACTCTATATGAGGATCACTTGCTTGAATTCTGGAAGACCTGCCAAGAGGTCATTATGGATGGGGAGAAGGCACTGTCTGCCACAGTGCAGGGGAGAACAATCTTCATCACTCCGGCCATCATCAACCGACATCTTCAGCTGGATGATGAAGAAGGTGAAGTGTTCTTCCCAAAGGAAGCAGTTAATCATTCCTTCGAGCAGATGGGCTATGAAGGAGATTTCTCTGTAAAGACCTTCAGGAAAGGGAAGGTCTCATCCCAGTGGAAATACCTGCTCCATGTGGTTATCACAGCTTATCAAACAGCATGGTGGATGGGACCAGATTCCTGAGGATCTCTCCTTTATAGTTCATGGAATGATTCAGGGGGTCAAGTTCAGGTATTCACAATTTGTTTATACTAATTTACTTGCAAACTTAGACTCCTTAGAATACTACATGTTTCCTAGATATGTTCAACACATTCTCAACTGTGAACTGGGCTCACAGTTGAGGGAACAGGTAATATTCTTAAATTGGGACAGATGAAGCCCGGCATCTTTAAATCATGAAGAAGCCAACTGTAGGCTTCTCAGGGTAGAAACAGCCCTAGTCCCTAAAATGTTAGAGCTCATTGCTCAAGGTGACAACCTAGCAGTCCAAGCTAGTGTTGAACCCACACCTACTGCTCTCCAACCCTCTACACAACCTCAAATCTCCATCACCTACCAAAGAAAATCCAAACGAACCCCTGCTCAGACTATTTAGTCTGTGGAGGCCCCCATATACTCACCAATACAGGAAGAAGTGGATACTGGAGCTCCCACTTCTCCTGAGGAGCAGACCACTCCCATTGTTTCAAGAATCAGTGATGAGGTTCCTCATGCTCACACTGATGAGCTCACTAGCCAACAGCCTTAAGCTCTCACTTTGAGTCTCAACACTCAAGTGAACAACCTTCAGGGGACAGCTACCATCCCCAGCCTTTTGATCTCAACCAACCAATTCCAACCTATCCTTCTATACTGATGAAAACTTAGGATTCAGTGAGTACCATGAGTCTCTCTTCCATCCCCTACTCAAAGAGAGATGAGTACTTCTGACTCTCCTCAGTCTATCCCACATCAGTCACCTATTACTGAGGTGGACACTTCTGAACCTGTTCAGGATGTCCATATGGAAGAGGCTCTCACTTTTGAAAGTGATTACATCATTAAGACCTCAACCATGGCAACTCAGCCCTCTGGCATCTCAACTGAGGCTGTCAGTGAGCAGAGGAAAACCAGCAGCCAAGAAACTCAAGCTGGTGGTGAGCGAGAGGACTTTGGTCCAATCATCTCATCCCCTAGTGATCCTCTGATGAAGATGAGGGGAACTTGAGACTAAAGGTGCAGAAATTGTCAAAAACATGCACCTATTTAGTCTCTAAGGTTAGTCACTTGGAATCTCAGGTGACTACCTTACAAAACAGGGTCAATGATCAGCAACTTCAGATTTCATATCTAAAGAAAAAACTAGCTGGGAGACCTTAAGGAGAGCTCAACCAGGAACACAAGAACCTGTGGAAGTGATTGACTTATCCTCCAGCTCACCTATGCAAGTAGGTGATGCTACCAAAAGGGGAGAAAGTTATTACAATCACAGAACCTGGGAGTTCTTCAAAGAGAATGGACATAGAGGACTCACCATCCTCACTTGCTGTTATGCATTCTCAGCAACTTCCTCAAGTTCACATTAATGTGGACTCTATAGACTCAATCATCAGGAGTCTCTTTGAGGAAGGTATACCAAGGGCTGTCTCATCTCCACCACAAGACTGGCAACTACATCATAAGGTGGAGGTATGATGAGGACAGAAGAGCCCTTATACTTCACAGAGTTCAAGGCCAACAAGAAGTCTTTCAGTTCCAAAGCCTGAGCTTCTATAAAAGACTGGATTTAGTCAACATGCCACTTGTCAATCCAAGCAAATCTAGACAAGCTGACAGGCTGGCTCAAAGAATCCAAGACAGGATCCTTGCAGAGTTCTCTCTAAGAAGGAGACTTAGGCAATCAGGCAATGTCATCGGTCAACTGGATGTTGAGGTGGACCCTAAGATTAGTTTCATAGGGGAAACCTGGCTGAAGGCCCAGTGGTAGAACTTGAGACCCTTGTCTCACCATCAACAACTGCTGCAGAGGTCCAAACTCCATCTGAGACACCTGCTGGTGAAGGTGTTTCTCAGCCTCTCTCTGGCCAGAGCATGGAAGCTACACCAAGCAATGAAAGCCAAGCCTCAATCCACCCTGAGTCACAAAGGTCTGTTGGTGACAAGGGAAAAGGATAATGACTCCTGAGGAAATTGAGGAAGAGAGAGAGAGGAAAAGAAGGCTAAGGGGAGAAAGTTCTTCTGGGTCATCTAAATTCATGCAAGCTGCAATCAGGGCTGCCCCCAGACCAAACACTAAAGATGATGAGTTAAGGGGAGTCAGGATTACCTATTTACAGACCAGGAACTATGATGTTGATGAAATCATCTCCCTCCCCTTAGAAGAGTTGAATGAGCTGGCTGACATGGAAGTGTCAAGAGAGATAAAGGAGAAAGAAGATGCAAGTTACTTCTCCAATTCAAAGAGGAGAAGAGACAGAAAAGACTTTACAAGCATACTCCCACTCTCTCTCCAGTTCAAGAAAGTCCTGCACAGGAAGATGGTGCTCACAAGAACCTTAGGTAGATAAAGAAGAGGATAGAATCAAAATGATAAACTACCTGAGTGCCACAGGCTTCTATCAGGCAAATGCACTTCTTCCCCTGTCCTATGACTTCATTGAGTTCGAGTACTTAAAGCAACTTGAGCTTGAGCTAGTCAAAGAAAGAAAAACAACCAAAAGGAAGCTAAGGGAAGAAGCTGCAAAGTCAAGAGCCATCACTCAAAAGAATGCAAAGAAGTCTGCTGACAGACAAAGAATGATGAGCTTCTTGAAGTCATATGGATTCTCCGGAAGGAGACTTGGTCCCATGTCTCTATCTACAATGGATGAGCATATAAGGGTGATCAAGCAGAAGATTAAAAGTGGTGAATTGATTGACTTGCACTCTCTTCCAAGTCAAGTCCCACCTGAAGTGGAGGTCAAGTTTGAACAACCAGAGACACCTGAACCAGAACCTCCAGCTGAGCCTCAGCAAACTTCATCTTCTGATCCAAGACAGGGTCAAACTCCCTCTCCTTCTGAACCTGTGAGGGAGGAACACCCAACTGAGAAAGACACTGATAATCAACATGGTGCTGCAGACCAGTCTTCTCAGTTAAAGACATTAAAGAGGAAGAAGAAAATGGCTTCTAAACCAAAGACTAAAAAGAAGAAGCCAAAGTCATCTACCTCTACACCCCAGGCTGAATCAGATCAATCTGAGGAAGTGCATGATGAGGCAACCAAATCAACTCCTATGCAAGTGGCTCCTCTAGCAACTGAGACATCTATCATGTCCTGGACTTATTCTACCAATCCAGAAAGATGGCATGTTGTCAGAGATCAAGGTGTTGAGAATGTCTACTCCTGGCAAGACATAACCAACTTACCTCTGCATGATCTCTTTGAAATGAGAAGATACTATGAGAGTCTTGATAATCCTGACCACCAAATGAAGAAAGGAATGGTCTTGATTGTACTGAAGACTACCAACATCTGAAGATCTTCTAAGTGTTTTGGTAGCATCAGCCTAGGGGGAGTTTGTAAGGATTCCTTAAGTCTGATGCAACCCAAAACATCCAAAGTGTCTCAGCAACATGCACTAAGTACTGAAGTGAAGAATGCATCGGAAGTTTTACACAATACATTAGAAAACATTCTAAGTGTAAAATCTTCCGAAGCCAAGACCAATATCTTCCGAAGCCAAACATGAAGTCTTCCAAAGCTTCAAGAGACAAAGTCTTCCAAAGCTTCACCCTATGAAGACAGATTTCTTCCGAAGACTTTTAGTACACATGCTTTATCTGATGTACTGTTCCATAAAGCACCTTTTCCGCTGCATCTCTGATAAGTCACCAACTTACAAGAGTTGGTGAAAAGGTCCATGCTTTTGGTAACTGTACATTGAGGTCTTGAGTCTGAAACTTTCCACTTTATGTACTTTATCCTTTTTGTAATGTATAAGGATGTGAGCTATGGCATGTCATAGTCACAAGGCCAAAAGGCAGATATGCCTTTTGATTCTACAATTGATTTTGTTAGTGTCTAGTCAATTGTATCCAGCTGGCTTTCATAGTATAGCCGGCTGTAGGTTGTAGTATAAGTATTACAAGTTTCTTGTATCTTCAATATACTTTGTAATACTTGTAAAAGAACTTGAGAAAGCAATATACTGCATCCTTGAAAACCATATTCTCCTGTTCTGTCTCTTGCTTTACTTGTGTTCTTTGTATCACTTTTGGTTAACCCAGTTTACTGTTTGATTAGAGTTTAGATAATCTCCTCATTGTGTTGTTGTGTTGTAATTGTGTTCAAACCCTTGAACGATCCTGCAATACATAAATATTGTAAAATCGTTTTAATACATTTCAGCCCCAAAAAGTTTAAAACAAGTAAAACCGGGGTCTAGAAACTCACCTGGTGCAACTTTGGGTGTATCTTCCTTCTAACCTGTATGCAAATGAGTTCAAACACCTAGAAACCCACCAACACACACACACACGAAGACACAAAAACAAACACATAAGCATATAACCGAGACAAACCCATCATGAACACTTAGAAACTTCGAATTCTTACCTTGAATTCAACCTCTTCTTCTTCTTCTTCAACCGAGAGTTTTCTGCTCTCACTCTCTCTCTAACCGAATTAAAAGGTGAAAAGTAACATGGTGTGGGCGGCCATGTTGCTTTTGTACCAACTTTTATTCTTTTTGTCCTTTTGACACCTTTAACCCCTCAACTTGGGTTAAATTTCATTTCCTACTTTTATTCTTCATTTCTTATCTTTCTTTTAAAAGAATAACGGGTGTTACAAGTCCACCCCCTTATTTAGGTTCGTCCCCGAAACATGTTATTCCTCAAACAGATGAGGGTAATGCTACCTCATCTCCTCCTTAGTCTCCTATGTAGATTCGGATCCCTTCTGTGCTTCCACTGTACACGCATAAGGGGAACCACTTTCTTCCTCAACCTCTTCTCTTTACGATCGATGATTGCCACCAGTTGCTCTACATAATTGAGCCATTCATCTACTTTAATGTCTTCCAGTAGTACAACCACGTCTTCATTGGCTAAGCACTTCCTCAAATGAGATACATGGAATATGGGATGGATTCCACTTAACTCATCTGGAAACTCCAATCTATAGGCCACCTCTCCTACTCGAGCAATGATTCAGAAAGGCCTATATACCTTGGGCTCAACTTGCCCCACTTCCTGAATCGGATAATACCCTTCCAAGGTGAGACCTTCAACATAACCCGGTCACCCACCTGGAACTTAATCGGTATGCGTCGTTTATCCGCATACGACTTCTGCCTATCTTTGGTTGCCTTCTTGAAGGATTTATCTTCTCGAGCTTCTCAGTCGTTGTCACACCCCAACCTTGATGGCGGAAACGTCGAGATGTGAGGGTTAAGATTGTTCACAACCACATAACGCTATATTTAAATGTAATATTAAAATTATAAGTTTCAAAAGGCATTACAAACATAACTCTCAAACATAAAATAAGTTCCAAACAAAACAAAACATTACACAAACATTTTGTTTAATTAACTAGGTCCAAGTCCTAGTTTTATTGCAAGCTTCGAAAGACCACTTTAAACTTGGGGGTTACTTGAAACATGATAAAAATAAAAGGTCAACTATAAATAGTTGGTGAGTTTCTAAGGTTTTCATACATAATATGATAAAGTTATAAGTAGCAATTCATGTCATAGGTTATAAGTTAGTAAGGTTATAGAACACATATTGTTACAACCAAATCTCGACTTGATTACAAGTATATAAGATTGGCTAAGTGTACTTAGTTCCCATGATGAACAAGCATACGTCATTAGGAGTCGGCAATACATTGACTTTAGCACCAAATAGGCTTGTCAGGCCCAAAGATCTAAGACGTCGCCAGGCTAGCAATAGTTAATGATTGTAAACCGCCAGGCTAGGAATAGTTAATGATTGTAAACAAACTATGTATCTCATATAATCACTTACAACACACAAATAACCATGACAAAATATAAAGATGAATTGCAAGTGCTTTACAAGTCTCAAACGTTTATAAGTGTATGATGTATAAGTATCATGTTTCACCCCAAAATAGTGTGAAATAAAGTAGAAAGGAGGCAAGGAAACTCACATGGTCAAATAAGTATTAGGACGACGATTAATAAGAATAATAATAGGTGTTGTTCCAACGTGAATCGTCACAAGACACCTAAATATATATGTTCACAAGGTTAAAGTTTTACAATAAGTTTAATGAATTAACATGGACTAGGTTCAGTTTGATGTTTGGGGTTTTATCAATTATATTTAATAATTGGGGAAACAATTATATTTTCGTGAGAACAATATATTTATATTTTATATAAAGATATACAATAAGTATAACATTTATAATAATTTTGTAATATTTATAAAGTTTAAATAAAGTTTTATAATTAAATAAAATGAGCACGATTTAAACAATAACTTAAATAAATAATGGTTGAAATAATAAACTAGTATTTTAAGTCTAAATTTCATAGAATATATATTAACTATAACATTCACTTTAGAATTTTAAATAAAATATAAGAACATTTTATAAATAAATTGCAGAAAAATATTTAAATGGTTTAAAATACACGAAATTTATAAAATGATATTTTTACAATTTTTAGAATTTATATATATATATATATATATATATATATATATATATATATATATATATATATATATATATTTTAAAAGTTGCAAAACAAGCTAAAAAATTGTTGGAGGTCACTGGGTTCGAACCCTTGACCTCTAAGTGGGAAAGTGAACATGGAACCATTGAACCAAAGCTTCAACCGCAATAGATACCGCATTTTAATTCTTAAATACAAACTCAAACAAAAACCCCTAAATCCTTAAGAACCCTAGATCGGTGTGAACCAAAATTGAACATTAAATCGATGTTAATAACCAAATAACAATGTGGCTTTTGTTTCCCGTGCTTAATCGAGCATATCCATGTATTTAACTTACCCGAATAGGTTCGAATTGAAGAGGGACTCAACGATAAGCAAGTCGTGGCCACATACAAATCGAATTGATGTCCAAATGGTGATGATAGACGAATTCGTTGCACAGAAACCTTCCTAAGAACTTAATGGATGAAAGCCCTCTGTCAATTGAAGTTAATAATGCTCGAAAGGGAGGTTTTAATCGAGTTGCAGGTGCGATGAAAAAGGGTAATCGAAGGAGATGTTTGTGTTTGATTCAGGTGAAATTGAAGAGTGTTAACGTTTAGGAACATTTAGATGATTGATTAGATGAGTTTAATTAGGTTATTATTATGATTTAAGGTTCAATCGGTTATGGAGTTGAAGGTGTCGGTTACATGTTCGATTAAGCCCATTAACCGACGTTTATTTGCGTTTAATTGTGCCCTTTGGGTTCGAATCGTGTTCTAGAGGGGTCCGGAACGGTTTCGGGATCAAGAAACGACCAATTTTTGTCGTTTATGAGGTGGCCGGAGCCTGGCCGGAGCTTGGCCGGAGCTCCCACCGGAAAATCGGGTAGGAGAGGGGGGTTGGTTTGTGTTTTCATTAATTACACATATGGTCCCTCTAGTTCATTTTGTATCATATGAAAAGGTGGCCGGAACCCAGCCTCTTCTTCATCTTCTTCTTCAACCCGAGAGTTTTCTGCTCTCACTCTCTCTCTAACCGAATGAAAAGGTGAAAAGTAACATGGTGTGGGCGGCCATGTTGCTTTTGTACCAACTTTTATTCTTTTTGTCCTTTTGACACCTTTAACCCCTCAACTTGGGTTAAATTGCATTTCCTACTTTTATTTTTCATTTCTTATCTTTTTTTTAAAAGAATAATCCGGTGTTACACTAGATTGGTATCGAGCTTTCATTTGAGTTGCTACCAACCTATTTTGGTAATGTCGAGTTCTGGTAGTTACTACTGACTGACTACTGCTGAGTTGGTTTTGAGGCGATTACCGGGTCTAGCGTTATGACTGGTAACTTGCTTGTGGATGAGAGGTTTAAAGGAAAACGAGTTATGTTCCTAAATAGAATGTTGACTAATAAGTCTCATGATTTGTCTATAATAAGATATGGATATGGACAAGGGATACTGTTTTATTCTTTAAAGTTGTGAAGGATCAGAATGATGCATCTTCTGTCCACATGCTAAAGTACTGTAGTCTCAAGCATGCTAGCCTAGTACTTATCAATTATGATGCTCTAAGGAGGTTAATTAGGTATAGACAAAGTTGAAAGAGGATACTCATTCGATTAAGGAGTTTGATATAACCTGGAAAACTTAACTAACTAGATAATGTTATCTAGTATACAAAGCCTAATGAGGAGGACTCAATTTTCTTGGTTTGTCCGATAGCAAACCTCACATTGAAATCAAATTGCAAGAAATGTGGGGGCTATGCCATTTTAAAAACAACCCTTTAGGGTATGTAAAATGGTTTTATGAGAAATTTTCTCAAACCTATTTAGAAAGGGAGAACCTTTCATTACCTTATATGGATATTATCTAATAACACTTAAATGTGGGGGTTTCTTGCATTTGAAAATAAAATGTTAGCAATATGGATTTCGACAATCCAAAGATATTGCAAACACATGATCTAGTGTAGTACACAAAGGTCATAAGAAGTCTATGATAAACTCAAATTCTAATTGGCAAGATTTAGAATCTTGATAGATGTCTACTACTAAAGACATAAAAGAGATGTGTTCGTCTTGAAATAAGAATTGTATTCTTCAAATACACTTAGAAGTTTCACAAAAGACATAATTTACTTATGAGTTAAGAACACATCATGAAAACTTATCTCCATTGAAGTTATCTATATCAACTTGACAAAATGATATATAATAATTTTGGATCCAAAAAACCAGTGGGTTGAAACGAGATGAAATAGAGAGGAATTGGACTAAAGCCTGTAGAAAAAAGGGGAATATGAGGGAAACCTAACCTAGTTGACCTGAGATCCCAAGATCTAGGTTCAATAGGACAACTTAATCATATGACCAACGGAGTCACTATAGGGGAGTACCCTAAAACAAAAGGGAGTGATGAACTTCCTAGTCCATTCACTCTGGGGGAGTACCCCGAACCAATGACCAAAGAAAGGTTACGTATATTCAGGTTAAATGATTATGGGAATCAATATAACCATAATGTTTTTAATGGTTCATGGAATCATCTATGTTAGAGAGAAGTGGGGTCGCTTCGAATGGATTTGTGGGGTGGCGCAAATTTTAAAGCTCTCGCAGAACTAGGATAGTGATCCATGACCATAACGGACACGACAATGAGGGGATGTGCCGGACTAGGGAGAGTCTTGTGTGAATGTATATTTTCATCTACACAAATGGGGTATGTTCAAAGACATCGCGTCTACACACCACCAGTAGGCTAAATATGCTTCACAAAGGAAGGTTCAATGGGAACACCAACCTATCCTGCAATACTCAACTGTCGAATTTTCATTGGGAATTTTCTGTGTTTTGATCGATCTCCATTCATGTGGGGGATTGTTGGAATTTTGGTCACAAAATAATTATATTTATATGTTATTTATATAAATAGTTATTTATTTATTGGTTTAAGTTCTCGTTTTGTAACGAACTAACCGTGTCCAAACTAAAGCTAAGATGAATTAGATATTAATGCTCGAAGTTGAGTGGTCAAAATGAATAAAATAAAATTTGGGTGATTATTGTAAGAAATTTTTATAATTTATTGAATAATGCTAATAAAACCATGTATTTATTAAAATGGATGTTTTTATGTTTTGACCAAGTCTTTTAATAAATATTACGAGTGTTTATTATGGATCATAATTTTTATTAAAATTGATATTAAACATATCATGAATAAAATAAGAGTTTAATTTGGTCTCATAAAACATTTCATAAATCAAATGTGAGTTCTGATTGTTAATCACAAAATTCACATTAATATGAACTTATTAGCATGAGTATATAAACAAACTCATGATAATGAAAAGAGAAGAAGAAGAAGTTTATTCTCTTTAGATCCAAGTTATCTATAAATTTAGAAATGAGCACTCTCTAAATTGTTTTTCCTACACCATCATCTTTAATCTTGTTCCATATAACTTCATAACACATATACTTTACCCGATGATCTCTTGGGCCGAGGCACTCTTCGGCAGTACATACTGCTTTGGCTGTTGTACTCTGGGAAACAGCGCGTTGTCTTGAGTAGAGACGCGAAATCTGTTTTATGGGACTCGTGTCTAACACGATCCTCAGCCACAACCGTCAATCTTTTATTTGTCATTTGTTGTAGTCAAGGGGTATACTTGAAGATTCGAACGTGATGAAGACTCGTGTAAAGAATACTTTATGAAGACTCGTTGGAGTATATACTAAAGACTAATGTTTGAATCAAGTTTGGTACATAAATATTTCTTGTATTTATTTTTTCCCAGTCGTATTTGTAAACGGTATTGTACTATAATATTTCAAATAGCTAACGAGGTATCATTAGAATTAATATTTGTAATATAAAAGTGAACCTATTTCCTACAGTTTACATCTCTTTCTTTTCTATCGTCATTGTGACAGTGGCTATCGCAATGAACTTTGTTGTCGCTCTACGTCCCCTTTGTGATTAAGGTAGATCAGATAGCGGTCTTCTAGCCATGGTTAATGTTGATGTTGGTAGTGTGACTGCCTTTGTTGCTCCTTCGTTATGCCTTTGCAATACCCTTGTAGGATTTTCAACTGGTAGTGGTTCCGCTTGACGTGTGCATGCTAGATTTTTGTTTATTGTCGCCTTAGCCATGACTGAATGGTTTTTGTCCTCAATTGTTCATGTTGGTCAACACATGTTGCCACAGACAGCTATCTAATGTTTAACCCTCCGATATGAACGTCATCCGCCGTCTCCGATGAATGCCTATTGCGGCATCTGTGTTAAACGAGCCTGAGTCGAGCTCAAGCTTATATTATGCTCGATTACTAAACGGGCTCGAGCCTGAGCTTCAAATGTCGAGCTCGAGCCGGCTTACAAGCCTAAACGAGCTTTTTGTTTATATAATTTTTTTCATAAATTAAATATATATTTATATAAATATTATTATTATTATATATAAAATTATTTAATTAGATAATATAGATATTATGTTATATATAATAAGTATGGTAATAAATAATTATAAAAAAGTAATTATATGAAAGCAAACTTTTAATAATTTAATTACATATGAGCCGAGACCGAGCCGAACTAGAATTTGAAAATTTTCTAACAAGCCGAGCTTGAGGTTACTAAAGTTAAAACGATCCAAGCTTGAGTCTCTGCTCATTTACACCTCCAGTGATGATAAGGGTGGCCTCATTTGAGAACATGTATGATCTGTTTTGTTACATTTGCGAAAGCTCTGCTATTTGGAATTTCTTTCACTTCTCCTCTTAAGTATAGAATAATTTCTATGATATAAATTCATGTTGGGATTGTTACTATGATTCGATGGTGATAACTATTTGTATGGGAACATATTCAGTTTCATAGCCGATGACGATATAAGAGCAATTTTTTCCGACCCTTCAACGTTGATGTATACAATCTATATGAATGTAATTGAAATTAATGGAATTGAATCCCACCGTGAAGCATGTGTGAATTCAACTAGTATATATTTAATATATGACTATATGTGGTCTTCAATGTAAAATATGAAAGTGAAATTTTGTATTTCTTTTCCTACCAAGCAACCCGACCCCCAAGGCCCCAAATGTAGTTAAGAAAAATAAAGACGGTAGATTTGTCCATGAACATGTGAACATTAAACAGCAATAAAAGGTTTGAGAAAAAACAATGTATGTGGTACACTGCGAGTCAAAATTATTGATTATACTAGCAACTTTGACACTTTGTGTCACAAACATAATGATTTGTATCGTGGGGACTAGTAGTAAAATGATATAATCTCTAATTAATTTGTTACAATCACTACTAGAAAATGGTTATATTTATTACAAGCATTTGCGACAAATTTCTCACAACAACATATTTGCCACTAGTTTGCAACAATTTATCAACAAAACCTAAAAAACATTAATACTCTTAATATTTTACACAACTTTTCCACAAAGTGGTTACAAAACTTTGAGATTTTGCAAATTCGTAGCAAAACTTAAATTTTTACCCACTATTTACGCACAAAATTTAAAATTACTTGGTAGTTATAAATGCTCAAAATAAAAAAAAAATTATTTATTGTTTTAGTAATTATTTTCTCAAGATTAGTTTAATATGTTTGTTAAATTGTAGCTTTCAAACATAAAGGCATCTTGTAGGAACCAAACGCTACCACAAATATTCAACTCATGTTATGAACCACAGGTTATGGTGTTTTATTGGTTTTTAATCGGGTTTCTTGTTATCATGGTTGGTTTATTCAAATTTTTATTATAATAAATCGTTTATCATTTTAGTTGTCACCATCTGTTCACCATGTTCAATATCAAGGTCACAAAGACCCAACAATGTATCATGTGGTAATCAACAACTTAAATTCTATATATATATATATATAATATATATATATATATTATATATATATATATATATTATATATATTATATTATATATATAATATATATAATATATATATATATATATATGTTTATTTATTTATTTATTTACTAATATTTTGATAATAGTTTGAACCATCTCAACAACTTCCTAATCAACAAGTTCGCGTTACACAACCCTCTACTCTAATGGTAAGAAACAACACAAAGCCTATATGTATTATATTATATATTTAACTAATAATGTTTTGATAATAGTTTGAACCGTCAGCATAAATTTTCACTCCTCAAGTTCACGTGACACAAGCTTCACTTTCAACCGTTAGTAACGACTCAAAGTGTGTATATATATATGTGTGTGTGTGTGTGTGCGCGCGGGCGCGTGTGATATATTTAACTTTCAATGGTTTAATAATAGGTTGAACATCCCTCCAAAACATGTGCAAATTCAAATTTCACTGAAAAGACAACTAACATCTTGACACGGCTCTTAACTAAGATCCAAGATGAACGACCTTTTAAAATGCAAGAATTTGCTAAACATATCTTGAATTGTTTTGGTAACTGTTTTAGCATTTCTGTTAATGCACCAACTGGGATTATCTTGAGACTGAAGATTTAATTCAAAGTGAAATTTTCAACTGGTGAGGGAGTATTACAATTTGTAACCAATGAGATGCTTGAGGACTCATTTATACATTGGTGTGAAATATAAGTTTTATTATTATTTTTTTATCTCTTACATAATATATTTTTTTAATATAATTTACTTTTTCAACTTTGTAATATTATTTTTTTTATATTAGGTATTTATATGATGTCAATCTCCCTAGTTTTTTTCTATGCGCTTTCTTTAGTTGCAAAATGGTTACAGGAGAATTTTGTAAAAAAATTATCAAGTGTCAAACAACACTTACTCTCGGTTTACGAACTTCATAAAGATAAAACATATTTTCTTGCACCATTTTTTAACAGGTACAATATTATTAATTTTTAGTCTATTTTAATTTATTTTCTTTATTTTGCTAATAAATTATTGTTAATTATTTTTAATCTCTTTTTATAGTTCTCATTGGGTATTGTTTATCGTTTCCCCTAAAAACGACAAGAATATATTTTGGATTCTCTTAAGGGCCAAAAAAAAGAAAATTATGCTCTTTCAAAAGTAATTGAAGTTAGTTTTAAGGGTCTATTTCACTAGAAAATGTTGGAGGGATATATTTTGTTTCTATTTTTATTTGGATTGAATCTCTTTTATTAACTAAATAATTTAGTGTTATTTCGTTGTTTATTTTTTTATTAATTTAATGTAGGTTAAACAACAATCGGGAGGTTGGGAATGTGCATTTGAGGTTATAAGACACATGTTCGAGTTTCATCTTTATAAAACAATTTGATTTTCCTAACAACGTAAGTATTTTGTTCACAATTATGTATTTATTATAAGGGTTTTGTTTTTAATCTGGTATGACTTGTTTGGGTTTCACGGTTATTGGATTTATACTATTTGGGTTTCGGGTTATAAAGATGTTATTCGAATATGTTTTATTATTAGTTTAGGAAATTCGGGTTTGTAACACTAATTAAGTATATAATTGGAATTTTTTGATCGCAATCGCCACCGTCTTCTCTGTCAGACACCTAGACTAACTCCATCGCCTTCTTAACAACCCCTTTCTTCACAACCACCATCGCCTTCTTCTCCGTAATACAGGTACAATTTGTTGAATTCACGTATAATCCCGTTGAATTCACATATAATTAAGTTGAACTGAAGTATAATCCTGTTAAATTCACATATAATCAGGTTGAATCTAAGTATAATACGGCAGAATTCACATATAATCAGGTTGAATTCAAGTATAATCCTATTGAATTCACGTATAATCAGATTGAATTAAAGTATAATCCAGTTGGAATCTTGTATTATCCGATTGAATTCAAGTATAATCCTGTTGAATTAATCAAGGTTTGCATATGTTATGAAAGCAGACACTGCTCGTCATGCAATACTTGAACAAGAGTTAACTTTAATCACCATCAATTCTATTTTTAAATCAAGGTTTTTTTATGCTTCTTATATTCTTGTATTCATCAAAGATAAAAGTATAATGTTAGAGGTGATAAAATGGATGGCTTAGGTAACGATCAAAATGGTATCACTTTTGTCCATGTTTTGTTATAGTTAAACTAGTGATAATAAGTTTAGGGTATATTCATTTGGGGTAGTATGTTGTTTATGGAATAGGTTGGCTATTGGTAAAAGGCATGTTTATAAAGTTTAGGCGTGCATATTACATGAGGATTTTGATCTCCTGTAATTTTGTTAAATGAAACATGAAAATAACATGTAAAACTTTCTTTAGATAACATACATGTTATTTTGAATAAATAACATGTAACAGTCTCTTTGGGATTTATTCTTTTACATGTTATTTAAGGTTTTGTTATTCTACTCATGTGGAATTACTTTGCATAAGATTTTGAATGTTTAAATGGATAATATATGCGTGTAGATATCCTATTAATGAGTGGTCATAGATTTTCTCATTGTTTAAACTTTAACTTCTGTTACTTTGTTATGCGGGAGCTTATGCGGGAGCATTTGCATCCTGGAAGTTGTGGCTCATGTTCGGGTCCAGTTCATATGACAATAGAGGTAGAATCATCCTTGTTGTTGTCGTTATTATTATTAAGCCATACATATACATTCTTGTTTAGGCATTTTTGACTGGGTTAATAGTACCAACATGAGATCTTGGTATATAGGGAGAAACATCCCCTATTATGCGTATCG
Source organism: Flaveria trinervia (assembly GCA_025506515.1). NCBI lineage: Eukaryota > Viridiplantae > Streptophyta > Magnoliopsida > Asterales > Asteraceae > Flaveria > Flaveria trinervia. Next base: position 946,508 of record CM046454.1, on the reverse strand, counting down.
CATATATGTGTTGCACTATATGTACACGTTTGGGATTGCTTATATTCCCCTTACTTTTAACTTATTAACTTTTGAGAAGTTAATAAGTAAAAAAATGTTGGCAAAACCAAAAGAACTTATGAAACTGACTTTTCATATAATGTAAAAAGAAGGTTTTGAAAAATAAGGGGATGGTTGCTTATTGATTTTTGAAAACTACATTTGGTTAATTTCCTATTATATCCATCTACTATCTACTATTAACTCATCATTTTTAAAGTATGTATTTTTTGTCATTTTACAACATTTTAGTTTATAAATCCAAATACTTTTTAAAAACTCATTTTGATATTATATCCATTTTGATACGGTTTAAATGAAAGTAGATAATTTTAGTTTCATAATATGGGTCCGTGTCATTTTGACTAATTTAAATTGAAAGTAGATAGTTTTAATTTCACAAAATAGGTTTTGATTATTTTAACCCATTTAAATGGAGAGCCGTTAGGTATTTTTAGCCGTATGTAATTTTTAGTTTCATTAAAGGGATTTGGATTGTTTTGACACATTTACATTGTAAGTAAATAGTTTTAGTATCTTAAAATGAAATTCTGTTATCTTGACCCATTCACATTGATAGTTGATAAATATACTTTTATAAAGTTGGTTCAAATTATTTTGATTCCTTTAAATTAAAAGTATATAGTTTTATTTTAATAAAGTGAGTTTGTGTCATTTTGACTTGTTTAAACTGAAAGTAGATGATGTTACTTTAATAAAGTTTGTTCGGGTCATTTTTAGCTTAAATTTACACTGATTTGTATTAATTATATATGTTTTAACAAATTATAGGTCCAAAGTGTTCAACTGGAATTAGAAAATGAAAGGGATGCCCGAGAAAGCTTAGAAAATCATCTGGAATAGTTGGAAAGAGATCAGGAAGAAGAGGGCGAACGAGGTCAAATAGAATGGAAAAATGAGCGAGAACTAACTTGGGTTGAGCAAGAAAGAGAACAAGTCGAGCATGCAAAATTACAAAAAGATCATAAGAAAATTAGCCAATAAGTAATTTTTGATTTTTTGTATATTTATGTGTTTTAGTGGTTAATTATAAATGCTAATATCTTAGTGGATCTTTTAATAAAATATTGGTTTTTTAATTTTTAGTTTTTATATATTTATATAGTTTTGTTGTGAAGAGTAAATGCTTTATTATATTGGTTTTTAATGTTTTATTTAATGTTGTGGCAAAGTTATAGCAAAATACAAAAATACAATATTAGTTTTGTAGCTAATTTGTTACAATTTTTAAAAAGTTTGTAGTTGCTTTGTCAAAATGTATTTTTAAGTTTTGAAGTTAAATTGTCCATAAACATAAAACTACAAATTCGTAGCAAAACTATAGCAAAAATTTTAGAAACTGTTGGTGGGAATTTTATAGCAAATTTAGAGAAAATAATTTTGTTGCAAAATTGTGAGACAAATTGTGGCAAATTTGTTGGAAATAATTTTACCACGGGGTTTTTTCCTACAACCATGTTTTTGTAGCCAATTTGTCACTACCTTCATTTGGCTACAAGTTTGCCACGAATATGCTTATAGCAAAAGTTGTAGTTTTTTGGTAGTGAATGAATTTTGTAGAGGAAAACAAGGGTGATGATTTTAATAATATAATATAAAATTTATGTTTGACACTTAATAATAAGTAAATAACTAAATGTAACTTCTAACGCCTCACTAATTCATCACCCCTCCATACCTTTCCCCGATCACCCATTCATTTCATCATCAAGAACCATACGTTATCCAATTAGAGGTACTTTTGATACATGTACCTTTAACAAACGGTTTGAATTAATTATAAAATTATTCAAAAGAAAGTATGAAGAAACGAGTAGCTAGTACTTGAAATGAACAAAGTTTCATTTCTAGTAGTATTTGATTCTAAGTAAATAAACTTTCACAACATCGTGTTTTATAAGCCCACACTAGTATCTCATAGCATATATTTTTATATATACCCAGAATGTCTGTAATTATTATATACTGTAAGGCTTTGAAAACTACACAGAAAATCACTTTGGCTCAAATGGTAGGAACATAATTGTGTGAGAGTTTATCAGGGCACAAACTTTGGAACTTCAGCCCCGTTTTGTTTCCTTGGTCTTTTTTTGATTATAAGTACTTTAGCTAACATAATAAACCCCACTTGAAAGGCAAGTGCACACTTTTAAACGTTCAACTTTTATTAGTTTTAATCTTTGACATCTCAAGATTGTAAGTTTTCACCTTAAACCCGCGTACAACTTTCTAATATTTCAACTTTTACCCCGGCACTCAATATGATATACGTTAACCATTGCCGGAGGATAGCAAGGGACCGGGGAGAGGGGGGCTCTTTTTTTTGTGGCAGTGTAACATTTTAATCCGGTACTGTAAATTTTTATATAAATATCGAGTTCACCTCCCTTATAATATGATATTTTTTAGGTAAAGTAGGTTTATCGATTATTTTTTCTTCACGTCCCTGTATATACTAATTTGTGGTTGTGTTTAGATTTTTTTTTCTTGACGTCGTTGTATATAATTTGTAAAAAAAATAAAGTTGTATATAAAATATGATTTTTTTAGGTAAAGTAGGTTATATTGATTATGTTTTCTATGTCTTTTGATCTTTGAAACCGAGCCTACATGTAGTTAACCATATGAATGTCATTGCCGCGATGCATATAATAAATTTGCAGACACATCTCATTGCACATACTTAATTTCTAGTTTAACTAATTATGTAGATATAATTTTCTTAAGGGATGAATACGATACTAACTCTTGTTAATCTAAAAATCATAAGAACCCGTACTGAGCATTAATTAATCAAATCAATAAATGAGATTGATCACATATAATCAATAATGTATTAAATAACTAGGTTACTACCCGTATATCATACGGGTTGAATAAATAAATTATTAAATAATTATTAAAAAATTATGAATTATAATACTACGCTTGAAGATAAAATATGATTATAGTTATTTATAAATAGTTACTTTAAGTAAATAAATAATAATATATTTTTCTAAAACTATCTTTTAATAAAAAATTTGTGGTTTTAAAAATTTTGTTTTAAGTAAAATGGTTTTTTTTAAGTTCATCGTTTTTTGTTTTGTTTTTTAAAAGTGTGTTTTTAATTTAAAATAATAGATTTTTATTTATCATATTATATATTTTTTAATTTGAATATGGTATGAGTAATATTATTAATATTCAACATTAGTTTTAATAATAAAGAGAAATGAGAAAGTTAGTATGATGAGTGTTACGATTGCGACACATATTATCTTATTTTTTTCTTATTATACATAGATTGATAGACAAACAAACAAATAAATATATAGATAGATAGGCTAGAAACCCATGTATTAATCGGATTATAATTAGTAGTGAACACAAATATTTACAGTACGATATTTTAATATAAGATATGAATTTTATATACATAATAGTTAAGAAAATAAAGCAATTATATTATTTTTTAACTATCTTATTTAAATAATTTTATTTTTAAACATTCTTATTAAGATTCTTTTATACGAGAATTTATTTTACGAAACTCTTGTTTATTAAAACTCTAGTTTTAGTTATTCTGGTTGTTTTAATAAGATTGTTTTTAGAAACATTTATATTTTTTTAAATTTTTTTAAAAAGGACATATTTAAAATATTTTGTTTCATAAAGGTTTAGTGTTTTTGAAAATTTCATATTATATAAAAGTAGATTATTATTAGTTCTCTTTTAATAAAAAATGTGATTTATTATTTTCTTAATAAAATCTAATTTTAAAAAGATACATTGATTTTAAAAATCAAGATGGGAGAGAGAAATATTACAATTAATAAAATTAATCTTTAATAATAAAAAAATTAGTTTTAATGTTTAAATTGTTATAATACCATTTTAGAGGAAAAATAAGTAATAATGTCTATAGAAATAACAAGTGGTAAAGAAATAGATTAAAAGAATAACATATGTCTTTAAAATTTTGTTTTATTAGAATCTATAGATTAGATTTAGGGTATTTTCAACATTTGTATTATTTTAATTAAAATAACCTCCATGATTTTGTATAAAGAGTTACTTAATTGACTTTTGTCATTAGATAAAATGTTCACCTATATTTCAAAGCTAAAATAACTTTTATATACATTAGCATTATTTTAAATAAACTATTTCATAAAGTTAAGCATCTTTTTAACTTTTATATACGCATCTATTGCTTTTTTTATATTCTTTCTTTTAATTAACTTTTGTTAAATAACTTTTTATTTCCTTTCTTTTAAAGTTTACAATAATACGTGAAAGAGTTATGATATTATACAATTAATATAATATTATTATCTTGTTTTATGAAAAGAAATGGTGCTATTATATAACTCATAAAGTTATTTCATACAATTTACGTAGTACCATTATAACTATACAACGTACATGTTGTATGTAATATGTAAAATAACACAATCACTTTCAGTTAAACAAATTATCATAATAACACAAGGTTAAAAATGAAACCCTCCCATAAAACATGATATATGTGTGTGTGAAGAGTACAAAAATTAAGTTGTAAATTTTAAAACATATGGTACAATCGTTTGGAAGCAAATTACTAAAGCAGGAAACTAATTAGTTATCCACCAACTTTCTCCATGGTTTGTAAAATCGAACGTTGATAATTTAAGTATAGTAATTCTATAGTTTTTTTCTAATTTTAAAAATTATCTTCACCGACGCAACAGACAAGCACCCAGCTAGTACGTAACCTTATCTACACTTTTTAGTTATAATTGTTATTACCAAATACTATTTGGTCCAATAATATAGGGTTGATTGTTAGAGTTTGGAATCTTTTCGATCTCATGTTTAAAACTTGACTTAAGAGGATTTTGTCTTAGTGTGAGTTTCTTCTTGATTTAGTTTTTGGGTGATTTAAGCATGAAGCGTCAAAATCACTATGGACAGTTAAAATCTCGTTTTGATGAGGCTTACTTAGGTTGTTAGTGGTAGTCTCAAAACCCCTTTAAAAAAAGTTATAACAACTACAAACCAAGATATATCTACAATTACTTTAATCGGATGGATTTAGTTCAAATATTTATAAATACGGTTTTATTTCATAGTTAAACTAAAACCTTATTACTCAAGAAAATATCAAATATTAACATATTCTAGTAATAAAGTATGTCCCCTCTATACAAGACGATGAAGGTTCAATCATTCAAATAGAAAATTTTGTCGTTTATATGAACTAAAATAAAAAAGCATGCTCTAATTTAGAATGTAACAGTTGGTGTTATTTTTTATATTTAATCGTTCTCCCTCTCTGTAATCTCTCTAGCTTCTCCCTAGGCTTATTCTAATAATAATTTTTCTTGGTTGGTTGTTAAAAAGATAATAAAAATTTATATCTTCATGAAAAATACTAATATAATCTTGACACACATGAAAAGGAATCGTGCACGCACCTAATCTTTAGCGTAATCCAAAGGGGGACTCTGGTTGTTCGATCGCTAGCGACGAAAACAATAAATGTCACCATAACCATCGCCCAACAACCTAGTAAGTGTGTTCATATGTATCATATGACGCTTTTTTGGTTTAATCCATTAATAGACTTCCGTAGTTTAAACTTTGTGAATCCTAAGAAAAAACAAACTAATTAACAAACGCTATATTATTTTAAATGTATTTACTTAAATACAGTTCATAGATGATCGGTTGTTACGAGTAGGAATTCATTCATTTGGACCATATTTTGTAGTTTCACCATATTACATAACACTAGAGTCCATCTTAACGTTAAATTAGTAGAACAAAAATTTTCTTTTCCTCCATTTTATTGACCACACCACACCACTTTATATTTTCATCCATTTTTTTTCATCTCAAAATTCACAAAATCCAGACTCGAAACCGTGGTTGGAACCCCAATCTCACCTCCCCATTAGTGTGATTTTGGAATTGAATAGTCGTTGATCAATCGTTGGTCAAAGATAAACATCTAGACCGCCGTAACATCCACCTCTTGGAGTTATGTCTTTGTCCTCATGAGATTGGCATCAATCTCTGCTATGGCTTTAATAAAATTTCGATGATTCATTATATGGTAAAATGAAATAGGCATTCGGATGGTAAAATAGGGGTAAAGATAAAAAGGTATTAATTCAGATGATAGGGGAGCGGTTTAAAACGGTGTAGAACCTTATTTTTATAAATATTTTATTCTTCTAAAATTGTTGCATAATATTATATTAAAGTTTTATAAAATAAATATTTATGTTAAATGATAACATATTATTTTTGAATTTATTATAAGTAAAGTTTTATAAATCTAGAAAATATGAAATTATATATAACTTGACAATTTTAGTCTTTTGTAAAACAAAATTAATTGCAAAATTATTAACTATATATAAATCACCCTTTTCAATAAATAACAAAGTTAATAAGCTTTTTTAGTTTATATAAGAAGTTTTAGAAAAAGCTCGACTAGATATGATGGTCATACATGGTAGTTAGTGACATAATATTGGCACTATAAGTGCTCGTATGTTTTAGGTATTGTTTGTTTTTCTGAAGCAAAATTGCAGTTTGCGCATCACATCTTCAAACATCTACAGCAGAAGAGGTGAACCGAATGTGTTGCAGTCGCAAAAAAAAACTGCTTGATTTTAACATCTACAAATTGTAAAAATAGTCTGTAATTAAAAATGTCAAATTCATCCACCATCATCATCTCCGTCCTGACCACCACCATTACCACCAGGATCTCTAAGGTTCATCTTCTTAATCTCACTACCACCAGAACAACCACCACCACTACCACCAGGAATTTGTTTTTTAACCCTAGATGTTGATTATTAACACATAGGTTCTGAATTTGGGATCCCCAAAAACTCTTCGGTAGGTTTCCAATGAGATTGTTGTATGACAGTCGGAGATGTTGAAGATTGAGTAACTATCGAAAATCTCTGGTATAGAACCAGTGATTTAGGTGTTACTAACTTGAAAGCTTTGTAAATTGAAGTTTTGAGTTAGAATTAGGGGGAGGGGCCAAGGGGTGAGTTGCAGGTTATTGGAGATGCTAAACGATTAGAGGTTGTTGAGGCCAGAGAAAAAGTTCGGTGGGATAGAGGTGAAGTTGTTGGAGTTGAGGATGACGTGTTGGAGGGGGGGGTGAGGTTGGAGAGCATGGGAATGTTGCTGCATATGAAGTTGGCTTGGAAGGCTAGGGTTTTGAGTTAAGAGAGTTGGTTAAGGTCCAGCAGTAGGGTTCTGGTGAGGGATTTGGAGGCAAGGTTGATGGCGGTGACGCGGTTGGAGTTGTCACAGGTGATGCCTTCCTATTAGCAGTAGAGTAGAAAAAGAGGGTGTTAGGGTGAGAAAGGCGATGACTGCTGGAATATGGTAAGGGGAAAGGAGGAGGGTAGAAGAGGTTAGAAGTGAATGGGTTATGTCTTCTTCACACGAATCTCAATAAGACCTTGAAGACCATTTTTAATGAAATGTCTTTCAAAAAAACAAACAATCTGCAGACCTTAACATCTGCTTGTTGTCTGCACGACGCAGACAAAAGAGGACAGGAAGTGCTTCTCAGAAAAAAACAAGCACCCCATTAGCAATGTAGAATCCTTTCATTTCATGATTAAGAGAAATAAGGTTCGAATGGATAAGGAATGAGAATTTTAGACATAAATTAAGAGTAGTTAATATAACAGATAAGATAAAAAATATGAGTTAAGGTTGTTTGGGTATGTTTAGAGGAAACTAATGACGAAGCAAGTTAGAGCAATGGAGACCTAATGTTGAGGTCTAGAGGCAGTCCTAAATTAACATAGAAAGAGAATATTAGAAAATATTTGTTAGAATTGCATCTCTTCGAGGACATGATCCATGATAAAAGTATATGAAAATGTATGATTAAGGTTAAGGATATCTAAAGGATGGTTTAGATGTGTCTTATATGTATATTACCTAGTAACCCCAACATGTTAGTATCTAATGCTTACTGTCATTACCTTAGTATCATTGATTGCTTTTTATTATTGTACATTGTTGTTCACGTTGTGTTTCTTGTATGATGTTCTAGTATTGATCCTTGTATATTGCGATTATTATTTGCTTCTTCTTGATCATGATATATTGTTGTTCATATTATGCTCCACGTGGATATATTGTATAGTGGTTCTCACCCTCCCCAAACATTATCACTTGCTTCGTTATGGACGAAAAGTATTAGTTATGGTTATTTAGTGTGATTTACTAAATGGTTTATGGCCAAAGAGTTTTAATGGTTTATGGTTTAACGGTACTAATTTATGTAGAAAATATGTATCTTTAAAATAATTAAAAGGTTTAATCCCAAAAAAATATATATATAAAAGTAGTACTGGATAGTTTGAGTCACCTTCTCCTAAATCAAGCTTGGAGTGATTTTCATAAAACCAGAAGGTTGGATGTATATTAAAAAGGATAAGGTTAGATTTGTTTCATTAGTATTCTGTAAGAGGATTTTAGCTTCATGTTATACATACTAGAACAACCTGTAATAAATATGACAAACAAACAACCTGTAATAAGAGGATTGTGGCAATATATGGCTGTCGGAATGAACTTTGTTGTCGTTCTGTGTCGCCTTTATGATTAAGCTAGAGTCATTAGTGTGATCCTAGCCAAGGTTGATGTTGACGTTGGTGGTGTGACCGCCTTTGTTGCTCCTTCTTTATGCCTTTACGATGCTCATTTAGGGTTTTCAACTGTTGGTGGTTCTACTTGGCGCGTGCATGCTAGTTTTTTGTTTAGTGTTGCCTTAGCCAGGACGGAATGGTTTTTGTCCTTATGTTTAACCCTCCGATATGGACGTCGTCCGCCGTCTCCGGTGAATGCCTATGGTGGCTTCTGTGTTAAACGTGCTTAAGTCCGAGCTCGAACTCATATTATGGCTTAATTAGTAAAGGAGCTCGAGCCCGAGCTTCAAATGTCGAGCTTAAGCTGGCTTACTAGCCTAAACGAACTTTTTGTTTATATACATTTTTTTCATAAATTAAAAATATTTTATATAAATATTATTATTATTATTATTATTATATATAAAATTATCTAACTATATAATATAGATATTATGTTATATATAATAAGTATGATAATAATTATAAAAGGAGTATTATAGAAAAACAAATTTAAATAATTTAATTACAAACGAGCCACCTCAGAGCCGAGCTCGGCTTATTTATTGTTAATATATTAAATTTTTATTTTTAATAATTAATTTTATATTTTTAATAATCAAACTTTATATATAACATAATATACATTATTAATTATTTTTTTCATAATATATATATATATATAATATGTAAATAAAAGATTATATAAAACAAAAAAATTGTTAGGCTCGCTAGTCGGCTCGAGCTCAATATCTGAAGTTTGGGCTCGAGTTCATTTAGTAAACGAGTCATGATATGAGCTCAAGCTCAAGCTCATTTAAACTCAGCTCGATTTAAATTTTTTTCGAGCCGATATCGAGTAGCTTACGAGTCGTCTTGCCTCGTTTACACCCTTATACACAATGTATATGGATGCAATTGAAATTAATTTAATTGAATCCCACCGCGAAGCATGTGCGAATTCAACTGTATATATATTTAATATATGACTTTATGTGGTCTTCAATGTAATGTGAAAGTGAAAATTTGTATTATATGTGGTCTTCAATGTAATGAGAGTGAAAATTTGTATTTCTTTTCATACCTAGCAACCCGACCCCCAAATGTAGTTAAGAAAAACAAAGACGGTAGATTTGTCCATGAACATGTGAGCATTGAACAGCATTAAAAGGTTTGAGAAAAAAACAATGTATGTGTTACACAGCAGTCAAAATTATTGATTATACTAGCAACTTTGTGTCACAAACATAATGATATGTATCGCGGGGACTAGTAGTAAAATGATATAATCTCTAATTAATTGGTTACAATGAATTCGTAGCGGAAAACTAGTGTGTTGATTTTAAGAATAAAGTATAAAATTTATATTTGACACTTAATAATAAATAAATAAATAAATAAATAAATAAATAAATAAATAAATAAATAAATAAATAATGTAACTGTCTACCTAAACTCATTGATGAATATGTAATTTTTCTTGTAAATTATTTTTAATATATAACAATATCGACGACGTCGGTGATTTGTGTGTCGATAACTAGTTATCATAAGTTATTCATTTCATCATCAGGAACCATACATTATCCAATTAGAGGTACGTTTGATACGTGTACCATTAACAAACGGTTCGAATTACTTATGAAATCATCGAAAGAAAGTATGGAGAGACGGATAGTACTTGAATTGATCAAAGTTTCATTTCTAGTAGTATTCGATTCTATGTAAACAAACTTCCACAACATCATGTTTTATAGGCCACACTAGTATCTCATAGTATATATCTTTAATCATTATATACTATAAGGTTTGAAAACTAGACACAGAAAGTCACTTTGGCTCAAATGATAGAAACACCATTGTGTGAAAGAGTTTATCAGGGCACAAACTTTGGACCTTTAGCGTGTTGTTTCCTTGTCTTATTATTATTATTATTATTATTATTATTATTATTATTATTATTATTATTATTATTATTATATTATTATTATTATTTTAGCTAACATAATAAACCCACTTGAAATGCCGGTGCACACTTTTAAACGTTTAACTTTTTTATATATAAGTTTTAAACTTTTACATCTCTAACATTGTAAGTTTTCAACTTAAACCAACCTAGAATATTTTAATATTTCAACTTTTACCCCGTTACTTAATATGATATACGTTTAACCCAGAGGATAGCAAGGGACCTTTAGGGGGAGCATTTTGTCGGCAGTGAAAATTTTGTCCGACAGTATAAACTTTTGACCGGTAGTATCAATTTTTATATAAATATCAAGTTTGTTCTTCTTAAAAAAATTAATTTCGTCCCCTCCCCCCACACCCATGGGTGTGTTCAAGCCCGCCACTGCATTTAACTCTATTAATTTTTTACTACTTTGAATTTTCTTTAATAATTTTTAGTGTTAACTTTTATTTAAATATACTAATTTGTTTAGATTTTTTTTGTCTTGACGTCCTTGTATATAATTTGTAAAAAATAAGGCTGTATTTAAAATGTGGTATTTTTAGTAAAGTATGTTATATCAATTTTGTTTTCTATCTGTCTTTTGATCTTCGAAACTGAGCCTACATGTAGTTAACCACGTCAATGTCATTGCCCCAATGCGTATAATGAAATTTGCAGACGCATCTCATTGCACAAACTTAAATTCTAGTTTAACGAATTATGTAGATATAATTCTTTAGAGGATGGATCTGATACTAACTCTTGTTAGCCTAAAAATCATAAGAACCAATCCTGAGTGTTAATTAATCAATTCAATAGATGATATATCATCAATTGACAATTAGTGTATTAACTAATCAAAATTAGGGTATTTTCTTCATTTATATTATTTTAATTAAAAGAAACCTCCATAATTTGTATAAAGAGTTACTTTAATTGACTTTTGTCATTAAATAAAATGTTCACCTATATTTCAAAGCTAAAATAACTTCTATATACATTAGTATTATTTGAATAAAACTATTTCATAAAGTTAAGCATCTTTTTTAACTTTTATATACGCCTTTATTGCTTTTAATTAAATTACTTTTTTTTAAAGTTTACAATAATATCTGAAATAATTATGATATTATACAGTTTATATAATGTTATTATCCTGTTTTCGAAAAGAAATGGTGCTATTACATAGCTCACAAAGTTATTTCATACAATTTACGTAATGATATTATAACTACTATTATAACTATACAACGTAAATTGTATGTAATATGTATAATAACATAATAACTTGAATGAAACAAAAAATAATAATGATTTCAAATGATTTTGACATATTAAAACAAATTATCATAATAAGAGCACTCACATCCTATTACTTATATCATCATTTTTTTCTTTCTTTTTTCAATTAAAATAATATATTTTATATCTTTTTCATTATATATTTTTTCACTCACAATTACTTTTAAAAATATTAAAAAACTTATAAAAGTTGAACATTGAATACTTTAATTTACAGATGAACAGTAACATTTTTTTCTTCTTTACTCACAACTACTTAAAACCATTCCATATAATTTACGAACTCACACTTATATAATTATAAAAAATGGGTTGTGAATACACTCAATTACACTCACAAGGTTAACAAATGAAACACTCCCATAAAACATGATATAAATGGAGGTATGTTACTAATACAGTCAATTTATTCTATCATCTCTATATCTTTCTATGAATATATATAAATACATGGAAAGACATAAAGACAATAAGATATCTCAATAATCTCCCTATCTTCTTTCTAGGCTTATTCTAATAATAATTTTTTTTTGATTGGTTCTTAAAAAGATAATAAAAAAGTTATATCAGTAGCTAGTTCATGAAAAATACCTAACCCAAGGGGGGCTCTGGTTAGCGCCAAAAACAATAAATGTCACCATAACCATCGCCCAACTACCTATTAAGTGTGTTCATATGCATCATATGACATTTTTTTGGTTTAATCCGTTAATCAATGTCCCTAGTTTAAACTTTATGAACCTATGAAAAATAAAATAATGAACAAACGTTATATTATCAGTAAAATATTATTTTTGTTCCCGACATTTTGTTTAATTTGTTATTTTAATCCAGAAACATTTTTTTGTTATTTCAGTAACTGTAGTTTATCAAATAATGTCATTTTTATCCACTTCACTAATATCGTTAAAATTTTGTTAAATATGAGGGTATTTTAATGTTTATTAACACCCTAATTATCCATTAATATTCAACTAAAACTAAAAAACACATGAAGTGACTAGTGACACCGGGCGATTCTGTCACACCCCCGCTAAGAGCGGAAACACGGGGGTGTAACGAGACGGGAATCGTCATAACACATGGTAAGCGATAGAGATGCAATAATAATAATGATGACAAGCGTGTCATGACGACACCCGACAACAAGGGGACTTGTGTCGTGTTTAGTCAGTATTCACGACAACATAGCCGTAAGCACAAACATGATACATGAATCATATAACAAGGATGATAACATTGTATACAATTCCCACAACTCGAGAACAGGTTACAAAGTGTAATGTTGTTTGAAATAGATACAACAATTGTCTTCAAAATGACAAGTTTAGCCCGAAAATGCATCCTAGGGTCTCCACTAAGGCAGCACACCTAGAACCTCAGCTAGCATGATCACCTGAAAAGATATGCTCAAAATGGTCGACAAAATTATTGGTGAGCTCGTAGGTTTAAAGTAAATAAGTAATTGATGCTGTATAAAGTTGTTGCAGAATACCGTGCATACAGTTATAAGTAAGCAAAATCACATGACAAGAGCTTTACAACCAAACCTAATGACGTACACAAAGAATCTTGTCAGAATATATCACCCAAGGCCCGTTCCTGGCTTTTATTGGTACTAACTAGTATACCAACACGAGGTGGGGGTGTCAACCCAGTAGTACTACCAATACCTATCAGATAAGTACCCACAAAACAGTAGCACGTTGATTCTAAGTATGTAATTGTATGTATGTTGTACAGCATAGAAAACGGGCGAGCATACTTTTCCCCCATGTTTGTAAATCTTTGCAGAGTAGTATAAGCACAAAAAGGGGCCACAAAACTCACATGTTAAGTGGTAGGTATGAATGATCGGGATTCCTAACAGTTGTATTCAGAGAATAGTCAAACACCTATTGACAGTTATTGTTAAGCATTAATGACGTGTATAAAGCGTATAGTAATGTTTGGTCGGTTCGGGTTGTATCGGTTCGGTCGTGGGTAGCACACACACACAAGCGGACACACGTATCAGATCTTATGTAGATCCAAGTACTACGAGTAGTCGTCATTGCTTATGACATCCGAGAAATGATCTCGTGGTTATGAAAGATATCGCTTGTTAAGTTTTTGGAGTTCCAATTGAACTGTCGATAATTGTAAAATGTTAGGTTGTTTTCAATTGAACTAGTATGTGCATGTTGATAGCGTTGACTTTAATCTTTGTGGTCAAGCAATGACACTTTTACTGATGTTACCTTATCATCATCAGACGTTCAAGGGGAAATTCACACTCAACATCATCAGTCACACAACAGGACCAGACGCTCGACTCAACGCTCCATCCGTACGAATCAACCTTCAATCGTACGAATCAGCTTCATTCGTGCGATTGAACCTTCATTCGCATGACTGGCATTCAGTCGTACCACACAACACACATTCGCATTGACTCAATTGCACACACATTCATTCGATCGCACAACTCAGTTGCATGACATCCCTAGTCGCACGATTCAGTCGCCCGAAAGACGCAATCGCATGACTCAGTCGCATGACTCACCCAGTCGCACGGCTCAGTCGCATGACAGACCCAGTCGCCTGAACTGCAGGTTCGCGACCGCAGAAGTGCAGAGCAGCCTTCGGCTGCTCCGAGCACGGGTTTTACACAACAAGGACTTCCAGAAACACTCTACAAACATACACAAACATCAAATACAAGTAGAAAGACCTCACACGCACCCACAAGACCTCATGTGTTCGAGTTGAACCCGAACACCCGAAACCCTAGTTTGGACAGCCGTGAATAAGCAAGGAAATGGACAACCAAGGTCGTCTACCTGCTAGAACAGAGTAGACTAGGTCGTAGATGAAGTCTAGACGACAAGAACAAGACCAAGCGGGTTGGATTTGGTGCTAGAATGAAGAAGATGTGAAGAAGAAGGTGAAGAGGATGAAGAAGATGAAGATGAAATGAGATTAAGGCTGGAATATGGGTTTATATACCCAGCCCAAGTTTGCAAAATGGTGAGTTTAGTCCCTGCACTTAACCCTCGAGTTTCCAAAATTTGTTTCGGTTGATTACGACCTTAAAATGTTTGTTATATTAAGGTTAAAAGCGTGTTTAATGGTAATTGATAGTTTAAAAATGGTTTTATTGATGATAATGGTTGAAACTAAAAATGATATATTTGGTGGTAATGGTGATGAAATTTATAAAAGTTTATGCTTAGCACACGTTCTCGGAGAAAGTACAGGCACAAGGGAAATAAAGCAGACATGATTCCTTAAAGCAGGAGTTCATGAAGAAGAGGAAGAATAATTAAAATAATCATATGCTTATTTATGTCGTTCGACGGACCTTAAGGTGACGGATGTCACAGTATCCCCCAGTTGAGAGAATTTCGTCCCGAAATTCAGCTGGAGTTAGGTCCAAGAGTGTCATCCACGAATAGGTGTGGGTATTTGAGTTTCATTTGATCTTTCCGTTCCCATGTAAACTCTGGCCCTCGTTTTGAATTCCACCTTACGCGAACAATTGGTATTGTACTGCGCTTCAACTCTTTGACGTTACGATCCATGACCTCAATGGGTTCCTCAATAAAATGAAGCTTTTCATCGATTTTGACATCCTCAATGGGTATGTGAAGTGATTCGTCAGCCAAACACTTCTTGAGGTTCGACACATGGAAAGTATCATGCACACCGTTGAGTTCTTGTGGTAACCTTAATCGGTAAGCCACTAGACCAATTCTTTCTGTAATCTCGAATGGTCCAACGTATCTTGGGGCTAACTTCCCTTTCTTTCCAAACCGAAAAACTCCTTTCCAAGGAGAGACTTTGAGTAACACTCGGTCCCCAACGTTGAATTCTAGAGGCTTTCGACGATTGTCGGCGTAGCTCTTTTGGCGATCTCTAGCGGCTTTCAGTCTATCTTTGATTTGAAAGATCTTGTCGGTTGTTTCCTGAATGATCTTTGGGCCTGTTAGCTGACTTTCACCAATCTCGGCCCAACAAACGGGTGATCTACACTTCCTTCCGTACAACGCTTTGAACGGAGCACACCTAATGTTGGTGTGGTAGTTGTTATTGTATGAGAACTCAATCAATGGCAAATGAGTATCCTAACTACCACCAAAGTCGATTACACACGCTCTCAGCATGTCTTCTAGCGTTTGTATGGTTCGTTCACTTTGGCCATCTATTTGAGGGTGATAGGCGGTACTCATGTCTAATCGAGTGCCCATCGCTTTCTGTAGTGTTTGCCAAAATCGTGAAGTGAATCGGCCGTCACGGTGGGATATGATTGACACCGGCACTCCGTGTCTTGTCACGCCCTCCTTTATGTACAATGTCGCCAACTTTTCCATTTTGTAGTCTTCTCGATTGGCAAGAAGTGTGCTGATTTCGTCATTCGATCCACTACGACCCATATCGAATCATGCCCGTTGCTCGCTTGAGGGAGTTTGGTAATGAAATCCATGGCTATGTTCTCCCATTTCCATTCGGGAATCTCGGGTTGTTGTAACAGTCCCGATGGTTTCTGTGTTCAGCTTTAACTTTCGAGCATGTCAAGCATCTGCTGACGTACGTGGCAATGTCTTTCTTCAGGCCAGGCCACCAGTACAGATCTTTGAGATCGTGGTACATCTTGTCTACGCCAGGATGAATAGAATATCGGGTCTTATGTGCTTCATCCATGACCAAGGTACGTACACCTCCCCACTTGGGTACTCATATACGGTCCACGAAGTACTGTACACCATCGTCCTTGCACATCAGTTGTTTATCCAACCCTCGGAATTCTTCTCCCGCAAGGTTTTCTTCTTTCAACGCCTCACTTTGTGCAATTTGGATCTGAGCCTTCAAATTTGTTTGAATGGTCAATCCCAAAGCTCGAGCACGTAGTGGTTTCACGCGTTCTTTGCGGCTTAGGGCATCAGCCACCACGTTAGCTTTCCCCGGATGATACCGGATTTCACAATCGTAGTCACTAAGAAGCTCTACCCAGCGTCGTTGTCGCATATTGAGTTCCTTCTGATCCAGAATATGTTGAAGGCTTTTATGATCTGTGTAGATGATGCATTTGGTTCCATACAGGTAATGCCTCCATATTTTGAGTGCAAATACTACAACGCCTAACTCAAGATCATGAGTCGTGTAGTTCTTCTCGTGCACTTTAAGTTGTCACGAAGCGTAGGCAATCACCTTATCTTTCTTCATTAGTACACATCCCAACCCTTGATGCGAAGCATCACAGTACACCATAAAATCATCAGTTCCGTCTGGGAGGGACAATATCGGTGCATTGCACAGCTTATCTTTCAGCGTTTGGAACGCCCGTTCTTGCGCATCTCCCCAATCAAACTTCTTGTCTTTCTGAGTCAGCAACGTCAACGGTTGAGCGATCTTTGAAAAGTTCGCAATGAAACGACGATAGTATCCGGCTAATCCTAAGAACTGTCGTATCTCTGAAGGTGTCTAGGGTGTATCCCATTTCTTTACCGCTTCGATCTTGCCGGGATCTACATGAATCCCATCCTTGTTAACCACATGACCCAAAAACTTCATGTCACACCCCAACCTTGACGGCGGAATCGTCGAGATGTGAGGGTTAAGATTGTTCACAGCCACATAACGCTATATTTAAGTGTAAATATTAAAATTATAAGTTTCAAAAGTCATTACAAACATAAGCCACAAAACATGAAATAATCCCAAATAAAACAAAACGTAGCATAACATTTATTTATTTAACTAGGTCCAAGTCTTAGTTTTATTCCAAGCTTCAAAAGTCCACTTTAAACTTGGGGATTTCCTGAAACATGATAAAAATAAAAGGGTCAACTATAAATAGTTGGTGAGTTTCCAAGGTTTTTTATTCATAATATGATAAAGTTACAAGTAGCAATTCATGTCATAGGTCATAAGCAAGTAAGGTTATAGAACACATATCGTTACAACCAAACCTCGACTTGATTACAAGTATAAAAGATTGGCTAAGTGTATTTGGTTCCCTAGTGCACAAGCATACGGCTCCTAGGAGTCGGCAATACATCGACTTTAGCACCAAATAGGCTTGTCAGGCCCAAAGATCTAAGACGTTGCCAGACTAGCAATAGTTAATGATTGTAATCAAACTATGTATCTCATATAAACACTTACAATAAACAAATAACCATGACAAAATAATAAGTTGAATTGCACGTGATTTACAAGTCTCAAACGTGTATAAGTGTATCATGTATAAGCTAACATGTTTCACCCCAAAATAGTGTGAAATAAAGTAAAAAGGGGCAAGAAAACTCACTTGATCAATAAGTATATAATAAGGATCAATAAGAATAATATAAGCCGTTCCAAGGTAAAACGTCACAAGACACCTAAACATACGTATTACAAGATTTAAGTTTAATAATTGAATTATTGATTAACGAGAGCTAAAATTTCAAGTGGAGTTTGGTTTTTTTTTTTTTTGTAGAAGTCTAAATAATGTAACAAAGGAATATACCATTTGTGTAAATTATTATAAAGAAGAAAAAAATAACATTAAATCATCGATAATGACTAGTGAAGTTTAAATATAAACTTGAATAAATATTTGAAATAATCATAATTTTAACGATAATAACTTAATGGTAATATTTGGACCACTAATAATTTATTATTTATTATTCAAAATCCATTTTAATAGGAAATATCCAAGAACATCCTTTGTTAAAATTCTTTAAAAAGATAATTAATTAATTAAATTTAGAAAAAATTATAGAAAATAATTTGATGTCTTTGAAAAATATTTAAAGTTTACAAAAACCCTTTTTATATTTATTAAAAATTTTCTATAATTTATTAAGGGCTGAAAAGCCTTAAAAAATGTTTGAGGGTGCCCGGGTTCGAACCCGGGACCTCTAAGTGGTGATGAGAGTGTTTAACCAGTGAACCAAGGCATCCAGCCGCGGTAGATCTTGGCTTTAAAAACATTAAAACCCATATAAACAAAATCCCCAAATCCCTAGAACCCTAGCTCGAATTTGAATCAATTTAAGCGTTAAATCGATGTTGTTAATGGTAAGATCATGGGGCTTTTGTTCCCCATGTAAAATCGAGCATGTACATGTATTTAATTACCCGATTCGAAGATGTATTGATGATGAACAGACGAAGTATCAACCGAAGAATAAGTCGCGACCGTGAGTGCAAAAAGTTCAAGTAATCTTCAATGATATTCAAATCAAAGGTGCGGATAGCTTCGTGTGATGGTCTGGACTCAAAGCCCTCTGTCAATTTTGATCTTTGAGCACAATAGGATAGTGTTCGACTAATGTGCAGGTCACGATGAGGCTGATGCTTTATTTCGTTGATTATGTTTGATTCAGGTGAAATTGAAAGGTGTATACGATTGGAGATAGACAGAAGATTGATTGTACTCAGTTAATTCGATTATTATTGTGTTTTAATGACAAAACGGTCATGAGTTAAAAGAGTTTCGGTTATATGATCGAATTGACTTGGTAACCGATGTATAACTCGATTAATGGGTGCATTCAAGTTCGAAACGAGTTCTAGAAGGATTTGAGAACGGTTCTGGGTCTCGAAACGACCGATTTTTGATGTTTAAGGGGTCGCCGGAGCCGGCCGGATCTTGGCCGGAAGTGATGCCGGAAAAACGGGTCGAGAGGGAAAAAGGGGGGGTTTGGTTTTAAATAATTACACAATTGGTCCCTCTAGTTTATTATTTAACATTTTATGCTTAAAAGTTCCATTTTAAGTTTCTAAAATGACAAATTAACCCTCAAACTTAGTTTAAGTTTATAATTTAAATATGGTTAAGTTTATAAATCTTTATTATTAGTAATCTTATTATTACTAATACTATTATTCAATATTATTACTTATTATTATATTTACTTTTATTAATATTAACCTTATTATTATTATACATACTTAACATTTCATGAAACCCAATAACAATAAATAATAAACACAAACAATCACGAAAGTTCCAAAATTGACAAGGATAACCTTTGTAAGAGTAAACGAAGTTAACTTTTAGTTAACGAAAATACGAAATGTTACACTTCACCTCTCGCAGCCAGAATTCACACTTCGGGAACTTGGCGAAAAGTTTCTCTTCTCTTAACAGTTCCAGTATTGTCCGAAGGTGTTCTTCATGATCCTCTTTCGATCGAGAGTAGATAAGTATGTCGTCAATGAATACGATCACAAACTTATCCAAGTAAGGTTTGCACACCTGATTCATCAGGTCCATGAACACAGCTGGTGCGTTAGTCAATTCAAACAGCATGACCAAGAATTCATAGTGCCCATAATGAGTTCTAAACGCTGTCTTCGGTACGTCCTCCTCGAAAACCCTTAGTTGGTGATATCCAGATCGAAGGTCAATATTGGAAAAATACGAAGCTCCTTGTAACTGATCAAACAGGTCGTCGATCCTGGGGAGAGGGTACCGATTCTTCACAGTTAGTTTGTTCAACTCACGGTAGTCGATGCACATACAGAACGACCCATCCTTCTTCTTGACAAATAACACCGGTGCTCCCCAAGGCGAGTGACTCGGCCGAATAAAAACCTTCCCCAGTAGATCCTGTAACTGGCTAGATAACTCTTGCATTTCAGACGGTGCCAACCGATACGGTGTCTTTGCTACCGGTGTAGCTCCGGGAACCAACTCAATACGGAATTCCACCTGCCATGGAGGAGGCAAACCAGGCAAATCATCAGGAAATACATCTAGGTAATCCCGCACTACAGGGATATCTGCCAATTTCTGCTCCTCTTCTTTCTTTTCCACCACATGAGCCAGAAAAGAGTAGCACTGTTTTCGTAAACTCCAGCGTGCTTTCATGCAGGAAATAAGCTTTAAGTTTCTCCCCGGTCTTTCTCCTTGAATTCTGAGTACTCCCCCGTCTGACATAGGGATTCGCACTACCTTGTCTCGACAGACAATCTCGGCCCCGTGTTTCGACAACCAATCCATTCCCACAATCACATCGAAACTTTCTAGCTCAAAGGGTATCAAGTCTATATCGAGGCGCAAGTCCCCAAATGTACCTCTCTATCCTTTTTGATTCCGGGGTGACTAGATGCGGAACCAACCTTGCTAGCTTGTGAAAACGATCGGTGTAAGCTGCGTGCCCAGCCCCCACCATGGCATGATTCCAGAACTCATGCTCAAGTTTTTGCATCTCGTTGAGAAGACAGTACTCCTCGGTGATTAGGGCTTTGAACTCATCCACGACATTTGCATCGCCGATTCTCTTCCCCTAGCCTGAATCTGAGTGTTCCACCACGTTAGTGCCTTGCCCTGTAGTGAGCACGTGGCGTACTTAATCCTTTGACTGTCGAGGCATTCGCTGATGTCAATCACGGCCTCCATCTTTTCAAGCCATCTGGTCTGGGCTATGGCTCCACCTTTGCCATCAAACTCTCTTGGTTTACAAGCCACAAATTCCTTGTATGAACATCCCCATCTAACATTCACAATTCCAGTTTCGTTACCGGCTGTACCACCATTTCCGATCTCCTGATTGCTTTCGTTCCCAGTCGGGTTCCCGTTATCCTCATTATCATTGCCACCATCTCCGTGGGGGTGAGAATTCTGAAGAGCATCGCTCACTTAGGCCACGATAGTCGGAATCAGTGCGGTCAGCTGTTGAGCGATTAAGGCTGCCATATCAGCGTTTCCTGCTCCTGGAGTGACATTGGTAGGACCATCACTTGTTCTCGGTGCTCTACCTCTACCTCTGCCTCTGCCTCTCAGGGCTACACTTCCGCCACTGTTGCTGCGGATAACTCTTCGAGGCGGCATGTTCTAATCATAAGAATAGCAAATGCATAAGTTTTAACCATTGCAGGATGCATTATCCATGTCACATTAAGGTCTAACTTTCCGGGTTAAGACCATACTTATGGTTGTCACACATCGCATACAAATCATAAATTTCTCACACCATGTATAAGTAATGTCCAAACAGTAGCCCATCATAATAATGGCATGTCCATGCATGAAATCAAGTTTAGTCTAGCGGAGGTTGCCTATTTCCTCCTCTCTCGAGGTCTCATACATAACCTCCTCGGAGTAAATCCCAGTGCTTAAGGTCATACGCAATAGCATTATCTATGAAGATCTCTTTGGGTTCAATACCCGGATTGATAAAGCAACTCGGTGCGCAGAGGGAAACGGAAGATCCAATATAAGCATCCTGTAAAGAGGAGCACAAGGGCTCTCTCACGGGGTGATAAGATCACGAAGAAGATAGATAACCGAACACGTAATGAGGAACACGTATGAGATACAAAATGCACACAACCCTGGCATGCAAATCTACATGAAGGTTCCTAGGTTATAGTCTAGGTCAAGTGTATTGCCTAATTCTCTATAACCAATGGCTCTGATACCAGTCTGTCACACCCCCGCTAAGAGCGGAAACACGGGGGCGTAACGAGACGGGAATCGTCATAACACATGGTAAGCGATAGAGATGCAATAATAATAATGATGACAAGCGTGTCATGACGACACCCGACAACAAGGGGACTTGTGTCGTGTTTAGTCAGTATTCACGACAACATAGCCGTAAGCACAAACATGATACATGAATCATATAACAAGGATGATAACATTGTATACAATTCCCACAACTCGAGAACAGGTTACAAAGTGTAATGTTGTTTGAAATAGATACAACAATTGTCTTCAAAATGACAAGTTTAGCCCGAAAATGCATCCTAGGGTCTCCACTAAGGCAGCACACCTAGAACCTCAGCTAGCATGATCACCTGAAAAGATATGCTCAAAATGGTCGACAAAATTATTGGTGAGCTCGTAGGTTTAAAGTAAATAAGTAATTGATGCTGTATAAAGTTGTTGCAGAATACCGTGCATACAGTTATAAGTAAGCAAAATCACATGACAAGAGCTTTACAACCAAACCTAATGACGTACACAAAGAATCTTGTCGGAATATATTCACCCAAGGCCCGTTCCTGGCTTTTATTGGTACTAACTAGTATACCAACACGAGGGTGGGGGTGTCAACCCAGTAGTACTACCAATACCTATCTGTCAGTTCCCACACTGGAATTAAATGGTTGTAAGAAAGAACCACAAAGCAGACTCAAGCATGTATCAGATAAGTACCCACAAAACAGTAGCACGTTGATTCTAAGTATGTAAATTGTATGTATGTTGTATAGCATAGAAAACGGGCGAGCATACTTTTCCCCCATGTTTGTAAATGTTTGCAGAGTAGTATAAGCACAAAAAGGGGTCACGAAACTCACATGTTAAGTGGTAAGTATGAATGATCAGGATTCCTAACAGTTGTATGCAGAGAACAGTCAAACACCTATTGACAGTTATTGTTAAGCATTAATGACGTGTATAAAGCATATAGTAATGTTTGGTCGGTTCGGGTTGTATCAGTTCGGTCGTGGATAGCACACACACACAAGCGGACACACGTATCAGATCTTATGTAGATCCAAGTACTACGAGTAGTCGTCATTGCTTATGACATCCGAGAAATGATCTCGTGGTTATGAAAGATAGCACTTGTTAAGTTTTTGGAGTTCCAATTGAATTGTCGATAATCGTAAAATGTTAGGTTGTTTTCAATTGAAATAGTATGTGCATGTTGATAGTGTTGACTTTAATCTTTGTGGTCAAACAATGACACTTTTACTGATGTTACCTTATCATCATCAGACGTTTAAGGGGAAATTCACACTCAACATCATCAGTCACACAACAGGACCAGACGCTCGACTCAACGCTCCATCCGTACGAATCAACCTTCAATCGTACGAATCAGCTTCATTCGTGCGATTGAACCTTCATTCGCATGACTGGCATTCAGTCGTACCACACAACACACATTCGCATTGACTCAATCGCACACACATTCATTCGATCGCACAACTCAGTCGCATGATATCCCTAGTCGCACGATTCAGTCGCCCGAAAGACACAATCGCATGACTCAGTCGCACGACTCACCCAGTCGCACGGCTCAGTCGCATGACAGACCCAGTCGCCTGAACTGCAGGTTCGCGACCGCAGAAGTGCAGAGCAGCCTTCGGCTGTTCCGAGCACGGGTTTTACATAACAAGGACTTCCAGAACACTCTACAAACATACACAAACATGAAACACAAGCAGAAAGACCTCACACGCACCCACACGACCTCATGTGTTCGAGTTGAACCCGAACACCCGAAACCCTAGTTTGGACAGCCGTGAATAAGCAAGGAAAGGGACAACCAAGGTTGTCTACCTGCTAGAATAGAGTAGACTAGGCCGTAGATGGAGTCTAGACGACAAGAACAAGACCAAGCGGGTTGGATTTGGTGCTAGAATGAAGAAGATGTGAAGAAGAAGGTGAAGAGGATGAAGAAGATGAAGATGAAATGAGATTAAGGCTGGAATATGGGTTTATATACCCAGCCCAAGTTTGCAAAATGGCGAGTTTAGTCCCTGCACTTAACCCTCGAGTTTCCAAAATTTGTTTCGGTTGATTACGACCTTAAAATGTTCGTTATATTAAGGTTAAAAGCGTGTTTAATGGTAATTGATAGTTTAAAAATGGTTTTATTGATGATAATGGTTGAAATTAAAAATGATATATTGGTGGTAACGGTGATGAAATTTATAAAAAGTTTATGATTAGCACATGTTCTCGGAGAAAGTACAGGCACAAAGGAAATAAAGCAGACATGATTCTTTAAAGCAGGAGTTCATAAAGAAGAGGAAGAATAATTAAAATAATTCTATGCTTATTTATGTCGTTCGACGGACTTTAAGGTGACGGATGTCACAGATTCGATTTAAAGATTCGGTTAACTCTAACTGATGGTGTTCGATTGAGATCTCCTGTGGACTTTTAGTAGTCTTCACATTTTGTTCGAGCGTGTACCGTTGTTCGATTGAGGTCTGCTGTGAGATTGAGGTTTGCTGTTGTCACACTTTGTTTGATTGAGACTTGCGAACGTGACAACAACACACCTCAATCAAACAAAACGTGAAAACAGTAGACCTCAATCAAATAACGGTACACGTTCAAAAAAACGTGAAGATTAAATCGAATAATGGTACACGTTCGAATAAAACACGAAAATTAATTGAAATTCCACATCTGATCTCAATCGAACAACATGGGTTAGAGTTAATCGAAGCTTTTCTATCGAAGCGCCCGGTCTTAGTAGTTGCTTCATCTTTTGTTTTTTAGTTTTAATTAAACATTAATTGGTAAATTGTTTTTAATTGAATAATTAAGATATTGAAAAAGACTTATAAAATATCCTAATTTTTAACGAAGGTTTCAACAGAATTAGTGAAATGGATAAAAATGTCAACATTTGGTAAGTTATAGTAATTGAAATAACAAAAAAAAATTGAATTAAAATAATAAATTTAACAAAACATAATGGATGAAAATAATATTTTATTTTAACGAAAATAATATTTTACTCTTATATATTATTTTGATTTACATGGAGCATGGCTCAATGTAATACTATCATGTATTTAATCAATTTTCGTTCACGTGGCTCAAGCATAGAGCAGAATTAGGTGATTTAGATTGGAACAGGTGGTGTAATTTTGATTTAGTAAGCTTTCGTATGTAATCAGGAGTGTGTTTGATCCCAACTTCTTGCTGGTGGCCTTGTTTCTAAATTCGATAAATTGGCGAAACATCATATTATTTTAAAT
Organism: Flaveria trinervia; assembly: GCA_025506515.1. Taxonomy (NCBI): domain Eukaryota; kingdom Viridiplantae; phylum Streptophyta; class Magnoliopsida; order Asterales; family Asteraceae; genus Flaveria; species Flaveria trinervia. Next base: position 920,843 of record CM046454.1, on the reverse strand, counting down.
GTATTTATGTAAATACAGTAATATGCTACATGATTAATTGTTACGAGTGAAAACCCATTCACTTATAACATATTTTGTCGTTTCACCATACTACATAACACTATAATCCATTATAATCCATTTTAACGTTAATTTTGTATGAAACAAGTTTTTTTTCCTCCACTTTATTTACCACGCCACTTTATATTCTCATTGTTTTTTTAAATCACAAGACAAGACTCATAGGTATTGTTTGTTTTTTCTGTAGAGAAACGTCTGCAGATGTGGAACGTCTGCAGTCTGCGGATCACATCTGCAGATATCTGCAACAGAAGAGGTGGACCAAATGTTTACAGTCTGCAAGAAAAATACTGTTTGTTTTTAACATCTGCATAATGGTAAAAAATTATTCTGTAATAAAATTAAAATTATTTTTAAACCTATTTTTTAATACTTGTTTCATCGGACTTGTACCACACACACATCCATACGTACAACATATATGCACATCAATACGTACAAGCAACTAGCGGGCGAGGTGTGGGTCGGGGGGTCGGCGGGCGCAGGTAGGGGGAGGGGGGAGGCGGCGTAGGTAGGGGAGGTGGAGACGCCGACGAGCGAGGTGGGAGGGGGGCCGGAGCAGGTGGGGGAGGGGGGAGGCGAGGGCGGCGGTGGTCCGGCCGGTGGGGGTGGTGGGGCGGCGGTGGTCCGGCCGGTGGGGGTGGTGGGGTGGCGGTGGGGTGGCGGTGGTCCGGCCAATGGGGGTGGTGGGGTGGCGGTGGTCCGGCTGGTGGGGGAGGTGGGGTGGCGGTGGTCTGACGATGGAGGGAGGTGGAAGAGGTTTTGGTAAAAAACAAACACCACCATAGTCCACTCCTACCTTATTTTTATCAATATTTTAATCTTCTAAAAATGTTACATAATATTATATTAAACTTATATAAAATCAATATTTATGTTAAATGATAAATATTACTATTAATTTATTATCAGTAAAGTTTTATAAGACTAAAAAATATGAAATTATATTTAACTTGACAATTTCAATGTTTTGTAGAATAAAATTAATTCTAAGTTATTAACTATATTTAAATAACAATTTGCAATAAATAATTAACAAAGTTAATAAGCACGTTTAGTTTATAAAAAGAGTATTAGAAAAAGCTCCAGTAGATTGATGGTCATACATGGTAGTTTGTGACACTCTATCATTGACTGACGCATATAATATTGGCACTATAATTGCTCGTATGTTTTAGCAATTGTAGAATCCTTTCTTTTCATGATTAAGAGATTCAAGGTTAGAATGGATAAGGAATGAGATTTTTAGATTTGAAGTAGCTAATATAAAAGATAAAATCAAAGATGTAAGATTAAGGTGGTTTAGATATGTTATGAGAAAAGATTTGTTATAGTTGCATCTCTCCAAAAACATAAACATGATTCATGATAAGAGTATATGAAGACGTATGATTAAAGTATAGGAAATAAAGGATGATATAGATGTGTCTTATATATATTACCTCGTATCCCTACATGTTAGTATCTGAATACATAGTGTCACTACCTTGGTGTCATTGATTACTTTTAATTGATTGCTTTTAATTATTGTATATTGTTGTTCATGTTTTGTTTCTTGTTAACATTTGTAAGGTACTGTTCCAGCACATAGTCACAGGATTTGCTCCCCCATCCCACGAATCGCGAATCGGATCGCCCGTACCCGATTCGGGTACATTCGCGTACCAATCGCCCTTCGATTCGCGATTTGGCTCGTTGAAATAGGCGAATTTCGTTTCCAGTAGGAATCGAACCACGCTACTCCGATTCGCGATTGGGAATTGAAAAGGCAACGTTTAGACTTTCCATTTTGTTAATTAATCGAAAAGGTGATGTTCGTTGATATTTTTGGCACCAATTTCATTGCTTTCATTATAAATTGGAACTTAATAATCCATATAGAATACACAGAATTCTTCAATATCAATTCACAGTAGGCAGTAGCACTTATTATACGTATAGCAATGGCTTTTGGTAAAGGTGGTTCAAGTTCAACCTCAAGACAAGAAACTTCTGAAAATTCAGATTTGTAAGTTCTAAGCGATACAGAAATATGAACTTTTTGTTTTGAAGTTTTGAATCGTTTGGTTATGGAAGTTATTTAATATGATTATAAAATGTGTTATTTTAATATGTAATTCACTCATTATCTTTAAAAGATATAATATAGATTGTTTTATAGGATACGGTGTATATCACTATATGGTACACCGTACCGCGTACCGAATTGGCGTTCCGAATGAACCTACCCCCGCGTACCGAATTTTATATATTGACAAACCGCGTACCCGTTTTCGTACCGCGTACCGGAATCCAGCATTAATCCTTGTATGTTGCCGATTAATGTTTGCTTCTTCTTTATTATGATATATTGTTCATATTGTGCTTCATGTTGATATTTTGTAAAAGTGGTCCACAATTGATTCTTGTATTTTTGTTTCTCATGATGCATGAATCTTCATTTATGTGTTGCTTGATCGACCAGCCAATATGTGATACTTGTGGTACTATTTGTTGATTGCACGGTTCTATATTGTGTTATTTTTTATTGTGTGTTTTGACTATATTGTATGCATTTGAGCCAATGGTTTCGTTGGAAGCAATTTATCTATCATCTGTTATAGGAGCAAGATTTGTCTGTATCTCACCATTCTCAAACCCCATCACTAGCTTTGTTATAGACGAAAAGTACTAGTTACGATTACTTAGTGTGATTTACTAAATGGTTTATGGTCTAATGGTACTAATGATTTTGATCTAATGGTACCAAAGTATTTAGAAAATATCTTTATATTAAATAGTTAAAAGGTTTAATCCCATGATAATATATATATATATATATTATATATATATATATATATATATATATATATAGTATTAGATAGTTTGAGTCACCTGTTCCTAAAACAAAGTTGGATTGACTTTCATAAAACCAGGAGGTTGGATATTAAAAAGGATAAGTTTAGATTTGTCTCATTACAACTCTGTAAGAGGATTTTAGCTTCATGTTATTACATATTTGAACATCCTGCAATAAATGTCACAAACGGATATAATCAATTTTATGTATCTTTTCAATATATATTCTTAAAACGCATTTATAAAATAAGTTATTTTAGTATTGAGTTATAACTGGTTTAAACACTCGTGTTACAACAGGGTCGTAAAACTATATCAAGTAGCATCAATGGCAAACTATCATTACCGTCCACCAACACCAATAAAATTTGTATTGAAAAAGAAATAAAAGATAAGAGAATACAACCGAACAAAAAGTAGACGTAAAAACGTTAGACCACACATACAAAACATAAAACATATAAAACAATAAGTCGATCTAGAACCATCGCGTTGTGACGGTACAATTAAACGGGAAAAAATAAACGTAAAAACGTTAGGTCACACACATTAACTTGTAAACTTTAGACCGACACATAAAACGAGAAATTTATCAAATTTGAAAAGCAATAGAGGACCAAAACTGAAAGTAAAAAATGTTTGAGTTAAATTGTAAAATATATAAAAGTATTAATTAAAATAAAAATAATTAAAGATTAAAAAAGTGACAAAAGATGGGTACATACCACCTAAACACATGGTACAACCCATAATACATAATCAAGTTGGTAATTAGTATATACTAGTTGACGCTATTGCGTGTTGACACAATTTGGTTAGGGTTTTTTTTTGACATATTCGGATGTGTAAGGATTTCTTTTAAGAAAGAGGCACTTGTGAGCTTTTTAATTGATCTGTTGAAAGAAAGATCAATATTTAGACCGGTTGATATTCTGGTCTTTCATTTGTTAGGATGGAAACACACATATGTGGATCTACGGGAGTTTCCCCTCTTGTGGGCTTCAAAAGTAGTGTCTTCAAAGTGGTTCAGGTTGCGTTAAAAGCTACATCATGCCAAGTGAACAAACACGAGAAAGCTTGTCTTGACAACCAACATGTGTTTATACCATTTGCATTTGATCATACTTTGGGTTTCTTGCACCTAAGGCGGTGGAGCTAATTAACCGAGTTCAACGAGTCATGCATAGCAATGTTACGACTCCAAGATCTATAGATGTTTTTAAAAGACTTAGTTTTGCTATTAAATAGGGCTAGCTAGTGGACCTGCTTGTAGCGGTTTGCCTTCTAATTTGATGTAAGTTGTGGTACGACCCTAATTTATTAGTTTTTTTATTTATAATATCCATGAAAGCGCGCATGTGATGAATATTTTTAGTGAACAGTTCATATTGCATGTATGCCGGACATAATATAGTCACATGAGAAGATGCTAGGGTCATAATACCAAACTCATATAAAATATGTTGTGGGTTTAAATTATTGTAATGAATGAAATAATTTATTGTTTGAAAAATAGATGAAATAAAATTCGTGGAGAGATCATTTAGGAATGAGATGCCCTTCTTCAATGAAATACTCTTATAATTAGAAAGTCTTTTTATATTAAGATCGATAATAAGAAAGTTCTTCTATTTGTTTCATTCTGCTTTTAGTACATTCGAAAGCGCACAATTATGTCTGTTTGTAATTTATAAATATATTTATATAATATGTAATTTGAATCCATAGATAAGTAAAAAAAAAGAATTAAGTAAAATTGCATTGTGTTTTCTATTTCCCGGGCCCCTTAATAAGCAATAATGGCATGCATTCAATAGTCTTGTTTTGTTTAGAAAACGTTTAACCATTTATTCATCGTGTTTTTTATAACGTTGAAAAGATAATATAACCTCAACGTTAACATGGGTACGTGGCTGGCTATAAATATCGGACCAGATGATGCTAGTTCTCACCACTCTTCACCATTACGATTTGAAGTCGTTAAAGAGTTTCTCTCGACTCATTTGATCGTTCGTAATGGCCGAAGAATTGATGTCTATCAACAACAATTACAATCATGACCCTAATGTCAAACGTAGCGATTTTCCTGCTGATTTCATGTTTGGAGTTGGAACATCTTCTTATCAAGTAAGTACATATATCTAATCATATATCCACACGTACTCATGCATATGATATATACGTTAAAACAAAATTAATGTTTATATTGCCAATGTTATGTTATGAGCTTTCTTTCAACAAGTAATATGACTTTATCCTTAAAAATGAGGCCTAAAGATGATAGTTTTCGAGTTTAGATTGAAGGTGCTTATAATGAAGGCGGTAAAGGCTTAAGCATCTGGGATTGTTATGCACTACGGCACCCTGGTACGTATATCAGTCGTTATCTTTGTTTTTATATCTTCAATATGAGCATATAACAACCACATATTGACGATAATGGTTGCAGAAAACATTGCGGATGGTTCAAATGCATGTGTCACTGTCGATTTTTATCACAAAATGAAGGTATAACCAAAACCCCAACAACTTGTCATGTTAATCGATATGTGATTGATTGTATGCATGAAATACATTGGCGATCATTTTCTTACAGAAGTTCATTTTTGTTGTTGGTAAATTTATATATCTATAGGAAGATGTCCAGCTGCTAAAGAAAATGGGTGTAAGTCATTTCAGATTCTCGATTTCATGGCCCAGGATATTACCAGGTGTGATATCTGACATATAATTAACATAACACCTCAATCCAGTTAGAGCTGACGTGTTACTTTTACGTAATAAAAATTATAATTTGATTTAAAAAGGTGGGAAAGTAAGTATGGGCAAAAGTTTGGAAGGCATCAAGTTCTACAACATGCTAATAGATGAGTTATTAGCCAATGGCATTGAGCCATTTGTCACTCTTTTCCACTGGGATCTTCCAAATGCTTTGGAAGAAGAATACATGGGCTTCCTGAGTCCCAAAATTGTGTAAGTAGTAGCTGTTGTTTAATGTTTATCTATATATCTATATATATATATTAGCTACTTTGTTATTTGTGTATATATAATATCTCAAGTGATGTACTAATTCAAAATTAATCTGCTTTAATTAAACATGATTAATTAGTGCTGACTTCGTGAACTACGCGGAAATCTGTTTCTGGGAGTTTGGTGACCGGGTGAAGAACTGGGTGACGTTAAACGAGCCATACAGGTACACCTATTTTGGTTACGTAACAGGTATCTCTGCACCCGTAGGGGCGGAAAGAACCAAGATGGTGACACTGAAACCGAGCCGTATATCGTAGCATACAATCTACTCAACTGTCATGCAGCTGCTTATAGAAAGTATCAAAAAGATTTTAAGGTATCATCTAATTAAAAACAACATACATACATATATGGTTTAGTTATTAATAACTTGAAACATTATTTTTTTTAGGATGCTCAAAAAGGTAAAGTGGGAATTACTCTGGATTGCATCTATTTCAAGCCTTATCATGCCAAGGATGAAAAGGAATACCAAGATGATGTTAAAGCTGTGAAGTATGCATTTGATTTTATGTTTGGAACGTAAGCACAAGTAACTTTTCACTTAGTTTTTCTATTTATATATGATCTAGGTGGTATAAGAAAATAATTTTAGTTTCTACTATAATATATATACTTTCTCTAGTAACTTTAATTATAATATTTAATTTTTCCTATAAATAGAAATGCATCGTTTTGACATTTCAACGTAAATTTTATCTAAAGTCATATATGTTGTATCAAAATAAAGTAATTTATTTAATCTTGTAGATACAAAAAAATACTTTGTTTTGTAAAATGCTAGGTTTTCAATAAGATTTATATTGGAATATCAACAAAGAATCTTAAACAAAATATTTATTTAAAATTTTTCATGAAACTTGTATTACCATTAATTATAAAACACCAAATTATATGTTAAAAAAAACTTAGTGGAATAAAAAAGTGTACAATCAAAATTATTGAGTTTTCTAGTGTTTATGTACCAGCGAATGTGGGTGGGTTCCCTGCCACATGTAGCACATTGCTTAAAATCCAGAGAAATTCTAAAATCCACCTAGAAACTAAAACTGTTTTTCTAAACCACCTGAAAACCGATAAAATCCTTTTGGCACCATGAACTTCAATTTTAGTGATTTGTGTGTTAGAAGTTAACTAACTTTAAAAGGTTGCATGTTATGATGCCTTGTATCAGGTTCATGGAGCCATTAACAAGCGGAGATTGGCCGAATAATGTGAAAAATTTTGCCACCAAGCCATCTTGTAACCACCCGGATGGCCGCTCTCTGCGTACCTTTACCGATGAACAAAAAAAACAGTTGATACAATCATATGATTTTCTAGGAATAAACTACTACACTGCAAGTTATGCTCGATTAAATAATTCTTCTGGTCTCTCTGATGGATTTGAGACTGACAGTCACTACAAGGAATCAGGTGACAATAAACTTAAAGATCCATTTGTCTAATGTTAACCTATAAGTGGAAGTTAACTATACACATATGATAGTACGCTAATTATTCATGTTTTTCATGTTTAGGAGTAAATTCTGACGGAAAACCTATAGGAGAAATCGTAAGATAGATAACTCTACTTTATTTGAAGTTAAAGAAAGAAACAAGACTTCGAATTTGGATTCATACTCAAAACCAAATCTAACATAACTAATCAAATTGCAGGCTTATAAAGGATCGTGGATCTATCTTTGTCCCAACGAGCTTGGTGAACTCTTGGAATACATTAAGGAAACCTACAAAGTTGAAAAATACTTTGTAATAACCGAGAACGGTAAGTGTTGTGGATATAGGAGTAGAGTTAGAGTGTCATGTATAAGTATGTAGTTCATAAAAAAAATACTGAGAGAATGGTACGTAATATGCAAATTTAATTCTCAACAATACAAAGCTAATGATGTATTTTTAATACAGGTGCCCCGGAGAAGAACGAAGATGGAAGTTTAGATCCTTATGCTGATTCGAAAAAAGATTCGAAAAAAACAAAAACTTATGAAGAAGTTAAAAATGATGAGTATCGACTTAAATACATCAAATGGCATCTTCATGCCATCAAAACAGCAAATTCGTTAGTGTCCTTATATGAATTTAGAGTACTTGATTTATACTATCATCATTAACATTACCATGAGATGATCTCATTTAGTGTATAGTTATATTGTGACACAAGTATGCACTAACTAAAAGCATAAAAATTATAAAAAGTATGTTAAGAGTTATATAAGATAGTTAATTTCAAAGATTTAATTAAATAATTATTACATCTAAGAATGTTAGAATAATGCTCCTTATAAAGTGATCACTAGCTAGCTTTATTTACCATTTAGTTTAGAACCTTATTTATTATATTAATTAGACATGTCTTTTGTAGGAAACGGACCGTCCAAGATCTCTTATGGAATAAGCATTTGGTCATGGGTTACTTTGCGTGGTCATTTACAGATAGCTATGAATGGAGTGCGGGGTATACTACACGAATGGGTCTAAACTATGTGGATTACAAAAACAATCTCCTTAGGTACCCGAAACAATCAGCACTATGGTACACAAAGTTTCTTTCTGAGGGCAAGTTACAAGAATCACGCAAAAGAACTCTAACCCACGTCATCGAACAAGAAGATGAAGCCAATGGTGAACCTACCAAAGCAATTGATGCGGTTCAAAAACTGAAGAAGGCTAAAGCATGAAAAGAAACAAGCAAAGCTGAAGTGCTTGTTGATATCCTTGGTTTAAGATTTGTGTTTTGTGTGTTTGATGTATTTCCGATCATAATTATGGGGAATTGACTTTAAGTTTAAATAAATCTCCAAGTTAATTATGATCCTTAATAAGTGTTTGTTTGCTTAGCTATTAATCTTGTGGAAATAAAGATCACAAATATGTAATGTGATTAATAATGGTCGATTGGAGATCAGAATTGAATAAAATCATCTTTCATGAGTGTCACTATTTCGCATGTTTGTATGGTAGTTTTAAATTAAAGTGAGTAGATGATATTAACCAATTTCGGATAGAAACTAGGTAGAGGCAGGTCGATCATGAAATTAGTTCTCTAGTGTAATCTAATAAAGGTTAGACCTTTTTCTCTTGTTCACAAGTGGGAAAGATGGCTGATCAACGGTGATCATTAGTGGGTTTCTGTCAACAACAACTTGTTGCAACAAAGGGTGTTAGAGTAGCAAGTTTGATAGATTAAAAGATTTAATCATAAGTGGGGGTTTGATCAAGTAGCAGGTTTGATCGAAGGAAATGTGTTGAAAGCGGATGTTGAACTGGGGTACAATAAAAAGGAAATCAATGTTATGGGGATCCAACATTGTTATGCAAATCGGTGGGAGCAAACAACGATTAGGAATGATTGTTAGACTTAATATTCTGGTTTGTCGAAGTTGAAGTCGGCTAACTTGGTTAGTTAGAGTCACCATATTTTAATTGTTTAGGGTTATTTTTAGTTTATAGTATGGTATCTTATATTGGGTTTTTATGATTAAGATAGGTTTAGCTATAAACTAAAGTCTTTGATTCTTGTATTTTGATGATATATTAATTAAAAAAAGTTGTGGGAAGAATTCTAAAAAATCCGTAATGTTCTTGTTCTTTTCTTCTTAACGACCGGTTGTGGTGTTTTTTATTGCCAACAAACACAACCTTGTTGATTGAATTTATGCTTGTTTCTTGGTAATGAACACTTTAAGGTAGCTCATGTATTTGGAAGTTCCATCTGTAAGACGTCAAACCAATGGGTCGAAAGTCGTCCAATATCTCTTTTTAACACGCGCGTACAACTTTCTAAATCATCTTCCTTTTCATAAAAAGGACCAGATTTAGAAACTATGTATCTATGAGACACCAGTAGATCAAACCAACTTTAAAGATGGACAAAAGATATATAGTTGTTATCTATTTATGAGAAATTAATAGATAGACGGAAAGAGTATTAGGTCAATCCAACTTAAAGTAAAATTATCTCTCAATCAATTTAACAGTTAATTAGATTACTGACGTATCACTCATCCATCCGTTTGGCACATGACACAACCCGTTAACTTGCCACATGCATGTAGATTTTCTCGTGGAGAAGCGTCACGCAAGATAGCAAGAATAACCTAGCTAAAGGTTAACCCAAAACAACCCATAACATTATATTTGAAGTCCAAATTAGCCTAGTTTTTGAAACTTGCGTTAAGATTCTCAGGAATAATTACAAGACACACAATAAGTCACACATAGAGTCTTCATTCAAAGATGCTAGCATGCATCAAACTTTAGTTAAAATGAGCTTCTAAGAAGCTCATGTCATTTTGTCCTGGGAAATCAAAAAACAATTGCAGTGCAGTATCAGATGAATCTTCAACTTCATTTGAGCTCGACGAATGTGTGAACCCCGCGTAAAGATGTATACTTTCATGGTCGGATTTGGATTTCGGTTCTAGTTCTGGTTCTGGATTGCTAGACGATAGTTCAGGTTCTGGTTTCGGCCCCATTTCAATAGTTGTCCCCGAGACCGAGGCTTGTGAAGCTGGACTAGAACAAGCAATTTTATCACCTTTTATGTTGATATTTCTAAAAGAATTTCCAACTTCTGAGTGCCAAATACGTAGAAAGTAGTCAGTGATGGATTTCTTGTTAGGTGGTAGGGGTGTTGTTGGGGCTAATAGTATCGATGACTCCATCGAGAGTCGTGCTTCGGCCTCCAGCCTGGCACTCTCCCATTGGGCCATGTGGCGGGTGGATGGTGAGGCTGGAGGTCGTTTCAGTGGGCCCACTAACGGCGAGGATATGGTGGTTAGCTCGTGGGTTTGTGGATCAATCCCTATAGATAAGAGGCGTTTCTCAAGTGAGTGTTCCAGAGGTTTTTGATCTCGTTGTCTGTTCTTCCTGGCATCTGTGCAGCTATAGCAGCCCATCTGGAAATACAAAAGTCAAGTTAAAACGACTCTAAATGTGTTAACAAAAAAGCTGATTCGTTACAATATTAAGTACCTGTTGCCGAGAATGGCGTGTAGCTGGATGACGAGCTTCTCTTCTTCGGGGCTGAAGGGACCGCGCTTGATGTCTGGACGGAGATAATTCGTCCATCGGAGCCGGCAACTCTTCCACACCGGAGTAGACCTGTCACCATCGTACAAATTCATTGATTTTGTTGTACTTGTACAAAAATTTCTGTAGTATTTACTGCTTGCATGTGATGCTATTAACTTGCATTTATACACATCTCTTTAAAACAAACACCACATGATATGATAAAATAGATGCATGGTCGCCACAAATTAACTTGTCTCTTTCATTAATGATGACAAAGAAGTATGAATCAACTGTTACTCTTATAATGAACACATGCTACTAAACAAGTTCTAGTATACGTAATGCAAGTCTCACCAATTTGAAAAAATTAAATATCACCCTAAATATTATTATTTGATCATTACTAATATATTGAAGATACCTTTATAATCATATGAGAAAATTTTCTCATAACTTTTATTTATACCAGCATAAAGCTACATGTGCTATATTAGCTTTCCTTTTAACAGATTCAAATGTTTTATTGATGGTAATTTCTCTATTAACGTAATCAAACAATACATATATATATATGATTCATGTTATATGGGAATGAAAATGTTATGCTAAAGTAAAATAGATATGACAGCTAGTATCTTTATATATCTATTTTACTATTCAAAGCTTTTAGTCAAAATTCTGGAAGTTAGACTAATCATTGTTGGTAATGTTGTACATATGCAAGTTGCTATCTCATGATTGAGGTGGTGATTTTGTTCTAACAAGAGACATAAATATAGAGATAAACCACAAAATGATTTTCTAATATTTTTCTCTATCTTGTTGTTTACTAGAATACATTTCTAATACTGATCCAATTTTTCATTTTTCATTTTTTAGAATAGCAAACTCAACCTTCTAATTTTGCCCTTAAACCTTAACCGCACAGAAAATGTTACATCTCTTGCATATCTTGATACCGCTAGGGTATAAGCTCGTTGCTATTAATCAAACTATCAACGAAAGTAAATTGGTTGATGAACATGCCCGAGTCAGCACTTTAATTTCTATTGTATATTAAACGTCTATTTTGTTGTTTACTAAAGATATTAATTTTAAAGTTTAGAAAAACATATCATTTCACACATGAATATGTGTAATATGTGAAATGGAGTATATGTATCTAAAAAACAAAATACATTAATAACTACTCGTATAATTTAGTTGTATCTTTTGTTTTATAAAGTGTGACACAGAAGGTGGTCATATAACCGCCTACCCACTGCTATCACAATAAATCACTAATGCAATACATACATATTTTTATAAGATTCTCACGGTGGGTATATAACTATAAAATACTTATTATTATCATATATATAATTATTTTGCAAATTAATCTGGGACACTCCCAAAAATGTGAAATAAAGAAAAAAACTACTATTTATTTAAACAAATCCTGTAATATTAATCGTGTAATTACATGATTGTAGGAGTTAAGATCACCAAATATGTATATATTAATTCACACTTATCAGATAAAAATGAGAAACTCAAAGTCTTGTAACAACATTAACGATTGACCTTAGAAAATCATGTAGGTTCAATTGCAAGTGCAAGGATACGAGCTATTTACGAGTAAAAAGATTGTTGTTAAAGAAAAAAGATAAAAATGACGAACAAAAGGCTAAAGGTGTGTATTAAAGATGTTATTAGGGTTATAGTCACACCATAAACATTCGTGTAGATTTAAGAGTAAGTTTTCAAAAAAAAACATTTGTGTGAGATACTAGTTCTTAAAAGATATGAAGAAATTTTGAAATCAAAACGGAGGCAAAATGGGGGTAAATAATAAATAGCTTCTTGAATCAACGAGCAGAAATTCACAGATAGAGATTTCAAAACCAAATTAATACAAAACAGTGATAAAAATGCATCATGTTAGCCCTAGATTTCATGAATTCCACAGATACAAACCCTAAAATGTTCACAAAATCGTATCAATATCGATATCATTGATATATCGATTTACTAATTACCTGCAAGCTTAGGAAGAGATCTCCAGCTCCCATGACCATTCTTCTTAATGTAATCAACAAGAAGCTCATCTTCTTCCTGCGTCCATGGCCCTCTCTTCAACCCCGTCTTCTCGCAACACGGTGCTCGTCCCATTTCGATATCAAATCTCTAAACTAAATCAATCAAATTATAGATTTCATCATAAAAAAAACATTATGATATGATCTTCTTCAGCATTAACTACGAAGAGATGAATATATATATATATAATATGTTAAGATTGATTTCAAATATGAATATATGTGTTGATCTGTGTGTGTGAAACGACATGTCAATGCAAGAATCAATCCTCAGGTACGACGATCAGCGAATTACATGCCGACACTATTCGCATTCAATGCGCATTCAATTCGCTTTGTTTTAATATACAGATCAAACAAAAGCTTAACAACTTAATCGTGTTGTTCGTGAAAACCCTAGCAGATCGACATGTTGATCCAATCAGGCAATCATCCACCACTTTTGACAAATTAAAACACTGAGAAACCGAATTGAATGTTGTGCTTCATCTTAACAAGCTTCCGCCACAATCAATTCGTATGCGTATAAATTGCTACACTTAATGCGGAATTGAATGCAGTAGATGGATAAATGTAGAGAGAGAGAGGTTACTACTTACTACTTACTACTTACTTGTAGTTAAGATGTTGATGAAGTGATAATAAGCAATGAGAGAATTTTGCAGATGAGAGGGAAGCATTAATGGTGAAAGGACGTACGTATATTATTATTATTATTGTGTGTGTTTTCGTCAGTTGTATGGTCCATTCAAACTATACATATATATACGTGTATGTGTGTGTAGAGTGTATGTATAGGTTGCAGAAGGTGCATTAATGGCGATGAGCATTAATTGGAGACTGAAGGAAGGGGAAGGGGCCATAGGCACCTATGCATACGTTGTGTATTGCGTAATATATACACGTCAAGTAAATATATAAGATCGGTCAAGATGCATCATATCTATCTTTTCGTACATAATTTTTTTAAAATATTTTAACTTTGTTTTTCCCGTTAAAAAAGATAACTAGATTAAAACTAAAGCTAAACAAGAATGATTATTAGTTCAACTAGATTAAATTGAAATATTTATGACATATAAATACGAGAAGATTATGAATTCAAATCTTATTCTTAAAAAATACTTACAGTTAAGCCAATAGTTTTTTTCAGCTATAAGTTTATTTCTGAGGGAGTTGAGGGTATGGTCCCGACTGAAAAACGAATAGATGGGCTCGATTAAAATAATATGTTTTCTTCGAAATAAGATCGCGCATTTACCGTTAAAAAAATAAAACTAACTGAAGTAGTTTGGTTTGGTTAAATACATGTGGCAATGATTATTAATTATAACTATTGATTATATATTGAAACATGTGTTAAAATCATAAAACTCTAATTATATTTATTCAATCATTTAACATAATTGATATCAAAACAATTAAAATTTACTTGTAAGAATAGAGCATTGTTGAAGAGAAGGATGATGTAACGATCGAATGATTTGTTTTTGTTATGATGTCTAGAGAGATCAACGGATGATTTTGAAAGAATAGGTTATTAGTGTGTTTTGTTTTTTATCGTTCTCATCTATCTATAACATCTAAAGAGAAACTGTAATTATATCATTGGGTTAAGCTTATTTAAATAATCTGTTAGCCATACATATAACGGGTTATTTCCAACAATAACTTGTATTGTTTTTTTCTAGTATCTCATGCTCTTTTTGTTCATGGGGATATGACTGGTTACAGTGTTTTTCCACTTGATAATCTTAGTGGAGAGTAATTAGCTTCTAACGATGGTAAATCTCTTACCACACTATGGCTAGAGTATAAGTTTTTTGTTAGGAGTGGATAAAATCTAAAATGTGTTAAATGGATAGAGTTGCATTGCTTAAAATAGAATGGCTCTTTCCTTATGTATATCATTTGCTATTAAATGTAAGTTCGACGCATGTCACGTGATTCTTCTTACCTTGTAACTAGAGATTAAGTTTGTTACATTTTTTGTCTTGTGATCCCTGTATATATATAGGCGGATTCGAATCCAACTATTCTATTCAGCTAATTTAGGTCTGAATCGACGCTTCAAATGAATCTAATCGAACATGCTTTACTCTTTTGCATATATGTTTTTTCTGAGTAAGTTTTTTTCCAAACTACAAGGGGTGTTACACTGTTACCCTCGAAGTCCATTGTGTATGATCATCTTCAATGATCATGATTTTTTTTTAATAATAATTCTTGAATTTCCTAGAATAAATATATCACAAAGGGGCGTCCCCAGTAGTTTAGAAGAGTCCCCATCACCAAAGAGGTAAGAATTCGATTTTTAGTAGGTGGGTCGTTGAAAAAATACATCACAATCTGTATTCTAATGGATTTGAATCCTCTTTTGTTATCATAAATGATACTGATATAATGGGTCCTTCAGATTTGTTTTTTATTAATAAATTGTCAAACTTATTTCCTTTGATTAACTCATATAAGATGGTCAACTTAAAATTGAACAATGCAAGATCAAAATCCACTATGTGGTATCCTAGCTTTAACAAATGAATACCAATAGTTGATGGAAAAATTACCAAAGTAGAAAAGTGATCACACCAAAATACGAAAATAATCATTGACTTAAAAATTTACGAAATTGTGAAGTAGACTTTGACTCCTCGTCACAGGCGAGTAAAACACATAAATCCTCGCCCACCGTCAAAAACAAACCCTCACCCATGTGAAAAATAAAAAAACATGAAGAACAAATATATATATATATATATATATAATGCCATGTAAGCGAGGGTGGTGACGAGGGATTGGACCTCCCCCTCGCCGAGTCAGCGAGAGAAGCCCAATCGAGGCGAGGGATGGGATAGTACGGGCGAGGGCTACAGCAGACGAAGGACCGCGAATCGAGGCGAGGGATTTGATCACACCCTCACCGAGTCAAAAAAAGAAGTCAACGAGGGTTATTTATTTCTGGGCGAGGGATGTGACCTCACCCTCGCCACGTCGGAGAGGGACACGAAAACCTAAGCAAGGGCTATTTAAATGGTTCAGTCGGAGTGTGGGGGACCATGTGGGTCTCCGAAATTTAAAAAAAAAAATCCTAGTTTTTTTCTAAAAGGGTTCGGTTTACATTTTTATAAAGACACTTCTAAGTTTATATATCGTTGTAATGGAGCACGAGGTTAGTTTTTTTTCTTAATTTCTACTTCTATTGTTATGCAAAATGGTTATTATGTGAATGTATTATTACGTTTAACATAAGTTTATTATTTTTATGCAGGATTTTTATGCATCTAACAGTATTACTATTAGATGTAATGTTAAAGTTGTAAAACAAATTTCTAATAAACTAGAAAACAATCCTAATCAACTTCTTATATTTAATAGCACATGTTTTGCAAATTGGTTATTATGTGAAAATATATGCATCACTTATTCATTTAATATTACAAACGCAAGTTCCTACCGAAAATACGGAGAACGGTATTAACTTTTCAGTTAATAGACAAAATCTCCAATTTGGTCGTGAAGAATTTTGTATCATTACCGGGTTTAAATTTGGTGAAATGCCGCGTCAAATTCATTCAAACACAACAAGTTTTGTCTATACCGTTTTTCACCAAAATGGAATACATAAACTTACGTTAGATGATTTAAGAGAAGTTTTTTAAAATATATTACACATGTTAAATGATGTAACTGTTATAAAAGTTTGTTATTATTACTTGTTCAATAAGGTTTTATGGGATTAGTATGAAAAAAAAAATTGAACAATCAACTTTTAGATTTATTTAGTGATTTAAGGGTATGGAATGAATTTCCGTGGGGTACATATCTTTGGAATTATACTTACACTCATATTTATAATACTCTTTATAAAAACAAAAGAGAAAAATGAAAGAAAAAGCTAAGATACAGTATAAAACAATTTGTTTGGGCATTTAAGGTAAATTTTAAATTTGATAATTGTAATTATATTGATTATTTATATTCTATATTAGATTAAAATATTTTATTTGTTATAGATTTGGATTTATGAAGTATTTCCGATAACGAATAATTATGGAAAACGACGTGGGTACGTGCCAATGGCCATTGATTGGCCTCGTATGAGTTTAATATCGTGGGAACAAGCGTTATCTATATTAAACAACTCAAAAGAGGTACGTTATTGTTTTTAAAAATTACAGTAACATTATTTAATTATGTTAATAATAATTTTTTATAAAATTTCAGGATCATTATCTACCATCAAATATTGTTTCAAGATCAATCACTTCAATCATACAGAATAAATTGTCTATATTAGGGTGAAATTCCACCCGTACAGTAAGAAATAATATTTGAACATTCTGACTCTAATAGAAATAATGTGCCACACGTTGATAATTATTTTGAAAATCAAAATAATTATTTGGAGCAGCCTCAAAATCAGAATAATTATTCGGAGCATCTCTAAAATCAGAATAATAGTCACTGTTGTGACCCAAAAAGCATTTAGGAGATTGTTCATCGATTACTTGTAGTTATTAATCATATTAATTATTATTACGTTTATATCTAAAACAAAATGTGTTGATTAAGTGGCTTTTTGAAGGATAATTATTTTAAAAAAGACAATCTAGGAACGCATACTCCGAAGCAAACTTTTGAAGAAAATTTAGAAGAGGTAAGTCTACCCGTAAATTTATATGTTTTTTGATATTTAACGTAACTTAAATAATTTTTTGTGTTTTAGTTTAATATCAGTCAATTTGTAAATTCTCCCCCTCAAATGTTTGGATCTCCTTTTTCTACCGGTCCTAGTATTGAGAAAGTATTACCGTGTTTACATTAATACGTGATAATTTTTATTATTATATTAAATAACACACATAATTATTATTTTGATTTAGATCGTATTATCTCATGTTTTTGGGACGCGTAGCAAAGAGAAGGTATTATTTAATTATTTTGTTCTATTTTTTTAATATTACTTAATTTATTACTTGTTCTTATTATTTATTATTTTTGGTTTTTACTAACAGACAGTTCCGATTGTGTTAAGAATATAGAAATGGGAAATAAAACCATCGGCAGCCGTTAGTTCACCGTTTTTGTTTTTAAAAAAGAAAAAAAATAAAAATAACAATCAAAATAATATTTTAGAATTATTCACTAGTGGTGATCATTTCACTACTTCTCCTACCGGAGATAGTGATCACATATCATCATTTTTTGGTGATTTACTTCAAATAGGAGATACAGACGGTTGGCTTGAAGCGAGTGTAAGCATTATTTTATTTTTCATACTTAAATTTATCAATCATACTTAAATATATTTTTATTTTCAGCATCTATGGGCTTGGTTGAACTATTTATTACGGTATAGACCAATAAATGCACGATAGTTTGCTTATACTTCATGGTTTACAATATACTTATTCGAGATGAAAAAGTTATCTTGTTACGCAAACGGTTCTGAACCATTGTATCCACCTATTCGGATGTTGATGAGGTCATTATAGATTTTGCTTTTTTATATTTTTATAGAATGTTTTAACTGATTATTTGTTACAGCTATATATTCCAACGAACGTTGCGTCTTGACATTGGATTTTGTTAAAAATAAATTTGTTAAGATGGAGTGTTACAGTTTATAACAGGTAACGCTTATTACAATTATTAGTTTAATATTTATTAATTTAAACATCATATATAACTTTAACTTTGATATTTGATAGTATGGTGAGATCTTACAAAAAAGAAATTGATACTATTATAAAACAAATAGATCGCGTGCTACCAGGATGGTTATACTGTTATGGTTTTCTTCAAGATCGGAACAATTGAACGTATTACACCGCCTAGCATGCCACAACAAGCCCCTCAATCAAGAGACTGCGGTATTTGGATGTGTATTATGCTACAATGTTTAATTACCGAAGAAGAATTATGTCTGGTTGAAGACGTACGCGTGACTTCTCAAAACTTCCGAAAGAAATTAGCAAATTTATTGTATCAAATTTAACTAATAGATATAAGGATAAATAAATTGTATATATTTTGTATTGTATATAAATTTTATATAATTACCATTACTTGAAAAGAAAAACTAAAAAATTATTAAAGTACTTTTTCTACTATAAATATAACACCAACACTATCACACCAACACATTTTCATCTCATTTTTCACATACACACACCAACACTTTATCTCTGAAAATATTATATCTTTTCCATGAGAAATTTTTTCTCCTAAACCTCCTTATGTTATTAAATTATAATTTTTTTTACCTACATCACAAAAATCAAAAAAATTACGCGACATTGTTCTTGTTTTTTTTACCTACATTACAAAAATCATATAAGAAAACAAAAACAAATGTCAGTAATTATTTATTTAACTATAAACGGATTTCAGTTCGTTTTAATATATCGTTTATATACTACCCTCTTTAAACAATCGGTATTACCAAACTAGTAATGTCGTGTAGTTATACTAATTAAAAATAACTTATATTTTCCATGGCTCGTAGTTTAATTATTATAATTAACTAATGTTTTCCATATCGTAAAAACAAGTTTGGTTACAGGTGTTACCGGATCAATTTTATTGCAAGTGATAAAATATCAAGTGTTCGTGCAAAAATGATCATATGAAGAAGATATTATAAACATGTTGTATAATTTAATTTGAATTGTATTTATGTTATAATTATCTATTTTTATATATGAAATAATAATTGTTGTACGACATTTTGATAAAATAATAAAATATTTTATAAAATAGGACATTATATTATACGCATTGCGTATAACTCATCAGCCATAAAACGTTTGTATCTAAGACAAACATCTTGCAGATTTACTTCTTCCCATACCAATGATCTGTTTTGAACCAACCTACGTAGTAACATACAGATAACTACTCTAGAATCTCGACAAATACGACCACCATTATAAGGCCAAACAGTTTCTTCGACCATCATTACGACACGATGCCTCGAATCTACTTTTTGATGATTTAACCACTTTATACTCAATTTGAGTTGTAATTCTTTTTTGTTGTTGAAACAATCGGTAAGACACATTATACCCAATTTGAGTTGTAATTCTTTTTTGTTGTTGAAACAATCACCTTCAGATAGTAGATAATCCAGAGCTGGTATTTTTTACTGGATTATTTGTAGGATCCGCTAATTGTCACACCCCCGCTAAGAGTAGAAACACGGGGATGTAACGAGACGGGATCGTCATAACACATGGTAAACAATAGAGATGCAATATAAGTAATAATGACAAAGCGTGTCATGATGACACCTAACACAAAGGAGACTTGTGTCGTGTTTAGTCAATATTCACGACAACCTAGCCATAAGCATAAATGATAAATGATTCACGTAATCATATGAAAATAACATTGTATTGTAATTCCCACAACCCGGGAACAAGTATCAAAAGAATGAAGTTGTTTAATCAGACTACAACAATGTTCCAAAATGAATGTTTGTCAAGTATGCTTAGTCTCAAAAATGCATCCTAGGGTCTCCATTAAGGCAGCACACCTAGATCTTCAATTAGCATTGTCACCTGAAAAGATATGCTCAAAACGATCAACAAAATTGTTAGTGAGCTCGCAGGTTTAAATAGTAAATAAGTAATTGATGTTGTATAGTAATTGTTGTAGAATACCGTGAATACAGTTATAAGTAAGCAAAATCACATGACAATGAGCTTTACAACCAAACCTAACGACGTACACACAGAATCTTGTCGGAATATATTCACTCAAGGGCCCGTTCCTGGCCACTGCTGGTACTAACCAGTATACCAACAAACAAGGGTGGAGGTGTCAACCCAGTAGTACTAACAATACCTATCCGTCAGTTCCAACACCGGAATTAAATGGTTGTAAAGAAAGTACCACACAACGAACTCAAGCATGTATCAGATAAGTACTCACAAAATATTAACCTGATGATTCCAAGTATGTAAATTGTATGTAAGTTGTACAACATAAAAAATGGGTGAGCATACTTTTTCCCCATGTTTGTAAATGTTGAAGTATTGTATAAGCGTAAAAAGGGCCACGAAACTCACTTGTTAAGTGGTAAGTATGAATGATCAAAGTTTCCAGATGTTGTATGCAATAAACGGTCAAACACCTATTAACAGTTATTGTTAAGCCTTAATGATATGTGTAAAGTAAATAGTAACGTTCGGTCGGTTCGGGTTGTATGGGTTCGGTCGCGTGTAACACACACAAGCAGACATACACATGAGATCTTATGTAGATCCAAGTACTAGAAATCTTCGCCATTGCCGATGATATTTGTGTAAAAGTTCCATTATTATTAGATAAGTATTTGGTAAATATTAGTAGTTACGAATCGGTTGTTGATAATTGTAAAACGTTAAGTTGATTTGATTTAGAATAACATTAGTAAGTTTGATAGTGTTGACTTTAACATTATCGTTAGCAATGGCAACCGTGTCAATGTCACCTTAACATCACACGACATACACACACCACGCATAAAGGAATTCACACCAACTTCAGTCGCACGACAGGACCAAACGCACGACTCAACACTCCATCCGCACGAATCAACCTTTATTCGTACGTGTGACAACCGGCAATTTCAGGTCAATAGCCGACCTTGACTTGGTTATAATTACATCTATAATACTTGATTTTCAATTAAATTCCAATTATTGAAGTCGTTTCATGCATTGAAAATTTTCATATATTGCAAAATTTCAAGCATTACATTTCATGCATCGGTGATTCAGCGTAATTACCATTTATACATGCGATACAACCGGCACACACGAACATTGGTGATAATTAATATATGTGTACTTATAAATACTTTAAATTATTTCAAATTATTTTAGATTCCAAATTAAATACACTGGAAAATCTTAAATTTATAAATAAACCTAATCACGTAAATTAATATTTTACCCGGAACGAATCCTTTTAACGGACCTACTAACTACATGATGCATCATTAACATACCATCAATATTTATATATCCTAATGCAAGTTGTACAATATCCTAATGCATTTTAAAAAGTAAAAAGTAAAAATATAAAAATATGTAAAAATACCTATGGTGCAACAAATACCATCTAAATACCCAATACTACACAAAATATGAAAACCAAAACCCCCCTTTCCCATGCATTGGTCATCCAAGCCACCACACCACATTACTCTTCCACCTCCTTCCCAATAAAGCTCACAAAACTTACAAGATTTGACAAAACACAACTTGCCATATTCATGAAGCCTCTCTTTTGATGTGTTAAAGCAACATGTCTACCTTACCACTCTTGGAACACCATTTCCCCATCCTTTGACCGTGAATAGGAGCCCATGCTCCAAGAACTTTACACTTAAAGAGGATTGAGTGTTATAAAAGACATGCACCCTTCAATTCAACTACACCAACACATCACACTCATCTTCTCTTTTTCTCCCTCTCTAAAATTCGGCCAAGACACTCCTACCACCACTCCATTTGATTTTAAACTTATTTCCTTCAAATCTTGGGTGATTCAAGTGCCTTTGGTTGAAGATCAAGTGATTTTTGAAGCTTCCAAGCATCCTACAACATCTTCTTCACCTATTTCTTGTTTGGTTCTTAGTTCAAAGGATCAAGTCTTTTTTTTCTTGCATTTCAAGACTACCATCTCTTTCTCCTTGCTTGTTTAAGGTTAGCACTTTGTTTCTAATCTTCGATACACCATCATGATGTGTTCATATTCACTAACTCATCCAAAAGTGCTCTAGCAAAGTTTAAAAAGTAACAAAACATGTAAGACATTTTCTGGCAGATTCATGTTCTATGTTTTCGACACCATAACTCGACCTAAACATGGTCAAATGAACAGTTTCTTGAGCCTAACATTAACCTTAGGATGTCTAGTTTATAACCCATCCAACCTTGAAATTTTTAGATGACTATAATTTATCCAAAACGTGCAAACATGATTAAGGTGTTGAACCTGAATTTTTGGCAGAATAGATAGGGCTGAAAGATTGAGGCATAAGTTATGCTTAAAGTAACCAAATGGAGATTTTCCTTCTGTGGTAACTTAGCTTAAAGTGTTAGGTTTAAAAGTACTATAGTCTCTATTTGTGAATGTAAGGTTTGATCCCTCAAAAAGGTGAAATCCCTGGACATGTACAGAAAAATGCTGCACTGTCATCTGTTGCTTCATGACCCATTTCGAGGGACTTAAACCTAGCTAAATATTGCAAGCTATACCTTTTTGGAATCCTAAGACATAGATATAAATATGGTAAAAATATCAGATTTTATAAAAATTCTTTGTATCATGAAAGGAGATGACAACCAAACCCAAAAATCCCTTTGATTCTGTCAAATGCCCATATTTATATAAAGTAAACTTTTGAAGATATTTGATAAAAAAAGGGAAACCCATACACATGGAAAGTATAATACCATTATACTTAATATAAAACACATTAAATACATTATGTACTTTTAGGAAGATAGATATGAAGACAAGAATCTAAATAAAATATTTATGACTCGATGTGTCTAATTAATCAAACGACATTTTCAAAACTAACTTTGTGGATGAGTTATGCATGACCATCTGGGGTTAGTAATCATGACCTCATGAATATATTGTGAATTTGTTTAGGAGATTTCTAGACCAATCATACGTACAGACTATTGCTAGAATTCACGCGTGTATTACAGGTGAGTTTCACGGCCCCATTTTACTTATTTTCCTTTTGGGGGAGATTACATGCAAATTACTATTTTCCTGGACACATTTACTTGATAATGATTTCACATGTTATATAAGTTGTTACCTTACCGTATAAAGTCCCCTGTTATCGGACCGTTAGTTTATTTCCCAAAGCGAGGTAATCATGGATAGTACTATTGGGTTTGACTACCCCCACCCGGATTAATTACCCTAATCTTGACTGGAGGTCTAAACGGTGCATTATTAGCCTGTTCACACTCATGCTTACGGTAGGCATGGGTAGGGGCAATTTGTTACAGTTACAGTCTAGCTTCGTTGCGGTGCTTATATAATATTGTAGTATTGTATGATCAACAATCAAATCATGGAAAGACTTGTGGTCCATTACACCGTTTACTAATACTTTCAAACCTGTGAACTCACCAACTTTATGTTGACATTTTTCATGCATGTTTTCTCAGTAATTGATAGATGCACCAAGTTAAGCTAGCATGGAACATCTCATGTTTAGGGCCATTCATGGTGTTTGGGACATTCATTTTCGTAATTGTCATGTTTTGAAACAATTTACCTTATTACTATTGCTTCCGTAAATTTAACTCTGAACAATGATGTATTTTAAACTTATTTGAGATGTATGTTTTACAAAACCATGTAGTGGTCGATCGATGACTATGAAATCATGATGTTCGCACCCCGCGGGAAACCGCTGTGGTTTGGGGGTGTGACAGTACGAATCAGCTTCATTTGTACGACTGAACCTTCATTCGTGCGACTCAGTATTCAGTCGTACCACACATCACCCAATCGCACGACTCAACATCCATACGCACGAATCAACCTTCATTCGCACGAATCAGCTTCATTCGTACGATTGAACCTTCATTCGTGCGACTCAGCATTCAGTCGTGCGATACACGCATAATCGCACACATTCATCTACATAGACTCAATCGCACGCATACACACAGTCGCACGACACACCCAGTCGCACAACTCAGCCGCCCGAGAGACATAGTCGCACGACTCACCCAGTCGCACGACTCACCTAGTCGCACGGCAGATCCAGTCGCTAGCTGCTCCGTGCACGAGATTTACACCACAAGGACTTCCAGAAACACATTTTGCACATACCCAAACAAGAAAAACACGCAGAAAGACACCACACGCACCCACACGACCTCATGTGCTCAGGTTGGCCCCGAGCACCCGAAACCCTAAAAGGACAACAATAAACAAGCAAGAAAAGGGACAACCAAGGTCGTCTACTTGCAAGAATGGAGTAGACTCAGCTGTAGCCGAGGTCTTGCCGGTGGAAACACAAAGAAACGGGGCGGTTCGGTGCAAGAAGGAGGAGAAGAAGAAGATGAAGAAGAAGATGAAGTAATGGAGGCTAGGGCTGGAATATGGGTATTTATACCCAGCCCTAGTTTTGGCAAAATGTCACATTTGGTCCCTGCACTTAGCCCCCGAGTTCCCAAATTTGTTTCGGTTGAAAACAACTTTAATAGGCTAGTTATATTAATGATAAAAATTCAATTAATGATATTTGTAACTTAAAAATGGTTTTATTAATGACGATAATATTATATAAAATCGGTATATTTAGTGATGACGATGATGAAAATTGTGAAACTTTTAAAGATAGCATACGTTTACGATAAGAACACAAGCATAAAGATGATAAAGCAAGAATGATATCCACACGAATAGTTTATAAGGATGAGGAATGAACGGTCAAAGAAAAGTTAACAGAAACCACGTTAATTGACGGACCTTTAGGTAACGAATGTCACACTAATGACTCCGGTTGTGTAAAAAATATATCTTCACGAACTTTATACTCAAAATGATAGGAATACGGATTAACTTTTTCATAAAAATTCTTATCTTTTTGGTTTTCATAATCATATTCTTGCTTAACATCACTATAAGTTTCGTTATCCACTGGAATATCATTTAAATCATAAATAAACTTTTCAGTTTCGCTTGTAAAATTCAATTTTTTTCGTGGATAGAAGAGATACTACCAACAATATCAGATTCTTCACTGACGAATAATGTAAATGTTTCGTTTTGACCATTAAGAACAACATTCATAAAATATAGTAAATCTTTATCATCTGAAATATCGATAAAATGAGTATACGTAGACATTTCATACGATAATCGTATATAACTTTGAATTCTCAGTTTTAAAGAAATCATATACTTTAATTCATCAAACATTATGTTAGTAGATAAACTAAGAACATGTCTAACACATTTACCTTTTAATGGCAGATATTCTTCGACACCGTTTACAAAATGTCATTTACCACCACTGCATAGTATGATATTAACTGATATTTTTAAAAATTTTAGAGAATTTTAAGAAGAAGGTTTTGAGAGAATGTAAGATTTTTTAAGGGTTAATGTGTATCATATAGGGAAAAATAAAATTAGATTAAATTTTAAGGATTAAAAAACAATAAAAATTAAAACATCTATAAATATTAAAAATATCTCGATTTTTTTAAAAAAATTGGGTGAGGATGGGCATTTTGGTAAATTTGGGGCAGGGAAACTCATAATCCCTCGCCACGTGGGCGAGGGAATGGTCGACACACATCATCAATTGGTGGAGGATGCCACGTGGGCGGGGGATTATGGTTTTCCCTCGCCACGTCAGCGAGGGGATCCACTATTCCCTCGCCATGTCAGCGAGGGATGCCACGTGGCACATACCGATTGGTTTTTTTTAATTCAATTTTGACTGGTTATTTTAGTAATTTACTTTGATCAAATGTTTATTTGGTAATTTTTCCATAGTTAATTTGGGTTAACTAGAATTGTACTACTCATGAAAATAGTAGAATTGTTATAAATACAATAGATGATAATTATTGCTTAGATTAACATACTTGTTGAAATTTTGAGTTTGATTTTAGATAATCAATGCCACTCTCCTTAGTTTAAATGAAAAGTAAAGTATTAGAAGTTCTTATTTATATAAACTTTAAATTTTCTCCCTCCTATGAGGCACAAATTTTCATCAATTTAATTCATGTTTTAGAAATTTTACAGCTTGAATATTTTTTAAACACTTAATTTCTAGCATTGATATTTTAATCATTTTAGCTTCATTTTGGTTAAGGTTTGGTTAGTTGTGAATTTGTCATATAGTATATTCCAAACGCAATAAATAATATATGTATATTAACAACTTTTAATTATGTTTATTTATGTTCAAAATTAGTAAACTCTCATTTTTTTTATTTCATGAAAAACTCATTTTTCTAGTAATGTTTACTAGCAATATACATTTATTTGGAAATTGCAATTCAAACCAACACTTATGAAGAGTTATTTCAATGGGCAGTGTGTAGGGGACCTTGCCATGTTCCCCTAAATTCGTAGGTATTATTGACAAGTACAACACTGTATTTTAAAGTTAAATAAAGTACATGTGTTATACATATTCATGTTATATAAGTTTAAATTTTTATTTATTTTTAATATATTCACTTGTAACTCTCATTTATTGGTGTAGTGAAATCTACTTTTTTATTGTTTATTGGAGGTATATATGAAGTGATTGCAAGGGGAAATCCAAGAGCTTTGAAGGCATTAGATGACAAAAGAAGCTCATGACATAGTTTTTGGGATGTAGGATTCAATTCGAAATAAAACGCTAGACAAGAAGCTAAAGACGATAGTTTTTAGTTTTACAAGGGAATGCTACGCGGTTTATTTCATTTTTGAACACTTTTGGTATATGCTATTAATTTATATCCCTAAGGAACCAACCATACTTCCATTCATACGAATTCTTGTATGTTAAAGTAAGCTCATCTTTTATTATTATATAATTACTTTGTTCTATTCAATTTAACATCCAAAAAATATCCGCTAATTCACTTTTTAGAGCATTCACACTACATTCCCAATCACATCTTTGTAATTATATTAAAAATATTATTTTTTTATTATCTTTTTTAATTAAATAATACTTTTAATATTTTTAATATTTTTATTATTATATTTTTTATCTCCTCCACTAATAATCACTTTTGAAAATATTAAAAAATGTATGGGGGTTTCGTGCTTCCCCAAATATGAGGAATCACAGTACAATCTCCATTAATATTCTCTTTTATTTACTCACAACCACTAATAATCATCCCTTAAAATATAAAGCACGTGCACACATCAAAATGAGGAACCAACCGTTAATGCTCTTATAAATTTAAGGTCAAGTAAATGTACATTTCATCGAAATTCCGGCAGTAACTAATGTACTACTCACTCAAAACACCATGAATTCTAACCCTTCAAAACGTGTAGTGTGATGATTTTATGCTAACAAAATGTAGGTGTTAGTTGTTAGATAAAAGTATATTTAATTTAAATTCATATTTATTCATTTACTTGAAAAAAGTTATGTGAAAAATAAATCTCTTATTTTAGAGGTGTCCGTGTCCGTCGGTAGAGGCGCTAACGCTTTGTCCGGAAGGAATATTTTGAAAAGATTTTTATAGAGAGACAATTTGAGAAAATGTAAGGAAAAATGATATATAATGTATTACAAATCATTAGTGTATATTTGGGTCCTAATAAATAAACACCCACCAATATAAATCGATACCCCATATACGTCACGTATGGGTCCATACGCGGCGTATAGGTTTGAATACACTGAAAACGAAAAAAATTCAGGGGCTGTCAGAGAGCTATACGTCCTCATATAGCCCTATACGACCCCATATACACCCGTATAGAGTTATATGACTCTCCTATACGACGCGTATGAAGCTATATGACCCATATAAAAATTTTAAGGTGTTTATTTAAAATATTTAGGTTATTATATTATTACTTGATTTCTATAATTGAGTGAAAAATAATCTCTTATTTTAACTCTTTGCCTATATTTGGCATTTGAATAATTGAATCATAGGAGTTAGGACGTATGTCAATACAAGCAAATATACTTTCAACGAGACGGGCCCACTAGAAGATTTAATGTGGTCAAATAGTCAAAAGATCATTATTGTATGCCCATGAGGACCATGACCCTATAGACGTTTATTAGCATGTTTTCTTGTCTCCCAAAATTTATGATATAAAATAAATTACTATTATTAATCCATCAACATAGTAACGATAACGTAAAACCGTAACATGTACTATCAATATTATATCATCGTTAGCGATCAAGAATAGTGGAAAGTTAAAAGAATTAAAATGAAAAACATAAAACCAAACGAAAAGTGAGCGTAAAAACGTTAAACCATCACGTGTAACATAAAACACTAAAAACAATAACCGAATTGATCTACGACCTGTGCGTAAAAATGTTGTTTCACACGCGCACGTTGCGACGTATTAACTCAAAAAATTTAAATCAAAACGTAAAAGGACATATTTAAGGGATCAAAGTTGAATATTTAATTTTTTAGTGGTTAAATTGTAAAAGATATAAAAATATTAACGTTAAAATTAAGTATAATAAAAAATCATAAAAAAATAAATAAATAAAAGTGAGTACAACCCACTAAAGCTAAATTACAAAAAAAAAGATGTGTTATAGCAACACCCTTTGTAATATCCGGACACCCTCCTTACGGCCCGTAAGGGCTCTTACGGATCGTAAGGGCTCTTACGGACCGTAAGGCCACTAAATATTGAATAAGTCATTTAATAGTTTAATGGGCCGTGAAGTCTCTCACGGGAATCATTTCAACGACTTGTAAAGGTTATTATGGTCGTATGGTTTAAGGATAACGGTCCGTTAAACATCTCACGAACCGTAATGTTTGTCGAATTTTTTTGATTTTATTGACGTGATGTAATATTCCTCGATTACGCTGTAATTTTGTATGTTTTACATTATTTGACGCGATTTAATATTCCTCGATAATTATTTGAGTCGACGTAATATTCTTTGTAAATTACTATATAAATCGTCAGATTCTAATTCATTTCATATTGATAAATTCGATATTAAGATTTTAAACGATGTAGTTTATTAACGATGACAATTTGGGAGAGCAATTATTTATTTGGTTCTAATTCTAACTATTATCCCGTCAAGGGTTATAGTTATTAGTGATGATGATGGTAACTATGTTGAACAGTACGACGATAATGTTGGAAGTTTCGGCGGTAACTACGGCGGTGATGATGGCGGCAACGACGGTCATGACGGCGGCAATGGAGGTGATAGTAGTGGAGATGAGTATGGTGATGGTTTTGAAAGAAAAAAAAGTTATACGACACGAATTAGGTTATTACGTAATTATTATGTTTTTTAAGTTATTTGATATTAAATAATTATTAAGTTTTGTTATTTGATAATAACTAATTATATTATTTATAATTATGAGATTTTTTCATCTCGTGAATAATTAGTTGATTGGGTTAGTAATATAAGTCGTGAAAATGGATATGTTATTGTCATGAAAAGGTCGAAAAAAACATAAATGGGTCGGTAGTTAAAATATGGTTAAAATGTGATCATCGTGAAGTATATAAAGGAGCACCCACTCTTAGAAACACTGGCACCAAAAAAACAAATTATCAGTTTACAAGAAAAATACTAAATAAAAAAGGTGGGTGGATCTTAGTTGTTGTACATGATTCTCATAATCATGAAACCGATGAACATCTCGAGGGGCATGCATACGCAATGAGACATGCAAAATAGATTTGTATGGTAAAGCAACTTACTTAGCAAAATATTGAGCCTCGAACAGTTTATAATGCCCGCACAAAAATAAAGATATAAAGCAAAATCGGCGAAACACCAATGCATATGTTTTTTACTATACTACAACAAAATAAATATATTTACACACCGCACATAGATTAAGCCACAATACCGTAGACGGGGTTTTTTTATACATCTCACATCTCACACTTTATAGCAGACTTACCCACATATGTTGATGATAGACACAATGTATAAAACGAACGTCTACAAAATGTCATTCGTCCAAATGGTTGGTGTGACTGTGACATCAACACTGAAATAATTTTATGTTGTTCATGCATTCATCAATCTTGATCGTCAGATTAATTTCAGATGGGTTTTAGAACAATTAAAAGAAACTTAAAAGTAAAAATGTATAGAACACCACGTTATATTTACCGATAGAGACCTTACTTTGATTAAAGTGTGTGAATAAGTTTTTCCAAATACCGTGAGACTACTTTATACATGACATATATCAAAAATATTATTAGACATTGTAAGGCGAGTTTTTCAAACGATGAATGAGACGTTTTTGAGCATTTGTGGTCAGTATTAATTAACTTTGCCACGTCTAATATATTCGAGTATAATTTTGACCACCTTTATCATAATTGGTGCCAAAACATTCAATTAAGTTTTATATTTTTATTGTTATTATTATTAACATTATTTTTTATAATTTAAATAATATAAATTTATTTTAATTAGGAGTTTTGATGTACCTGAAAAATAAACAGGTTGGACCCTTATAAAAATAGGTTTGTGACTGCATGGATTGATAGAGATTGTAATTTCGGACAACACACAACAACCGAGTGAAAAGCCAACATTCTCTGTTGAAAAGTTACCTAAAAAACTAATAGTACTATGGATAGATTTATTCTATTTATCAATAATATTTTAATTACACAAGAAATCACTATCAAATAAATTTTACAAAAAGTAAAATCATGCTTATGGTTTAACACAATAATAAAGTGTTTTAATACTTACAAGGTAAAGTTTCTATTGCGGATTTGGATCTTTTGGTTGACGATATCAACAGAATTTATCATCTAATGTGGTTGACATCTTTTTACGAGTTGTGGTATTTCATGTGCGTGTAGATTAAATCATTACTTTCAAAGAGGTAAATATTTTGTTATTTAAGTTTCAATTGTTTAAGTTTTATTATTTTACCATGAATATTATATTGTACATATATATATATATATTTGTTATATTTTTACTGATTATTTAAGTCAAAATATATCAATCGATGATATTCATATTTTTTTGAAATAAGCTTGACTTTTCACCAGCGCATATTATACTGGAGGAATAAATAAATGTACATAATAAATGGAGATTGTGACAAATATTTACTTTTTCAACTAGGAATAATGAAAAATTGTATAGTGGGTATGATAAAATCACTAATAAATCCAGCGAAAACAAAACAAAAAGCTCCAACAGTGCAAATGAATACACGCGGTCATCCCAAAAAGGATAAGCACCAAGATGTGATATTAAACCCTCCCAGACATAGTTTATACGTGCAAGAACGAGAAAATATTCATGTTCCTCCAAGATATTCAAGTTAGTGGTGAAGACTAAATAATAGTTATTTCAACGCAGTCAATTAATGTCTTCCAAAACAAGAGGCAAACATATGTCATCTCAACAAACTGCAAAGTTTTCATATACCTCGAGGGATGAAGAAAAAACAACTATTACCGTTTCGTGATCAATTCCATCTATGTTCTACCCATACATTTCGGGTGCGGATGATGTATATGTGGATGGTAATTGTGGTTTTGGGGATGTAGCGGTTGGATTGGGATATGATAAAAATCAATGGTGTTTATTCGTACCGAACTTATAACGAAGCTGGATGAAAATGTACAACGGTACGATTATATGTTTCACGATATCAAGCGTCTAGCAAATTCATTGGAGTGGAACGAGGTGGGTGCAATATAAACATTGGATGACAGTGCCACCTGCAGCGATCTTAGTTGCTAACAGGTTTCGTATGGTTTTAATATTAATTACAATTAGTAACAGTGCAACTTATTTTCCATTCTGGTCGTCTCCTCACGATATCGCTAGCCACCAATTGATTGCAATTGTCTTCGTTAATGGAAATTATTTTATTAGCCTTTGATTAGCAGTGACTATCTAATGCTTTTACCAAGTAGATACTAAAAAAATTTAAAAACACCAAATGCAATGATTGGGAGCTTATATACAAGGCACAAATTCAAAATTTTGCTGAATTGAGAAAAGACGAGGAGAAAAACGAGGAGCCTAAACATATTAATTTGTTATAAGTTGTATTATTGTTGTAAGAGTTGTGTTATACAAACACCCGTCTATGAAATGCAATTGTAATCATCAAACGTAAAACATTAAAACTTACTATTTTTACATCAAATCATAAATAATTACAATTTTTACTTCAAAACATAAACAAAATATATCAAACAATCCCCTGTGATGCAACCCATGTGCTGCTAAGCTTCATTTGCCGCAGATGCATAGTGTGCATCTCACGCATCACAATTCACATGGACAGACTCACGCAGCAGGTGGAATCTGTCGGATAATAGTCCTCAGTGACGCTAGCACCCGTTGTGGAAGGTCTTGCTGATGCGCTTCAGGGTTGTTGCTGCTCCTCTGCCTCCGCCTCTTCTTCCTCCTTAGCACCCTAACGGGAGGGTGGAATATCATCTGACCGCTGTAAGTGGACCATCGTAGGTTGGCGTCAAAAGTGACAGCAATACTAATGGCCAGCACAGTCTAGCAATCTAATATCCGTGGCAGGGCGTCACTCGCCTGCCGCGCATGTCACACCCTCAAAATCCACATACCGCGAGGCGTGTGAGCAAACTAGGATCACATTCATTAGTTACTCCATTCAACACTATATGCCACATTCAAAACAAATCAACCAAAGTTTAAACGTTTAAAACCATGCGGAAGCGTTTTGCAAATTAGACAAACCCAAAGTAAATAAATGGCAAAACACGCGCCATCCCATTGTTTAAAACCCATATATAAAAGATAAACAAATGTGTCTATGAAATAAAGCCTTAGGATGCATATTGGACCCGTGTTGTGCTCCTAATGGCAAGCTGAGTTAACGACCTGAGAATAGCATACTAAAAATGTCAACACAATGGTTGGTGAGTTCAAGAGTTTGCGTTTAACATAAATATTATCAATTGTATAGCATAAGAAGTGTATTGAAATAGATAGCTAGTCTATATTCACAAGTAATAAACATAGTGATTTCGCGATCGAAGCTGACTGTGTTGCGTTTGTTGCCTCCTGTCACGACTTACCAAGTCGTGACAATGTTTGTGTTTTGGACAATATTGCACCCGTTTGACCTCGAGTTGCACAGGTAGGGCTCGTCACACCTAGTAGTACTACCCAAGATTTCCCGCTAGTTATCATTATTAACGATCCGAAAGTGTGAGGACTTTTCAAGGTATTAAGCACTATGTTAATACATACACGACTTATAATAAAATAGCGTTTGAGTACAAGTATGCTACCTCCCCCAAAAGAAGGTTTTTAAAATAGAGGGGCATGAACTCACCTGGTGTATAATGATAACGAATAAAGAGACTCGTGATAGATGCAAAGACAACCCTTCAAAGGTTACCTAGAACACACAAGTACATAAGTACGTGTACATAGAAAACTTAACAACCCTAGGTTAACCTAGTTGACCCGTTTGACCCGTTGGTGCCATATTAGATGAAATATTGTTTAATCATGCAAATCAACTTATCATACACGAATATCATGTAAGTTATCCACATGCATCACATCATCAACCCAAATTCTACCTAGGTGATCATACCACATTAGATCATCATACACTCATGCAAATCTCAAATAATCATCATGCTCAAAAATTATAATTACATCACATCAAACAATTCATCGTGAAGTCTAATCATGCACTACATGCCATGTGAAGTCACCCATGACCTCACATCCTAACCCTACTAATCCTACTAAGTAGGGGCCTGGATTCGCATGTGTGTATGACAATCATAACCACATTACTAGCATATATAGTGACAACCAAATTTCAAACCCAATCATGATTTCCTAATCACTAACCATATTCATCATCATGTATGATCATCGAAATCTATACTTCATACATGATCAACCAAGAATCCATACAACTCAATTACACCTTCTAACACAACAAACTGTAGGGTTTGCAAGAACACAAAATCAATGTTTAACCATTTAAACTTTCAGAAAAACGCAGCGGACATATATATAGCTTTAAAACCAATTTATAAGCTGAATATTTCATGTTCTTAGAGTCCATTCAATTGTAGAAATGCAAACCCAAACAAAAGGATCATGTATGTGAATGAAACAAGCTAAGAACATACAAAACCGTACATAAAATCACAGCTAGAACAAGCTGTGACAACTACCTTGTTCCA
Source organism: Flaveria trinervia (assembly GCA_025506515.1). Taxonomy (NCBI): domain Eukaryota; kingdom Viridiplantae; phylum Streptophyta; class Magnoliopsida; order Asterales; family Asteraceae; genus Flaveria; species Flaveria trinervia. The sequence goes on along the minus strand of CM046454.1, from coordinate 885,891 downwards.
GTAGCAAATGTCGACCAAAATGGGGTTTTGATGCTTGTTCTTTTGGCCAAGACTCCAATGGAGGACTCCTCAAGCTAGTATACCCCAAGCTTGATGGCAACACCCTTTCTTGTTAGGTAGAATCACCCAAAATCGGCCTCAAAACTCTTCCCCTTTCTTGTTAGAACCGTAAGGTTGAGAGAGAGAGAGAGAGAGCAGCCTCTTGCATGTAAAATCTGTGGTACACATTTGTGGAGTGTTCAAGACAAGAATTAAGTGTGTGTGGGTGTCCAAAGCAAGTTTGGTCCAATGGGGAACCAAGGGAGGGCGGCCGAAACTCCATTTTAAAAACCCTTCCATTTGATTATCACACATTAACATGTCTTGTGAACTAGACATATAATAAATTGTATGTACAATATATATATATGTATTTACATACTTATATAATTAACCATTTAATTTATAAGTTGTAATTCCCACTATTATTTGATGTCATTTAACTAATTTAAACAACACTTCAAATAATATATTGTTTGAACAAATTATCCTAATAAGTTGTTCCCACTCACATGCAACTTATTTAGAAAACCCATTTTCTAAACTGGTGTAAATATTTAATTGCATGATCACATCATCAATTAAATATTTAATTGGTGTTTGCCAAACTTGTTATTGGGTATAACCCGACTTGGATCATAACGTACTAACCACATCAATATTCTAAGTGTCTTGGGCACACAGAATCCAACACAAACATCATACACAATCATTCTAACGTGATTCTACCATCATAAGTATGCTCAAATCATCACATTCAAAGTTCTACGAAAATAAAGTTTCCCTTTTGGGAAAGTAATACCCAAAAGTGCTCTAGCATCCAATTCAACCATAATTTCAACAATTATATACCTAATCAAGTCTATAGCATTCATTCTAACATGCTAATCACCTCCAAACATCCAAATTCTCAACATCATACACAAAAGTTTTTACTTTTAGTAAGTCATGATCAATATCACAATTACATGGATTTTCTTGTACAATTCAATTAAACTAACATCTAAGCATTACATCTAACATCTTAGCATCATCAAATCATGAATTTCAAGAACAAAAAGTTTCCTCTTATAGCAACGTATGAACTAGATGATCAAACTCTAGATTTCTTGCATAATCAACATCATTCAATATTCATACAACCTAACTAACATCATATTAACATCTAACAATCATCATTTCATATAATCATCATCATTTCGGATTAGGGTTTATCTTGAATCAAAATCTATGAACAACATGACAAAACATACCTTTAAACGTATAGAATCAAGAATTGGACTTGTAAAACACCTTGTACCACATGGAATCAACCAAAATCAACTTGTTTATGTGTGTTATTGATCAATTTCACCAGAATGAGGGTGGGGGTGTGGGTTTTGGCCACAAATGGGGTTTGGGATGCTAGGGTTGGGTTAATTTTGGTAATATTTGATAAAAAAGGTATTTACAAAATAACCCCTTTAATTATATTTTATAAAAACTAATCTTTCTAATGATTTTTAAATAGTTTTTAACTACTAAACACAATTATTATTAACCAATAATAATAATCCTAAATGACAGAATCAGTGATCTCAAGTTTGATGGATTAGAGTGTAACGCAGCGGAATAAGATCAAGAATTAGACAAATTATAGCAAGAATTTGATATTCGTATGCATTAAGAACAAATATGGCTATAACGAGAGAATATATTTATGTGAAAAGGAATGTTTCAATTATATCAAATGTTTCTGCTCAATCATTCATAAATTACAATTAGGTTGACACTCCTTATATAGAGTGCAATCACTGCTGATATCACAGGATAGTGACATCTGGCAGATTTATTACAAAAATAACTAACACTTAACAAACTAGTGAAATGTTCACAACTACTAAGAACATATCAGAGAGTGCTAAGCACAAAATATAAAACTACTGAAACTAAACTACTGAAACTAACTACTGATTACAAAACTACTGAAAAGGAAAATATAAAACTACTGAAAGAAAACCGTCACAACTACTGAAGAAGACCTCTTCAGCTGTTGTGACAACGTCTGATACTTGGTCTTCAGTACTTGTCTTCAGCACTTGTCTTCAGTACTTGTCTTCAGACTTTGTCTTCAGCACTTGTGTCTTCAGACTTTGTCTTCAGCACTTGTCTTCAGACTTTGTCTTCACACTTATGTCTTCAGACTTTGTCTTCAGCACTTGTGTCTTCAGACTGTCTTCAGCACTTGTGTCTTCAGACTTTGTCTTCAGCACTTGTCTCAGACTTTGTCTTCATCACTTGTGTCTTCAGACTTTGTCTTCAACACTTGTCTTCAGACTTTGTCTTCAGCACTTGTGTCTTCAGACTTTGTTGTGACGTCTGTGGGACTTAAAGGTTTTTCTTATCCGGCTCATTGGTTCTTTTGGTCCAACAAACTCCCCCTGAACCAATGCAGCCAAAACCTTTAACTTTATTGAGGTCCCACTTATTGTTGGCAAAGACTTCTCTTGATCAGCTTCAGAGAATCGGATCATCACAGCCAGGAAGAGGTTTCTAATCATGTGTTTGGCTAAGTATGGAGGAACTCTGTTTTGGGGAATCTGGACATAGAGTTATGATCCCAACCATGAAACCTACTTCCCATTTACGAGTCTGTAAGACTCACGAACATAGGCCTCAAGGAAACAACCTGTTCCTCCTTGGAGAGTTCTTCTACTCCTCCTTCAAAGAAGAACTCTGGACCATAGTACTCAATAGGTACTTTACAGTCCTGCCATTCTTCAACTCCACAGTAGTTATCTCCCTATAGACAATTCATCAGGATGGGTGCCCTCAAGGAGTAACTGGAGCTCATTCTTCTTATGTCTTCAAGCTTCTTATATAATAACCCCTTTTTGATCATCTTGTTTTCCAGTAAGACTTGAGGGGTCATTTTTGATTGATGAGCCTTCTTGAATTCATCGAGTATTTCCCAAGGTGAGACTACAATGGCCAACATGATTGTAGAGTCTATTGTTTTTCTAACCTGGCCATTGTATCTATGTGGAATGGATCTTTTGTGTATTCTAAGCTCACCTTGGGGTCTGGCCATACTCACTCTCTCTTTTTGATACTGAAATGTGTGTCTGAGAGTGTACAGCCTCTGAGCATGCCCTTTCATGGCTTGTATAGATGATGACTGGGGAAATTCCTTGTCAACCATCTTTAGTAGTTGCTCATCGTGCTGCTTTTGCTGTTCTTCATCTTCAATTTTGACTCTAACCATTTCCCTTTGTGAGTCAGGTGTGATCATGAGTTGACTCCTGGGTTCTGGTACCCTTAGAACAGCAGAGAGTGGCAGACTATCATCTTCATCATCTTCTTCTTCATCTTCTTCTATCCTCAGCACCCTTCTCCTCCTTCTAGGTGCATCACCGGATGATGGTTGGGTTGGTTTTTTGGTAAGGAATTGTTTTGAGGGTTGAGGATGTTTGGATTTGAGTTTTGAGATTGGTTTGGAGATTTGAGGGGTAGGCTGTTTTTGAGTGGGTGATTGGGAAGGTTGTTCAAGCATTTTGGTTGTAGGTTGGCTTTTGTGAGTTTTGCCATTTCAAGCCTTTTCTCAGCTCCAGCCTCATCAAGTGCTTCAATAATTATCCCCTTATGAAATTGCTCAGACAAACAGATTCTGGTGGCTATAGCCAGAATGCTGTCTCTGGTCCATGAACGAATCTCCATCAGTGATCTTCCTAAATATTTGGCTATGAATCGAATCATGATCTCCAATCTCTCTTTCTCCAGCACACTGTACCCAGCCCATCTGTTTTGGATTTCATTTACTTCCAACCTCCTGATCTCACTGTCTAGTTTGGCTGTATCAAAGTCTTGCTTGAAGAGTTGCTCAATGATTTTGTCCATGGATCGGCTGTGTGCTTCATCTGCATCTTTTATCAGCTCCTCCAGGATTTTTCTTCAGCATTCTTTTGATCACCAACACTTTTCTTTCTTTTGTAAGTGATCAGTTGATGTTCCTTTTCCTTCTCCAACTCCTTGGTTTTCTCTTGTGCCTTCTCATCCTCAGTTCTTTTTTTTTCTTTTCTTTCACTGCTGTACTCTCCCCCTTTTTGGATGCATTGGTTGCAGGGGTTTGTACCGCAGAAAGTTTCTTGTGCACAACATCATCAATGAGTGGTTGTAGACTTGAGGAGATCCTCTCATCAATGGCTCTATGAACAATGTCATTGATGATGGGAGTGATGAGAGGTAAGGATTGTTGGAATGCAGCAACCATCTGCTCAAGGGGGTTCTGTCCCTAGAGATAGTGCCAAAGGCAGAGGCTGGAGGCTCAGTGAAGTGAGAGGGTGAAGTGTTTGGGGGACCTTCGAATGAAGTGCCATCTGTGGGTTAGTGGGGGCAGATGGACTTACATCCTGAGACTTCTTGGCAAGCAGTTCTTGTAGTCTGCTTACCTCAGCCTCCAGGATGGTGTTGTGGCTAGAACATCATAGAAAAAGCCTAGGTCATCATCAGCAGATGTTGAATCACCTGACCTCCTGCTTGTAGCAGGATGTACATGCACCGGGTGTAGACCAGTTTTAGCATGTGCCCTTTTTTCTTGGAACTGGGGACTTCCAGCCTCAGGACGATGTCCTTCATCAGCTGTTGCCTCTGGTGAGGTCTTAGCTATGTTACCAGCCTCAGTCTGATCATGTGCTGATTTAGAAGAGGTGGCAGCCTCACCAGATGTCCGTATCTGCATATCCACACGAGGAGATAGAACAGTTAAACCCTGGTGCTGTGGGTTGTCAGAAGCATGTTGATCCTCTTCCTCAATTGTTGTGGTTCTCCCCTTTGTTGGTGTTTGTTGGGGAGGAGGAGAGGCATGCAGCTGAGTCAGCACGTTTGCAATTATAATGGTTGGACTTTGGGGGCATTTGCTTGGGAGGAGGAGATAGAAACAGATTGCATTCGGGGAGAGGAATGCTCTTCAATGATAACCTCCTCAAGTGAGAGAGGTCTCAGTGATGTGGTTGCCCCTGATAAGGTTGCATCAGGATCCTTTTGAGAGGATGCCTGTGCGGGGTTAGCTGGTAGAGTCTCTGATACTGCTGGGGGGTTTAAACCAACAAGTATATCCTGCCTTGGTGGTACAGGAGCATCTTCAGGGGACTCATCTCCCTGAATAGCTGTTTTGGGGCGTTTTGGTTTTTGGTTTGGTGGGGACTCTGGATCTGGTGGTGGAAGCGTGGGTTCCCTTTGCTTGGGCTTTAGCATTCGGGCAGCTTCTTTGAGAGTGAGGTCTGAGTGTGCCTGGAGTATACCTCAGCCAAAACAGCTGGTGCAGGACTCCAAGGCCAACAAGGCCATCGGATTTTAATTCATTTAAAATATGGCCATCAGAATCCTGGGATATAATAGCCAGCGGTTTTGCCGCAGGTTTCTCAGCCAAGTTCTTTATTTCTAGAAACACGATTTCATAGAATTTAGCGGTTGGTGTTCTAGAATAGAATACAATACCTGTTGCCATTGGGATGACATTTGATCCCAAGAGGATGTCTTTGAAGCTAAGCATACATTTACCATATGAAAAGATAAGTTTTTCAGCATCATGGAAATGTTTCTTCAGAATAGTTGTAGCCCGAAGATCACCTTCCCATTATTGATAAAGGACATATCCATTGTGCCCTTTGGTATTCAGTCACAGTGGTGGAGTCATGTAAGTGTAATGCCTGACGAATGATGTCGGCTGTAACAACCACTGGTTTCTGGTTGACGAGGGACCGACAGAGATTTGGCCAGTAGACTCATCAGTATGAACAAAAACATTTGACCAGAATTGACTGAGAGATTCAGGGTAGATGGTCGGATTCAAGAGAAAGGCTGTGCGATATGGGGAATCCACCATTAGGTCAATGGCATTATCAAATTTGTTCCGAAAGCCGACTTGGTAAGGTATGCAACGCAGTTGTGTCGTGGTTTTAGGCTCATGGTTGCCATTTTTGAAAGTATGAAGGTCAGAAGAACGGCTAATGGAACGTTTGAGAAGAAGACAGGTATTTATAGGGTTGGGATAGGAAAAGGCTGAAAGAAAACTACTGAAGGTTTTGGTGTGGTCATCAGCTGTTTGAAACTACTGATGACGTGGCATTAACCTTCAGAGGTTTAAAACGACTGACAGGGTTGGTGTTGTCATCAGTGTTATAAAAACACTGAAGACTTGGTTTTGACCATCAGACGTTGAAACAGCTGAAGTCTTGGTGTTAACCATCAGTAGTGTGAAATACTGAAGGTCTTGGTTTTGACTTCAAATGATGTAAACTGAGGACTTGGTGTTTGTCATCAGTAGTTGTGAAACTACTGAAGACAGTGGTTTTTTATCAGTTGTTGTAAACAGCTGAAGACTTGGTGTTAGTCTTCAGTAGTTGTAAACTACTGAAGACATAGTTTTGGCTTCAGGTGTTTAATGAAACAGTAGTTGTATAAACGACTGAAGAGAAATTTCTCATCAGCTGTTTTCGTCAATTCATAGCTTTTCAGCTGTTTCAGTCTGACCTCCACACTTACTATCAGACTTAGATCTGAGTTTCAGACGTTTCATTGGTCATCAGTACTTATCTGCATTTTGACATCAGTAGTTGTAGCTACATCAGCTGTTGTGACTACAATCAGCTGTTGTAATACATCTGCTGTTTTAACAAATAAAGTACTTGAGTACTGAGAAGTTACTTAAGCTCCAGTAGTTTTAAAAACTTTTGAAGGGAGGATAACTTCATTACTTTATATGACAATAATAAACTAATGATCATCAGTACTTGTGAGCTGAGATCATCAGTAGTTGTCACTTATTCTAGCTGTAGCATACCAAGCCTTAGCACTAGGTTTTGGAAAGTGATGCTATCCAAGGCTTAGTGAAAATGTCTGCAAGCTCATCAGCACTAGGAACAAATTTGGATCAATCAGACCTTTTTCAAACAATCTCTAATAAAATGGTGTATGATTTCAATATGTTTAGTCCTAGAGTGCTGGACAGGATTCTTGACAATACAAAGAGCTGAAGAGCTATCCATTAACAATGGGGTCTTAGTCTCTGTTATGCCATAATCCAATAATTGGTTTTGAAGCCAGAGTACCTGAGATGTACAGCTTGCAGCAGCAATGTACTCTGCTTCAGCAGTTGATGTAGCAACTGAGGTCTGCTTCTTACTCTGCCAAGAAATCAAGCAGTTGCCTAAGAATTGGCATCCTCCAGAAGTGGACTTTCTTGTCAACTTACACCCTGCATAGTCACTGTCAGAAAAGCAACTAATTTACCAGAATGTCTAGTAGAATACCATAAACCTAGAGATGGAGTGCCTTGTAGATATCTAAAGATCCTCTTGACTGCAATCAAATGAGACTCCTTAGGTGCAGCCTGAAATCTAGCACAACACATGTAGCAACATAATATCTGGTCTAGAAGCTGTTAAGTACATCAGGACCCAATCATACATCTGTAAAGTGTTTCATCAACCACTTTACCTTTCTGATTTGTATCCAGTTGTGTGGTGTTGTACATGGGAGTAGAACAGGGCTTACAATTTTGTAAATCAAACTTTTCCAAAGATCTTTTGTGTATTTGGACTGATGAATGAAAATTCCATCAGCCTTTTGTTTGATTTGCAAACCCAGAAAGAACTGTAATTCTCCCATGGCACTCATTTCAAACTTCTGTTGCATCAACTTTGTAAAGGCATCACACAACTGTGGATCAGAGGATTAATATCATCTACATAAATTTGAACAAGTAGATTATGCTGCCCAGCTTTCTTAATGAATAAAGTCTTATCTATGGAGCCTCTAGTGAAATTATTTTCCAGAAGAATGTTTGATAATGTCTCATACCAGGCTCTAGGAGCTTGTTTCAACCCATAGAGAGCCTTATCAAGCTTATAATTAGGATGTTTATTGTCCTCAAAACCTGGTGGTTGACATACATAAACCTCTTCTTTAATTTTTCCATACAAAAATGCAATTTTGACATCCATTTGAAAAACTTTAAGGTTGTGATAAGCAGCATAAGCTAAAAACAATCGAATTGCTTCCAGTCTGGCTACAGGGGCAAAGGTTTCATTATAATCAATACCTTCCTCTTGTGAAAACCCCTGTACAACCAGTCTGGCCTTGTTCTTAACAATAAGCCCATTTTCATCAGTTTTGTTCGTAAACACCCATTTAGTGCCTATTGCACACTTACCTGGAGGTAGAGGAACCAGTTCCACACTTGCTGTTTCTTGAACTGAAGAAGCTCAAGCTGCATGGCTTCAACCCATCCATTGTCCCTTAAAGCAATGTGATAGTTCTTCGGCTCTTGCTAACTAATGAAGAGAGCATAGAAGCAGAATTTGACAATTGACTTCTTGTTGACACGCCAGCATTGATATCACCATGATTTGAGACATAGGGTGATTCTTCAGATCTGGGTACACAATAAGATCTGTGCAAGTGTTTGTAGCAGGCTCAGCAGCAACAGATGGTGATGGTGAAGCATTTCCTTGAAACCAATCAGTAGATGGTAATTCAAAGGAAGTTGAAGTTGTAGAAATCTCATCAGCATTTGTTGTGGATTGTGCTACTGGAGCTACAGGAACATCAGGTCTAGCTGAATCAGGCAGTTGATCACTAAACTTGAAAAGGTGATTACTGATATCATCATCATCATCATCAGTAACACCAGATGGATGACTAGCTACAGAAGATGATGGATTCATATGATCTGCAACAGCAGGCGGTTGATAAGGAACATATTGCAGAATGTCCAGATCAAACAACTCCACAGGGTTTGTGGAATTGTATCCTTAGGGGATTCATTGAACTTACATGCAAGGTTTCTTCAACTATCTTTGTCCGACAGTTGAATACTCTGTAAGCCTTGCAAGTGGATGAATACCCAACAAAATACCCTGCATCCCACTTAGAATCAAACTTTTGGAGTTGATCCTTTGTGTTGAGAATGTAACAGGACACCCAAATGCTCTAAAGAATGAAATCAAATGGGCTAAATGATGTAAAACTTCATATGGAGTTTTCATCAACCTCTGATTTACTAAGGCTCTATTTTGTACATAGCAGGCTGTATTGACAGCTTCAGCCCAAAAGGTCAGTGGCAGACCAGAATCAGCCAACATGGACCTTGCAGCTTCAATGAGGGTCCTGTTCTTTCTCTCCACTACTCCATTTTGCTCTGGAGTCCTTGGGATGCTATACTGCCTCTTGATTCCCTTTGACAAGTAAAACTCATCAAGAGTGTGGTTTCTGAATTCAGTACCATTGTCACTCCTCACACACTTAACTGGTAGGGAATACTGCTTCTCAACGTGTAACACAAAGTTCATAATGGACTGAGCAGCCTCATCCTTTGAATGCAAGAAGAAAGTCCATACATATCTAGAGTAATCATCCACAATACCGGACAGTATTTCTTCTTTGCCATACTCATTACCTTCACAGGACCAAAAAGATCCATGTGCAGTAGTTGTAAGCAGGCATTAGACTTGGATTCTTCTATGGGTGGGAATGAAACTTTATGTTGTTTCCCTTTTAGCATGCAGTGCAGATTTCATCACAATTGAACTCCTTTATTGGAAGACCTCTCACTAAACTCTTGTGGATCAGCTGATTCATGTTTTTGAGATTAACATGACCCAGCCTCTCTATGCCACAGTTTAGATTCTTGGAGAGAGGCCTTGGAGAACAAGTATGGATGGCCTTTAACTCAATTTTCTTTGACAGATCCAAGGCATATACTCTTCCTATCCTGTTGGCCTTCAGGAGAGTATTGTCATCCAGTACTTTGTCAATCAGGCTCAGAACCTTGGAAGACAGAATCCTACAGTTCTGGCTTGTGAAAAGAGCAACATGTCCTTTGTCACACATCTGACTGACACTCAACAGATTTTATTTGAGATTCTCCACATGGTTCACATCATCAAATCTAATATCTCCATTAGACACAAATCCCTTTCCAATGATGTAACCTTTAGCATCATTTCCAAATGAGACAAATCCCTTCTTTCCTTGAGAGTAATCATGAAGAAGAGAGCTGCTCCTAGTCATGTGCATGGATCCTCCACTGTCCACATACCAGATGCTTCTTTGGCATGCTGAAGAACCCTGCAAAATCATAAGAAACTAGTTAGCTTTGGAGACCCAACCTTTTTGGTTTTGGGACTGACTTTATCAACAGATTAACCATAGCTGGTTTCTCATGATTAACAGCTGATGAAGATGGAGATGGTGCTGAAATAGATTTGGACCTGGAATTCCTTTTCAGTGGTTTGATCACAGTGCTTCAAGTTGGTTAACTCTCCCAACAGATGCTGAACCATCATAACAAGTTGTGTCTGATTTGAAGCTCGAGCTTTCAGTTCATTTGACACTCCAGAGCTTGTCTTTGATGAGTTCCTGTGACCCACCATTTCCTCCTTCTTAGATTTCACAGACTTAGTCTTATGTTTATCATGAGGAACAATATCAGTTGTCTTCTGATAAACCGCATCCTTCTTAGTGGATTTGGGTAAGGCCTTGGGTTTATCAGTTGAGATGATTGTGGTACAAACTTGGTCTCAAACTCAGTTTTCATTTATTTCTAGTTTAATGAGCTCATCCCTTTGGAGTTTTAAACCCTTTTTGTACCAACATTCATCAGATAGATGATTGAATTTACCACAAATTTCACATGGTTTATTCTTCATCTTGGACATCTCTACTGCTGAAGTGGAAACTACTGAAGGTGTGATCTTCAGTACTTTCCTCCTATCAGTACTAGGTACTAAAGGATTTGTAACAGCTGAAGACTGGTAATTCAACTGTTTTCCATCCGTCCTAATAGACCGTTTGATGGATTCCTCAGCAGTTGTTAGTCCTTGTATTTCAACTGATTTGAAATGCTTTTTAGATATTGGGTCTCTTTCAGTACTTGGGGTACATTGAGGAACAACATCTGAAGTACTCAGCTTCATATGAGTCTCAGTAGTTAGACCATCAGTCAATTTATTTGTTGAGATCTTAACACTGGTTACATTCTCTGATCTTAGATTATCATTGGAGAATGATTCACACGATAATGTGGTTTGGAGATTGCTTTCACTTTCAGACTTAACTATGGAGTTAGGAGTAAAGTCTGTTGGTGGAGCAGTATGGTTGTAACCAATACCAAACTTCACATTTGAAGCAGTTTGCTTGCTAAGAAGTATTTCAAATCCTTTGCATGATGAGACCCAGCGGTCACACTCAACTTGGGTCACTGCAAGTTTTTCTTTAAGACTCCTGTGGTCTTCCAGAATAACCTCCAGCTTGGCCTTTTCATCATTTAATTGGCATTTAAGCTTATAAATCTCATCACTTTTACTGTTAAGAGCAGACTCATACTCAGCTTTTCTTTTGGAAATGGTTTTCTCAAACTCAAGTTTTGATTTATTAATGCTACATTTGCCTCTCTAATAGAGACAAAGGCAGCTATGCATGATTCAGAACATAACTTGGCTTTAGCCTCTGAAGATACCTGAGTTACCTATGAAGATGATGCATTTGAGCAGGAACCCTCAGTAGACTCCAGGGCCATGAGAGCAAGACTTCCAAAAGAGTGTTCACCACCATGTTGACTAGCACCAGCATAGTATTGCTCAGTGTGACCAGACAAGTTATCAGGTAAGCTACTCCAGTCAACGACTCCAGGTGTGAAGAAGGTGATGAGGTTGATTGAGAGGAGATGGTTGAGGTTCTGGTAGTGCATGAGGTTGTGGTACTATAGGAGCTTGAACTTGATTTGACGGTGGCATATAATAGCGGGGATAAGGATATGGCATTTGACCCTAGGAACAAATATGCAGGAGATTGAGGGTGTGATGATGACTAGAACCAGCAGAATGTTGCCCTTTGATTGTGAATTGTTATTTGGAAAAGTCAAAAGGGTGCAGAGGTGTTAGATCCAGTTGATCTACACTCTCTTGCAAAGTGTCCAAGCTTGTGGCATTTGTGACACTTCAACTTGCTCTTGTCAAAACCCACTTTGGTTTTGTCAGAGAGTCCAGGAAATTTCCTGCCAGTTCTCTTGTAGAATTTCTCTGAGATCGATATTGATCAAGGCCATTTGGCTCAAAATATCCATCTCTTCTAAATCATCATCAGCAATGCCCTTCAAATCATCCATGATAAAGCATAGATTGTCACTATTATTACCAGAATGACAATCAACACTCACAAAGGCATGATTAGAATTTTTTGAGGTGAAATCAATATGCTCATCATAGTGGCATTCTGATCCTGCATACTCTGACTCATGACTTACCAAGGCAGTGTTTCCTGGTACAAAGTCATCAGTGAGCTTTCCAGATGATGACAGTTTTCGTTTCTGTTCTATCTCTCTCTCAAATGTGAGCAATTTCCATGGAGTTGGGTGAGAGATAGTTTGTCCCAATTTGCACTGGAGCGTAGGACAATAGTATATGTGTCCCATCTCTCAGGCAGTGATCTGAGAAATCTGTTATATATCTGGCTATTGTGTACTCATGTTTGACCATTTTTAATTCAGAGATCAAACAAGAAAACCGCTCAAACTGTTGAGTCAGTGTCTCACCCTTCCTATGAGAGAATGTCTCATATTGTTGGGCAAGGATTTCTCTATTATTTGCCAAGACCTCATCTGTTCCTCCAAATTGTTCTTTCAAGGCATTCCAAAGGTCATGGGCAGTTTCATAATGCATTAGCCCAGAATAGATTTCATTGGTAGTGCCATGGCCAGAATTCCATGGGCTTTTGCATCAATCTCAAACAATTTCTTATCCTCATCTGAGTATTGCTCCCTCCTCTTCGGAACCATTTGATTGGTTTCTAGGTTATTCACCATAGGCTTTGTGGACCATGTACCACTGATGTCCAACAACCTGAGCTGTTAAGACAGGTGATGGAGCATTCGTCATTGCCATATGTTATACTCACTCCTAACCAGCATTGGAGGCTTGGTTGAGGAACCAGTATTGTGAGGATCATTGAAGGAGTAGTCATTTTAGGTCCAAATACAATTTAATTCAAGCTTTTAAAGATTTTACACAGACCACAACAGATTCAATCAAACCAAGAATAAATCTCAGGATGAATGGCCAAAAACACAGAAAATTCAATCTCTATAACCGTTTCTTGCAAAAATGCTAATTCAATCAAACTTGGATCTTGGATAGCAGTTTCAATGATCAATTATTAGATCGATCAATGATTAACCTGCTCTGATACCATTTGACAGGATCAGTGATCTCAAGTTTGATGGATTAGAGTGTAACGCAACAGAATAAGATCAAGAATTAGACAAATTATAGCAAGAATTTGATATTCGTATGCATTAAGAACAAATACGGTTATAACGAGAGAATATATTTCTGTGAAAAGGAATGTTTCAATTATATCAAATGTTTCTGCTCAATCATTCACAAATTACAATTAGGTTGACACTCCTTATATAGTGCAATCACTGCTGATATCACGGGATAGTGACATCTGGCAGATTTATTACAAAATAACTAACACTTAACAAACTACTGAAATGTTCACAACTACTAAGAACATATCAGAGAGTGCTAAGCACAAAATATAAAACTACTGAAACTAAACTACTGATTACAAAACTACTGAAAAGGGAAAATATAAAACTACTGAAAGAAAACCGTCACAACTACTGAAGAAGACCTCTTCAGCTGTTGTGACAACGTCTGATACTTGGTCTTCAGTACTTGTCTTCAGCACTTGTCTTCAGACTGTCTTCAGTACTTGTCTTCAGACTTTGTCTTCAGCACTTGTGTCTTTCAGCACTTGTGTCTTCAGACTTTGTCTTCAGCACTTGTGTCTTCAGACTTTGTCTTCAGCACTTGTGTCTTCAGACTGTCTTCAGCACTTGTGTCTTCAGCACTTGTGTCTTTAGACTTTGTCTTTAGCACTTGTGTCTTCAGACTTTGTCTTCAGCACTTGTCTTCAGACTTTGTCTTCAGCACTTGTGTCTTCAGACTTTGTTGTGACGTCTGTGGGACTTAAAGGTTTTTCTGATCCGGCTCATTGGTTCTTTTGGTCCAACACTAAACATTTACAAGAAGTCACACAACATATGAAATATATATTACACGTTGTCTTGTTATCGCATAAAATTTATAAAACAAACATCTAAAATTCTATAAAATCATGAACCACATAATCACAACTAATAATCAACCTTATTAATTAAATTATTATTGTTTATCATAGATTATTATTATTAAGTCACCAATGTTCAACGACAACTAGTGTGTGCCCATGACACGTGTATGCAAGACTTGACGGAACTAATGGAGTTTGGTAACGGAAAATTATCGGATGTCACATTATCCCCATGTTGAAATAATTTTCATCCCGAAAATTGCGTTACATGGTTGTGTTACATCCCTGGTTTACTGCATTGGCATAACGAAATCGAGTGAGTTGTCACATCATCCCCATATTGAAAGAAATTTCGTCTCGAAATTTACTCAGTACCTTCTCCGGTTGGTGCCATCGTTTCGAACAGATGAGGATACTTGAGCTTCATCTGATCCTCGCGTTCCCACATGAATTCCAGTCCACGTTTTGAGTTCCAACGAACTTTGACTATAGGTATCTTGCTTTGCTTAAGAGTCTTGACCTCACGATCCATTACTTCAACGGGTTATTCCACAAAGCGTAATTGATCATCTACTTGTACTTCCTCGAGTGGTACAATTAGTGTCTCTTCAGATAGGCACTTCTTTAGATTTGAAATGTGAAATACATTGTGAACGACACTCAGTGACTCAGGCAAGTCGGTTTGACATGGAGAATGCTTCTGCTGCTGGGACTCCACTTGCTACAAATCATGATATAGCACCCGACGAAAATGGAGATCTGGTAGATGCCACAATGTACCGAGGAATGATTGGATCCCTCATGTATCTCACTGCCTCAAGACCTGATATCATGTATGCTACATGTTTATGTTCTAGATATCAGGCTAAGCCTAAGGTTAACCATCTGATCGGGATCAAAAGGATATTTCGTTATCTGAAGGGTACACCCACACTTGGGTTGTGGTATCCTCATGATGATGACTTTGAGCTCATGGTGTATAGTGACTCGGATTACGGGGGCTACAAGATGAAATACAAGTCTACATCGGCAGGGTATCAATTCTTTGGGAGGAGATTAGTTACCTGGCAGTGTAAGAAGCAGACCTCGGTTGCATTGTCAACCTGTGAAGCCGAATACGTTGCTGCTGCAAGTTGCTGTTCACAAATCATCTGGATTCAACAGCAAATGCGGGATTACGGTTAAAGTTTTCTTCTACTCCTATCTTTGTTGATAACTTTGTTGCAATTGCAGTAACTAAAAACCGGTACAACATCCAAAGACCAAACACATCGGTATTAAATACCTTTTCATAAGAGAGTGTTTTGAAAAGAACTTAATCGATGTGGTAAAAATTAATACTGACTTTCAACGCGCTGACCTCTATACAAAAACCTTTGATAAACCACGTTTTCTATATCTGTTAGAGGTCAACGGCGTTAAAAAGAAAAGTGATGTTATCCTGATGATGATCATGTGTAGTCCGATGCATTGTAGTTATATTTTTTATTTTTCCTTATTTATTTTATTCTGTTTAAATTAAATTCATGTGATTTAGCTGTCTGTTAAAATCCTAAAATAATAAATCCAGTATGATTTTAGAATTTTAGGGGGAGAGTAGGTCAGCTAGTAATATTAAAAAAAAACAGGGAGAATGAGTGGATAGCTGATATAAGGTAGATCGTATCTGTGATACCGATTCAAACCTTTTGGGAAATGATAGTACACAGGAACAAATCAAAAGGGACTTTAAAATTTTAATTTAGAAAAGATGCAAAATTCAAAGTATAAGTCTGTGTAGTCTAAACAATATAAAAGGGAAGATGATAGAAAAACTGGTAACTACTAAGGTAACACAAAGAAAGTAGACCTAGAGGTTGCTAGACCACAAATGACATATCGGTAGATTCAACACAATAGATTATTAGACCTGACTGGTGATCTCAAGATCAAACTAAGTTATTCAACATGACTGTGGGCTGCCATCTTATCACTGGTTAACACAATCAACAATATTCCAATAAGGGGTAATGAGCATGTAAACGCCACAAATGTGTGCGGATGACCATAATAGAGCAAAGCACAAAAAAAATGAAAGACAAATGCTATCAAGCTAATGACATATGTTGTTGGTGCATTCTGTGCAAAAGAAATTTAGCTGTTCTAACAAGAAGATAGGTTGTGTGCCTCTCTGATGTACGATGGCACTGACCTGAGGATAAACATAACCTAGATGTTCTAGAATTCATTGTTGTTTGCCGCCTCTCTGTTGTGCGATGGCACTGATTGAGGATTGGCTTCTCTTTGAAAGCTCTAAGAATAGTCTCTTCTAGTAAAAATACCCGTAGACCGCTCAAAAGCTCTTGAGGAATGTTGATTACCATATAAGTGTGGGATCCAAAATATTAGTTGAAATAATTAAACCTAAAACTATCACTGACAATAATTAAAACTAATATTAGTTGAAATATTAGTTTGTGTCTAAAGTCTGTGTATGGATTAAGAGGATAAATATACTGACAATCATTGTGGCTGCCATTCTTAAAAGTTCAAATCAATGTGGAAATCTAATAGTACCAGTGTGATTTCCTAAATTTGCTAACGGCTCTGTATGAAAACCAAGAATTGAGCATCAAAAGGTTTTGATAACAAGTCCCAAATGATTTGACTTGCCTGTATTATTCCATAATTGAATTGGTCCAGGTTTGGTTAAACTAAATTGAAGCTGCCTATTCTGGAACCAAATCCAGTAGATGTCTATCTTAGGATTTATCTCTCACAAAAAGTCAAAAAAAAGTTTTATTTTTGTATTTAGTTTAAGTTTCTAGTTAGATAGTCATTTTAGTTTTTTTTTCGTCGAACTATATCATGAAAATCAGTATGGGATTAACTCACCTAAAAGGGTCATGTTTGAGATGGCCACATGTATTTTCAAAGTTTAAAAGGATCACGTCTGAGGTGACTAAATTGTTTAAAAGGATCACGTCTGAGGTGATCAAAAAGTTTTCAAGTTAAAATGATCATGTTTGAGATGATCAAATGCTCATAATGTTAATTTCAACAGGTAAAAAGGGTTTAAGTGCTAAATGTTCATAAGTGTAACCCATTCGCACGACTGGATCATAAGTATGGACCAACCATGCGAATGGATCCCATTCGCACGACTGGACATGAGATTGAGCCATTCACCCGAATGGCTTATCAGAATGATCCATTCGACCAAATAAAAGGGTGCGAATGAGTCAGTCGACCGATTGAGACTCAGTTGGTTAACTAAGGGTGCAAATGAAAGGACACGAATGAGTCAGTCGACCGACTGAGACTCAGTCGGCCAAATGAATGCAACTGACTGGGCCAATCGCACGACTGAGCCTCAGTCGCCGAATGAACTAAGCAAATGAGGCCAGTCGGCCGATTGAACTCAGCTTCAGTATTTAAAGGGCCATAGTCGATCGCATTCCACTCATCACCCTCAATCGCTCCTAAATCGCACCAAGTACCGTTACTCTGCCGAAATTCCTCTAGACCTTGTTTTTACATCTTTATTGATCTTCTGATGTGGGTTGTCGATTATACAGGTATATGCAGTGAAATCTTACCGAAATCATAAGACATTGAATCAAATTTGTGATATTCGAGTGAAACAAGAACCAGACTGAAAATGACCTAATAACAAACATAACTAAGCAAAATGTTAAAATTAAGTTTAATAGGTTATTAGTGACAAGATGGCGAGTCTAATGGACCATTAAACCATGTTAAATACTTGATTTGGTCAAGATTCAAACACAGGCGACTGAACAGTGGGACAAGCGACTGGTCGACCGGATGAACTCCAATCGCATGATTGAATCTTGCGATTGGGTCAATCGGCCGAATGCACCATGCGAATGAACTCAGTCGGCCGACTGAACCAATCGCAGACTCAGCCAACAGATTGAACTAAGTCGCATGTCTCATTCACCCGAATGAGCTCAGTCGCATGAAAGGACAACCGACTGACTTCAGTCGCATGATTCATTCGCACGAATGAATCAGATTGAATTTAAACTATACACTTTGAACTGAATTTTGATGTATGACTTTCTATGGTTCTGTGTCTTGTGTTTCAAGTCAATGGCTGATAGATGGTCCATCAATCCAAAACCAATATATGTGCTCATTTGGACCATACGACTTGGAATGGGGCCAAGTTTACAGAGATTATTGCGTTCCTTCGACGTTCTCGGATACATAAAGCCATATCCACACCGTGTACTCCTTACAGGTCGTTACATCAGGCTTTTTGGGAAAATGCCTTCGTAGATCGTTCACGTGAGCCTTACAGCATACGGATCTCCATTCATGGTCATGATATTGAGATTACACAGTTGACATCCAGAGAGTACTTGATTTGGAACGATACTGATCACCCCACCAGACTACATCCATTTACAGTCAGAGGTTGCTTTCTCAGGATCAAGTACGCTGGGGACATCAACTCAGGTGTGCTCAACAAGAGCAACCTGTGTCCCCAATATAAGTACTTGGCGCATGTGATCCTGAAGTGTATTGCTTCTCGGAGGGGTGGGTTTGATGACCTGTCAGACCAGATTCAGAATGCCTATGTGGCACTGGTGTTGAGCCACCCCTTCAGCTTCTCAAGCATGATCTTCTCATATCTGGTGGAGAATCTGGAGGCCAAGGGGAAGGAGGGTTTTGTATGTACCCCAGATTTCTGCAGCTGATCTTCAACGAGAAGCTGCCATTACTTCCCAAGGAGAGCCATGATGCGGTTGCCCTAGATATTATGGATGACACGACTTTGGGTCGCATGAAAGTGTATCGGGGCAATAGGTAAAGCCCCAGGTAAAGAGGTTGATCGGTCATCTGGCAAATGAAAGATATGTGGCGCCATGTAGACGCAAGTGGCGTCATGATGACAGCGATTCAGACGATGAGAGGCTATTGCTCCCAGAGCATGATTCAGACGATGATGATGATGACAGTGGGGATGCTGGGGATGATATGCCTATTCCATCGAGAGGCACAGCTTCAGATGTTATACCCCCAGTATCTGCCCCAACAGGCGACATAGCTGAGTCAGCGGGTTTCCACCAGGACTTCATACCTGGTGAGGAGGAAGAAGAGTCAGATGAGGAGCCCTTGACGAGGACTGTGGGAAGCAAGGTTGTTCCACAGAGTATGGAATCCGGGCAGTTGGTGAACGCCCCAGGGATTCGGAGAGACGACTGCAGATCCTAGCTATCCCCTGAGTCAGCTAGCCGTGTTCTAGGGGGAGCATCCACCTCGACTGGATCGAGGAAGAAAAGGATGGCTCAGCCCCACGGCCAGAAGAAGAAGAAGAGAAGACTCACCTTCGTCACCACCACAGCCACTACATCTACCACCACCACTACCACTTCTACAGCCACACCATCCACCACCACAGCTACCACTACCACCACCACACCTCCCACCACTGTACATATGCCAACCACCACCATATCTTTCACTTCTACATCACCTCCACTATCTCACAGACCCAACCCCATCTTCACCACAGCCACCACCACCACCACTAGCACCAAGCAGGCCCTCATCCCATCCCGCATCCCCCATATATTGGATCTCCTCTACCTCCAATTGGGTTAGAGGAACAGCTTTCTGCGCTGAACCGGATGGTGATGTGTTTATTAGCTACTGATGAGGAGAAGACAGCGTAGATCCATCATCTGAAAAATCTTACTGCAGCACAGTCTCAGCAGATCTCAGAGCAGGCTCGGTTGCTAGATGAGCAGGCCCAACAAATGGCTGCTTAGAGCCACGAGATCACCCAACTCCAAGAGCACAGAGTCATATCTACTAAGAAGATTGAGGAGTTGGAGGAGGCTAAGAAGACCATCATGCTAAAGCTTAAGGGATCTAAAGACGAGCCACTAAAGATTAAAGAGGGAGACGAAGATGATGAGGATGATGATGAGGATGATGATGATGAGACTGAGGATGATAAGGGGCTTGAGGACGAGAGGACAGAGGAGAGGAATGAGGATGATGATGATGAAGGAGGAGTTGCAGCTGCATCTGCCTCTGCTCAAGGTCAGAAAGGAGATCCAAGAAGAAACAAGACCAACAAGCTTCCTCCTTTGCTCCACCAAGCGATGATCTAGTGATCCAAGAGAAAAGTAATGATTAGATGTCTATGTATTTGATAGCTTTTGTACTTGAATCATGTTTAAACTTATGTATTTGATGTTTATATTAAGATTAATGTATTTCTGTCTTGATTATTAAGTAATGTTTGTTGTGTTAATGTTTTAAATCAAGCAGATGCTGATTTCCAAAGAGATAAATACGATATTGCTCCCCTCCAACGGGTCAAGACTCAACTAACGTTGATTCTTGATCTGAAGGGTATTGTCAGGAGATCGGTTATGTATACTCCTGAGGAAGGAGAAATCATTCATAATCTTACTGACGAGCAATTAGCTGAGATCTTCAAGTTAAATCCCGATGAGATTGTGAAGGATGCTCCAACGTGCGACTCGATAAGTGACGAAGAGCTCAACGACGTTGATGAAATAGAGATAAAAGATGTCACTACAAAGCACTACCCTCAGTATGCTGACAATGAGAGAAATATGGTCCCCAATCTGGGTGAATCCCTTGTCAGTGATACGTTTGAGGTGTTAGACAAAATGGAGCAGGAGTCAGAGAAGACAGAGGGAACGGCCCAAGCCTCAAATGATGATGTTGATATCCGAAAGGCTGAGTGGGCTGCCTGTTTTAAAGAAGTTAGAGCCCAACGCGCTGCACCTAAACAAGACGCCTACACCAAACTCTACAGAGTCAAGAAACATCATAATGTGTCAGGCAGGATTATAGCATGGGCATATTTTGAGGACCTTAACGTCTATGCAGTTAAGAGGGAGAAAGACATAGAGTACTTTAGATTTCCACATGATCTAAAGACTCTACCAGGTTTTGAGATCAACCAGCTGGCCAAACTGAAGCTGTTGTATGCTGACCCGAGAAAGATGTTAGGCTGGTTTGAGGCTGCCCTAAGGAAGGAGTACCACACCAGGTGGGTTAACTTCAGACCCCAACAGCCTACAAGGTATATCAGAAGGTCTGAAGTTGATGCCATTACTGGAAAGCCAAAGATAGTGTTGAAGTGGAGTCCTCCGCGCACGATGTCAAGAATCCCACTCAGGGAAATGCCACAGGACTTCACTCCACACATTAAGTGGTGGTACTACGATTGGAGGACAGGAGAAGCGGTCATAGTCCTAAACAAAGAGGGCCAAATGGAACTATCAGGGTATTTGACCCAATGTGGCTTACCAACTTGTCAGCTAATGATGTCTACACTCTATACAAGTGGCCACTGTTCTATGATACGCAGGATATAGTACAAGCCCTCTAGTTCCAAAATGTCATAAGACTCTGTTTTGCATTTGAGATTCATGCAGGAGTCACAAAAGAGGACAAGTACAAGAAGTATGAGGAGGTAATGAAGAAAACAAGACATTAGAGAGATCTAGGTCCAAGGGGGAGTTTGTTAATACATGTATGTCCCTAAATCATGATATGAATGTAACAGATCTTGTTTGTCTAATTCTGATGAAATGTTTGGAATGATTAATGAAATGATATTGATTGTTTGTTATTTATAATATTTAATATTTCATTAATGAGTCGATGTTGAATTGGTTAATTAGGTTTGTGGTTGTTTGAATTCTTACACATAATGTTATATTAATTAATACATTCAAACTTAACAAAATGAAATTCTCATGCGAATGGCCCATGCGAATGGACCATACGCATGAATAACTTCATACGAATGACTCAGTCGCACGACTGAACCAGGAGACTGGATCAGTCGTATGATTGTAACATAAGATTGGCTCAGTCGCACGACTGAACACTCAGTCGTGCGGATGAATCAATCGCATGGTTCAATCGCACGACTGAACCATACTAATGGTTCAGTCGCACGAATGAACAATACTAACCTATAAATACAACCCAATTCGTGGAAAAACGAGGGCATTCATTCTATTTCGACTCAGACGTACCCTAGCCGTCCAGAAGCCTCCAAGTTGATACTCCAAGTTCATAGAACGCTGTAGATCGATTCCTAATCGATTTTTAACGTTTGATTCAATACTTTATTGATTCTACGTGCGTTCTCACTGATTGGATCACCAATCAAATAGGATTCCGCACTATTTGGTTTGGTTTGCATGTTAATCATTCGGTATTTCGTTCAAATACCAGATCCTAACAAGGTGCGCCAAATGGTTCGAGATACTCCAGATTCGGTTTACGTCATTGTAGTAGTTCGTAACATGTCTTTCCGTGGCGCTTGACTATCAGAACTCGATTCAGTGTATAACACGCATTAGCCACTGCCTCATTCCAGAATTGGATAGGCAGTTTCGAGTCTGCCAGCATTGTCCGTTCTGTCTCTATCAAGCTTCTGTTCTTTCTCTCAACAACACCATTCATCTTAGGTGTGTAGGCAGAAGTGAATTGATGCACAATTCCCTTTTCCTTGCAGTAAGCCTCCATCATGATTCTTGAATTCAGTCCCGTTGTTTGGACTTCAGTGTTGTTACTAACTCCTTGAATGACTCAAATGTTTTTGATTGGACTTCAAAAACATTACCCAGAGAATCTTGTGTAGTCATCAGTAACCACAAAACAGTACAAGTCGCCTGCAATGCTCTTCGTACTGACTGGACCAAACAGATCCATGTGAAGAAGTTCAAGAGGAAGTTTTATTGAATGAACTTTTTTCTTATGAGACTTTTTCGTCTGTTTGCCTTTCTTGCAAGCTACACAAAAATCAGGAAGTTGGAAATTCTTGACATTAACTCCTCTCACAAGATCCTTCTGGATCAAGTGATTCATCTTCGTTGATTGATGTGTCCCATTCTCCTATGCCAGGAGATGGAGTCCTTCTCAGTGGCTTTTGATAGAAAGCACTGAACTTCATGATCCGTTGTAGAAGCTGTTGAGAGATCCAAAACATAAAGGTCTTATGTCTTGAAGTTGTCATCAGAACTTGGTCCTCTGGAATCACGTAGTCTTTCTTTAGGACGTAACACTTTTGTTGTCGAATATGACTTTAAAGCCTTTATCACAGATTTAGGAAACAGAAAGTAAGTTGTTTTGAAGTTGTTTAACGTAGTTCACCTTATCAAACTTAACTTTCTGATTTCCAACTTCTCCCTGAGCTGTGATATAGCCTCCCTTGTTTCAAGAAAACGAAACATGCCCTCCTTTTATTTGCTTGACGTTTGATAAAAGAGCCCTGTTTCCTGTCATGTGCCTAGATGCTCCGCTGTCTACAATCCACGTATTGGTTCAGCACTGTAGCGAACACCCTGCATATACATGTAAAACATTAGTTTAGGTTAGAACCCCAAGCCTTTACTGCTTGGGTTTCCCAGAGGCATCACACATCATGAATTCAACCCATTGACCCTTAGAGGGTGAGGGTAGCTCAGGTTCCTCTTGTCATCATTATCAGACACAGAAGAGGACTTCTCTTTCCATAAGCTAGATTTGTGCAATGCCTGTTTGTGATAAACAGTCGACTGGCTAATGGGTTGAACGTTAGGTTCACTAGTTCTTCTAGGTGGAGTTAAAGAACTCCTCTTATAATACCTAGGTTTTGAATCCTGAAGTTCAATCTTCTTCCTAGGTGTCTGATAGTAAGGACAAAAGGAAGCAATGTGTCCACACTCTCCACAGTTGTAGCACGACCTGCTATCAACTTTATGATTAAACTTTCTTTGTGGAGATGTGTGTGACACCCTATAACATCACTTAGTTTGGGTTTTGACTCTGTTTCTTTTGATGTTTTCTTCTGTTTAACAAAATCAATTGTTTTAACATTTTTAACATCTTTTTCCTTTTGGTTAACTGGTTTTTGACATGAAGCTTGTGAAAGATTAACATTAGCAGTCCTTTTAAATTCAGATTTGACTTTGTTTGACTCAGACTTTATATTAACCTTTTCAAATTCTTTTTCCAGATTAACACAAGGCATTTTACCTTTGCCTTTGAAGTGGTCTTCTTTTGTTTTGGTCCAGATTCAATTGATGAACATGGGGAATCTGGATCACTAACAAGAGGAGTAGACACCATATGATCCTTGATGGGGTTGTTATTTATTGGTCTACTCTTAGTGTTCATCAAGGTCTCAGGTGGTGGTGGAACCACTTTATAACCCAAACCCTCCCCGTTGTTACGCTCTCTCACTAAGTGTTGGACAATATGAGATGAACTTGTCCAACTGTGCAGTTTTTGCTTTAAAGAGTTAACTTCTACTTCTAAGACTGCTTTTTGTTTCTTAGTGTCTTCTAGGGAGTTAATATAGTACCTAATGTCATTAGCTTGGTTAAATGCAACTACTTTAGTTTCCCTAAGCTGTTTGGTCAAAAGGTCTATCTTTTCTTTGTAACTATGCTCATTTTGTTTTAAAACTCTATTAGCCTCAGTGCACAGTTGCAAATCCTTTACTAAGTTATCATTATGATCTAATAACCTAGAAAATTTCTCATTTATGCTATCTCTAAAAGTATCACAATCAGAACAAGCATGATTTTTAAACAGTTGGTCAGAGGTACTTACCTGAGGAGGTTCAGAGGAGTTAGCCATCAACGCAGCATCAGATGTCTCTGGTTCTAGTGTTCTGTCTTTACTGTTGAAATACCTTCTTCAGGCTTGTAGCTGACCTCAGTTGCAGTTGTCTCTTCAATATTTGACATCGCTATCTCAAATGCAATATCTCCCTCACTCGTGGAATCATCATCTAAATCTTCTACACTGGCAATATTAGATTCCCTGGAGAGACAAACCGAAAGCTCCAGTCCTGTCCTTCATCATCATGAGCAGTCAAGGCTTTTGGATCCTTTCTTGATGAAGTAGAACTGCTAGCTTGCTGTCTTGACGAGTGAAGGACGAGAATGGGTTCCCGTTCCCAGTCTTCTTTGGCTTCACACATTCTCTCTTGAAGTGCCCCTTTTCTCACAGTTAAAGCATGTCACTTACTCTTGTCAAAGCCAAATGTGGTATCCTTAGTAGCAACCAAGTTCTGTCCGGTCTTTTTCACAAACTTCTTCGTCCTCGGACAGCACTAGCTAAGGCCCACATAATGTCCATTCTCTCCAGCTCCATTTCATCCACCTGCCCGTAGTCCTCATCTGCCAGATGGCAGTTTCCAATCTTCCCAGCAACAAGTCCATCATAAGAATGAACCACTGCTGCCAAAAGATCCATGTGCTCTCGAGCTACTTCCACAGTCATATTACGAGGTTCTTGGTCTTCAGTCTAGTAGCATTCGCTTCAGTTCCAATGTAATGGGTACAAGAAGACCCTGACGTTTCTGAACCTGAAGGAGAAGCTTGTGAAGGACCCGATGAGCTAGACACAAATGCAGTCTGAAGAGGTGCTCCAGACGTCTTAGCTTGAGGCGTGGCATTGTACAAAGCTGGATTCTAAGTGTGCGAAGACTTCTGAGCTCTGTACTTCATCCTAAGTGCTTCTTCTCGTAGCTTTAGAATGAAGTCATTGATATCCAACTTTGCCAGCATCTTATTCTGTCTCAGATTTGACACAAATGAAGCCCACTTTTCCGGCAATCTGTCTGCGAAATTTGACACCTTTTCTTCCATGGTAGTAGCAACCCCATGTGTATGCATTTCACTCATCAGATGGTAGAATCTATCAATAATATCATCCAAACTCTCGTTTCCCATCGATGAGAAGTTGTCAAATTCTTTCTTCAGTTCCTTAGCTTTAATTGCCTTCAGCGAAGCATTCCCGTCGTATCTCTTTTCCAGCTCATCCCACAATTTCTTAGCCTGCTTATTCTCCGAGTACTGGTGGAAAATATCTTTAGGAATAGACTACGTAATCAATGCATAAACTCTCTTCTCTGCATTATACTTAACTTTTTGAGCATCATTCATCCCTCCCAAAGTAAGCTTTACCCCATTTGCTCCCACGGCATACTATACCCAATCTCGATAGCTTCCTACAAATTTGGATCCACTCCATTGAGGTAGATCTCAAAAAGTTGTTTCCAGTGGGGAAACTCATATAACGTTAAGAGTTTTGGTGGTTTATTATGATTCCCCACCTCACTCTCAAGCAACAGTAGGTTCTGGATCCTTGAGTCCTTGCCGACAGTAAATGCTGACATCAGTCCAATCGTGCGTCTGGTGTATGCGAATGAAGTCCAATCGTGCGAATGGCTCACTCGTGCGACTGAAGCTGCTGTTTTGCGAAAATTTCTAGGTTAAACGTGTTTTAGCCGTAAAAATTCGAAATTTCGCAAACCCTAATCGCCTAAGGCCGTAGAAACCGAAACTTAATGAGCGGGGAACGTCCAAGACAACTTTTGACACAAAAGATTGCGTTTTTTAGTGTAAAAACACAAACTTTTTATCAATCTTGATTGAATCACACGTACCACTTGTTAGGATCTAGTATTTGAATGAAATACCGAATGATTAACGTGCAAACCAAACCAAATAGTGCGGAATCCTATTTGATTGGCGATCCAATCAGTGAGAACACACGTAGAATCAATAAAGTATTGAATCAAACGTTAAGAATCGATTAGGAATCGATCTACAGCGTTCTATGAACTTGGAGAATCAACTTGGAGGCTTCTGGACGGCTAGGGTACGTCTGGAGTCGAAATAGAATGAATGCCCTCGTTTTTCCACGAATTGGGTTGTATTTATAGGTTAGTATTGTTCATTCGTGCGACTGAACCATTAGTATGGTTCAGTCGTGTGATTGAACCATGCGATTGATTCATCCGCACGACTGAGTGTTCAGTCGTGCGACTGAGCCAATCTTATGTTACAATCATACGACTGATCTAGTCTCCTGGTTCAGTCGTGCGACTGAGTCATTCGTATGAAGTTATTCATGCGTATGGTCCATTCGCATGGGCCATTCGCATGAGAATTTCATTTTGTTAAGTTTGAATGTATTAATTAATATAACATTATGTGTAAGAATTCAAACAATCACAAACCTAATTAACCAATTCAACATCGACTCATTAATGAAATATTAAACATTACAAATAACAAACAATCAATATCATTTCATTAATCATTCCAAACATTTCATCAGAATCAGACAAACAAGATCTATTGCATTCATATCATGATCTAGGGACATACATGTATCAACAACTCTTCTGTTTGTCTCGCGCCGCAGCCATGCGATTTCGTATCTGCGCTATCTTCTCTGTGGTCTCATGTACTAATTCAGAACCAGTCAATTGACTATCACCAACTTCCGCCCAACAAACTGGTGATCTACACTTTTCCCATATAATGCCTCAAATGGTGCTGTCTTGATGCTAGTATGATAACTATTGTTGTAAGAAAACTCAACAACGGTAAATGAGCTTCATAATTATTCCCAAAGTCGATCACACAAGCACGCAACATTTCCTCCAAAGTTTGAATGGTACGTTCACTCTGACCATCGATCTATGGATGGTAGGCATTGCTCATATCCAGACGTGTACCCAAATATTTCTGAAACGACTGCGAGAAATAGGACGTAAAACGAGCATCACGATCAGATATAATCGAGATCGGCATGCCATGCCTCGACACTACTTCCTTCAAGTATATTCGAGTTAGCCTGTCAATTTTATCAGTCTCCTTGATCGCCAAGAAGTGAGTTGACTTAGTGAGTCGGTCCACGATTAGCCATATCGTGTCACAACCACTAGGAGTTTCGGGCAACTTAGTAATGAAGTCCATGGAGATTTGTTCCCACTTCCACAAGGGAATTTCATGTTGTTGTGGTAACCCAGATGGTTTCTGGTATTCCATTTTAACCTTAGAACATGTCAGGCATTTGCTCACGTATGTAGCTACATCTGTCTTCATGTTAGGCCACCAGTAGTGTGCCTTCAAGTCATTATACATTTTGTTAGAACCAGGATGTATGGAGTACTTAGACTCGTGTGCTTCACTCATAACCAAGTCTCTTAGATTCCCATATAAAGGTACCCAAAGTCTATCCATGAAATATTGTATTCCATCGGATTTGACTTCTAACTGTTTATCCATCCCTCGTAAAGATTCGGATTTAACGTTCTCACCTTTCAAGGCTTCCATCTGGGCTCCCTTAATTTGCTCGGGCAAGTGAGTGGTAATCGTCAATTGTAGGGCACACACTCGTTGGGGTTAGAGGTTTCCTTTCTACTCAAGGCATCGGCGACTACATTCGCCTTTCCCGGTGGTATTTAATGGCACAATCATAATCGTTTAATAGTTCCAACTAGCGTCGTTGCCTCATGTTAAGCTCTTTCTGCTCAAAGATATGCTGAAGACTCTTGTGATCGGTGTAAATTGTGCACTTTGTACCGTACAAGTAGTGTCTCCAGATCTTCAAGGCAAAGACCAATGCTCCTAACTCCAAGTCATGAGTAGTGTAGTTCTTTTCATGCACCTTCAGTTGTCGCGAGGCATAGGCTATTACCTTGTCACGTTGCATCAAGACACAACCAAGTCCTTGGATAGAAGCATCACAGTAAACTACAAAATCCTCACTTCCTTTAGATAACGTTAATATCGGTGCATTACAAAGTTTCTGCTTCAGCAACTGAAAAGCAGCTTCCTGACTCTCACCCCATTTATAGGTTGTTCCTTTATGGGTCAAAGCTATGAGAGGTTGAGCAATCTTTGAGTATCCCTTAATGAAATGCTGATAGTATCCTGCCAGGCCAAGAAATTGCCTTATCTCACTAGGCGTCTTGGGTACCGACCAGTTTCTTATCGCCTCAATCTTTGCAGGATCCACATGTATTCCCTTTTCGTTAACAATGTGACCCAAAAATTACACCTCACGAATCTAGAAGTCGCACTTAGAAAATTTGGCGTACAACTGTTCCTTTCTAAGTAGCTCCAAGATTAAATGTAGGTATTCCTCATTGGTCCTAGAATAAATCAACATGTCATCAATAAACACGATAACAAACTTATCAAGGTAGGGTTTGCACACACGGTTCATGAGATCCATGAACACTGCTAGTGCATTTGTAAAAAATTAAAAATATGCTATTTTCAATCTATAAATACTAGTATATTTACACAAAAAAAATCACTCAAACATCAAAATCATAACAAATTTACCACAACTATGATTTCGACAAGTTCTACATCAAGTTCACCATCGATTACATCACAACATCAAAAATCTTGAAATGACAAAGAAAATGTCAGTTTAGCAAGATTATGTCTAGAAAATTCGAGTACTCTTTTCGGGGAGTGTCCAATTATTGGAACCATATATCACAGCGTTTTAATCAAATTCTAGAACGAGATAAATATTGAACCACTCAAGAACTTAGCAGCAAATGGTTCGTTTTGAGGAGAAAAATATCAATATTTCACTCATATACAATAACATTACGAAAACTGAAACACTATGGAATAATGTAGGCATTATGGAAAGGTCTCAAGAACAATACCGACGAAGAATTGGAACATCTTTTAATCATGTGCGGCTTGGAACTTTCTTAAAAATCAACAAAATTAAAGATTCTATTTTGAGTTATTTTTATGTTATTTTTGTTATATTGTCCGAATATTATTATTAATAATCAAATAAAAATATTATTTATTAATTAATTGCATTATTCGTCTTGAATACAGTTCATCTGTCATAAATCATCGGAATCTAAGGCAAGCATCTTGTAAATTATTTTCATGCCACTCTAAAGATTTATTTTGAACCAGTCTACGTAATAACATACAAGTAACAACTCCTGAATCTCAACCAATATGGCATGCATTTAAAGGCCACATAGTTTTACCAGACACTAACAATTCTTCAATTTATTTTTGCCCAGATTGTTGCCAATAATGTATACGTCCAAGAAAATAAAAGAAATAAGATTCAAATTGTATAATAATCGCCTGAATAATATGATGAATGCACCACGAATCATCACACCTATATGGACGGCATTCATAAGGAAATAACACATGAACTTGTAGTGACTCCATAGAAATTCTAAAAAAATACCAATTTTCATCATCATCGATGATCGGTACGTACACCTATAAATAATAAAATCGTAATTATATATTTTTTAGACAAATTAAATAATAACAATAACACGAAAACAATATTACCGTATCAACTTCTCATAACCCAAGATCTCTACTCCCGTCTGCATATTCATTACCATCAACAGATCCCATGTATATTAAGTTAAACCACTCAAATAGAAGAATCACCCAACGATCATTACCCGACAATTCTTTTGTTCTACTTATTTCTTCAAATCGCTAGATCATCAGTCTATTTGTTCACGCTCGAATATGCTATAAAAACAATAAAATATATATTAAAACAAATATTATTTTCTTTTTTATAATTTCAATTTTAAAATCTTACATCTGAACACAAAACTGTGTTCCCAACAAGCACTCGCCAAAATTGTAAGTGCAGATCCACAACACCCATATAATATACCCTACACAATTGAGCATCTCTGTTTCATATAAACTATATAATATTCCGCGACCAATTTTTATCATTCTACCAATTATGGTTATCAATTGGTTCCGTAATACTTTCAACAATTACACATGAGTTAGAACCAAATTCATTCGTACACATTCTATTATTTTTCCGATCTGGTATTTTATTTATCTCGATTGAAATTGTTTCATAAAACTAACATGTAACTCTGTATATATCATTAAATATAGAATATTACATTAAATCAAATAATTGATACACGTTTTACGAAGAATAATACGTTACGTTAAATAATTATAAAAAACAAATAATCACGAAAACCAATAAATAATTAATAAAAACAAAAATGAATCAACAAGCTTCACGGTGCGTGAAGAGGTTCACAAGTCGTGAATAAAATCATTTACGGGTCGTGAATAAAATCATTTACAGGTCGTGAAGGCTCTCACAGTAGGCATATTACGGCCCGTTAGGGTCTTCACAGTCGTGACTCGTTAATTTAACTTTTTTATTTGTCGCAAACCTCTCACGGCCCGTAAGAGTCTTCACGGGCCGTGAAGAAAAGTTAAAGGGCGTCCGGATATCCCTGACAGGGTGTCTCTATATCCGGCCCCTTACAAAAATCAATGCACACAAAAGTTAGTAATTAGTAATACAAAATATAGAGAAATGTTACACTAAAACTAATGTTTGTCTAAGAATACTAAAAACTTGTTGTCTATTTCAAAACAGTGTCATTTGTTTTTTAATTTGTGTTGTCTGATTAAATTTGATACTAATTGTTTCAAAATTTATACAGGTCTAATTGAATTTTGTTTTACCTGATTAAATTATATACTGGTTTATTGAATTTGTGCTGTTTGTTTTGTACTAGCAAATCCAATATTTAGTTAATGAGATTGGTTTATCGCCGATAATGGGTCCGACTATAGGACGAGTCAATTCCAAGGTCACCAAAATAAGTTTAATCGGAGTTCGTTTGAGCCGGGTTTAAGGTGGTTAAATACATTTTATGATACTTAGAAATTAGTTATTTACTTGAGCCTACCCGTGAATCTATTCGCGTATGGTCATGTGAAAACCATGTCAAGCGTCGGTTATGAGATACATGAACATTTGGTTATGTATTTGTTTTTACTTATTTAAACCTTAAATATTATCATTTTGTACACAAATAATAGTACACATGAACATTTGGTTATGTATTTGTTTTTACTTACTTAAACCTTAAATATTATCATTTTGTACACAAATAATAGTACACATGTATATATATACGCAATATAGTGTCAAGTAACACGTTATTAAAGGCACTCTTGATGGGGAAATGTATGATACCAAGGTAAAAGTGAAGGCGTGGTTAAAAAAGATAACGCTTCAATACTGTATAGGCAAACAAAGGATAATTAAAAGGTTAAAGTCACCACATAGTTATCGTGTTCAGCATATGCAAAGTACTTGGATTACAATCGATCAATCAACGATGATAAGTATTCTGATCAATGAACATGGGAGGCTGCTTGATCTTGGTTCCAAGCTCTTGGTTGGTACTTCGATCCAATATAGACACGCCAATGACAAAAGTTCACTTTGAAACTAACGTCTAAAAAACATATCAGATGTGATTAGATTTATAGCTAAACAGCTTTGATTTTCTTTATAACATTGTTGTTAACTATCTAACTAAATCAATATATGTGACACATTGTTGTGACTTGTGAGGAAAAGATGAAACCCAAGTGTAGTGTTAAACTAATCCCCCGCCTATTAATGCACTTCTAGAATACACACATAAAAGTTCTTATACGACAATATACATGTTTAAAAAACAGGCATACACCGACTAACATATACAAGTGCTTATATAGGCATATAAGTGTTCAAAACAAGCATATACGAATATATTCAAGTATTTATACAGGTATATAAATGTTCAAAACAGGTGTATACAGCCATCTACAAGTGCTTATACATATATGCATTTCTAAATAAATAGATTTGATATGTATGGATTCATCTTATATCAGCACAAGAAAGATAAACTACCAAACAACAACTGAATTGTCTAACCAAAGCAATCTACTATGAATAAGATACAAGTCAAAATAGTAAAGATATAGTCTACCACAAACTCACAAACAGGTACAACAAACTGCAAAGTTAGACTGAAATTAATCCTTAGATCGAGTTCTGTAAATACGATAACTTTTGAAGAATGTTTGTCACCAAATCTAGATTTCTGAATGCAAATGCTTGAATCTGATGCATGTTCATGATGATATCATGTTGAACTGAAATCTGGAAAGCTGCTGAGGAATGGTTGAAATTACAGGCCATATCTCTGCACATTAAAGAAAAAATTGACAATATATTAAGCGTAACGATGTTACCCGTGTACAAATCCTATGGAGGATTGTAATAATTTCTTTTTTCCTGTTAGGCATTGAGTTAAGGTTATTTTTGCTAGTTTACAATAGATTAAGGGCATTCCGTTGGGTCCTAAAGGTTTCTTCACTTTATCTTTTTGAAATGTTACACTACACTGCAAAGTGAATTAAGGGAGCATATAAGTAAGATTGTTTTTTACTTTGAAGATCAAAAGTCAAAACACATTCAGATTTCAGTATGAACCTTTTACAGTAAAATTTATGAGCACCTATAGTTTTGGTTTGTGAAAAACTAGTGTATAATCCAAGGAGCATTTTTTTTTTTCACTGAAAGATTTAATCATACTGATGCAAGTTGAAAATTGTGTTTTTATGACTTCCAAAAGTCAAAGTACATTAAGCAGCGACAAATGGCGTAGTATTGAATAATGATTTTTCTAAAATTTAATTTTATTTCAGTAAACAAACATTTCATCCGGCTCACAAAAGAATCAGTATTTTACTTTTGAGTGTAAATGACCAGCTTTTTAATGTTAAAATTAAAAAATTAAAGGGTATGGTTTTGATTCAAGCAAATGAATAAGCAATTAAAATTCTTAATCAAATGTAAGGATCAGTCCCCAAGCAATTTGCAAGCAAATGAATAAGCAATTAAAATCTTAATCATATTTATGGATCAGTCCCCAAGCAATTTGCAACATTTGATTAGGAACGTGGTTCACCAGAAATGTATTGACTATTAAGCAAAAGTCTAAATAGGAGCGGGTTCGAGTCCCACAAAGCGGGCAACAGGTGATTTATTTAACAAACATCTAAACTCTAAAATGCCCATACAAACAGATGGGGAACACGTGAACCTAAATGAATAGCAAGAACCAATGGCATATTGACATGGGCAAACAAGCCTTAATTTGGAATCTTTCAATAACAAGTACTTGCCTGAACATTATCGTAAAGCTCAAACAGTGGTACAGCAAGAAGTTTCAGATTTTTGGGCACTGCAAAGTACTCTCTTTCCGACAAGTGTACAACATAAAGTTTCTTGCATTCCTGAATTGGAAATATATGTACAGAAGTGAGCTCGTTTCATATAATAAAATTTAAAGTCTAGCCCACGAAATTTAACTAAGACAAAAATGAAGTATAAGAAACAAAAGTGATTATGGATCTGAAGACCCGAAGATCCTTAACCTTGGGTTTTGTGATGTGTGGAGGACAATATGGGTACATAATAGTTTCAAAGTTTGGCCTCCACCATACAGCTACACACTCGCCGATCTGCAAAGAACGAGCTGAAGTTAAATGGGCACATAATCTAAGAAACATAATAGATTATTAGTTAAGCTAAATAGCCTTTAATCAACAAACAAAGAAATCTAGAAGACCAGAATGAAGATTGTAGTAGTTAGCACATGAAAACAGATAACTTAAGAAAAGGAAATGTAGCATTTATATGGGACATCCCAGAAAGAAAACTATTGTATTTACTTGGGACAAAGAGTGTATGATGACAAAAAAAGGTATAAAAAAACTTGGGGGAGAGATGGAAGTAATATAAATATACACGTAAGACAAGACTTGCTGTATAATCACCATGTTTCTAATTATTGATATTAAAATCATAAGAACATACTTGCAGTATTACCATTTCACCATGCTTTACTCAAAATCATGAAAAGGACAATCATTGCATCATTTAAGTTATTTAACAACAATTACTTTAACATAAAAGCTTCCAAATGACCCAATATAATGGTCTGCTTGGTGAAATTATACAAATTTGTTTGTAAGGGAACAGAAGAAAGAAATCGATGTGTTTCATTTGGCAGACATGATAAGAAGTAAATTAACAAACCTGCCAATTAGGTTGCATATTAGGGGAATTAGCTGCAAGTTTGCTAGATAATTTTCTTTTCAAGCCCTCAATTTCTGAAAGATAACAATGACAAATATATACAGAGTCAGTTGGTTCATGGATTGGACTCGGATAATTGGGTGAAACATAATACCATTTTCTCCGGGCTTCAGTCGACCACCAGGAAGTTTACAGAATGTGTTGCCAATTTGCAGAAGAAGAATGTGAGGATGATTATGCTCTTGCACCTGCAAATTCATGAAACATTTTCAAACACAAGCTGCATACATAAAAGAAAGCAGCAAGAATAACACTTTGATGTGTACAGATTCGTTAGGCTAGTAAAAAGGAAACTAATCACCATACTACATGGCAATATCACATATTATCAGTTTTTAAATTCGTATAATGTGCAGTGTTCTTTTTTTTCTTTTCCTTTTTAAGTGTTGTTGCAAGACTGATTTGCTTGTAACATAAGGACAATTATGATGACTAGAAGTTGAGACAACTTGCATATCCAAGGTTAACACGCTGAGTTAGAATATAGGGGCTTCAAAATTTCACCTCTAACAAATTAATTGTAAGATCGTAAAACATATTGGTAACAAGCAATTAATCATGATAATTGGCAACATAGCAGAAGAGGTAAAACTAACCAGTAAGATTGCTTCAACACTGGTCCTCATTCCTTCCTTCATATAGCTGTAGAAGTAGAACCAAATTGTTTATTCACTTCATCAACTTTATGCAACAGACATAACAACAAAGAGATCACAAAGGGCTAGCTGACAATCAGTTGCCAATGGATTATAACTTAAATCATGAGTCACATATCATAACTATTTTCAACTGTGATATCTACTGAAATTCATAAACACAAAGAACCCTACGAAGACCATGTGTACATGTTCCACTTTAATCCCATTCTCCACATCGCAATTGACCAAACAGGCCAACAGGATTATTATAACTTATAAAAATTCTAACTCAATTTACCCTTCATCTTTTTTTCTAAAACGAGCATTTTGCTGCTCCAAGAACTACAGAAAACTAAATATCACTGTTCAAGCCCAAAAAACTAAATCTTTCTACCTCAACTGTCAAACCTTATATCTTTAAGCTTTTTTTTTTGAACGCCCAATGAATACTATAAGCCCGGTGACACAGGTAAACCCGTTGGAGATAGGCCACCCACACCCATAAACACAAACAGCACCGGTGACCTAGCCCGCCCACCATCCCAAGGGAAACCCACCACTCAAAGTCTCATTGTGGTAAAACCCCTGCCCACTTGAAGCATATCGCACCAAGTAAGACTTGAACCCATGACCTACACTCTGGAAAGCCATGGGGTGCCTCCTCCCAAACTAATTGATCTAGGGCTCATTGGCTCTTTAACCTTTTTTTGTAAGACTCAGAGGATGTTCAGATGTGCACTCTAATGAGATTACTGCTACACTAAGTCTTGATATTTTAGTACAACTGAATCAGATTTTGAGTTTAAGTTTCTGATTATTAGATCAAACTAATCCTAAGGAAAAACAGTAAGGAGTTGCTGAATGTATAAATACACATCCTTCGCGACAAATTCTTGATTATTATCTAAAAATCTCATTTTGATTCTTCAAGACACCGTAATCCCACTCAACAAGCACATCCCAAACGCACCCAATGTCACATATTCCCGTTCAAATGAACTTATCTGAAAAAAAACATGATCGACCCCTATATAGACTCAAAAACCCTAAAACTAGCAAATACTTAAAAATAGCTTCTAGGGTTTCTTTCCCCATTGCTTCGATCAATCAAAACGAACACAGGATTACATATATACATAGATGAATCATGATAAGAAGAAAAAAGGCATACTTGAGTTTCATACGAGCAAGACGATCCGCAACAGAAGTATCTTTCTCCATTTTAGGTTCTTTGGTGCCGAAGGAGTAGCTGGATAAAGGGTATGTGTTTACGACTGAAGAACCCACCATCTTTGTTGATCTCTCGCACAGATACAAAAATGGAGATCAAAATCAAAGATGAAATACAAATCCACTTTGATTTGCAGGCGTAGGGCTAGAGACTTTGTTGTAATTTTCCCCAAATTTAAATCACAAAATTATGACAAAAGAATGCATCTTTTCCTTTTATTAATTATAACTAGAATTTTAGACTTGCGTGTTTAGTCGAAGTAATTTGAAAACGTGCATTTTGAAGAGAAATATATTTAAAAAACTAAAAGAGAAAATAAAATAAATTTAACAATATAAGAAGTAAAAAGAAAGTAATTTAAATAAAAAACATAAGAAAAATAAGAAAAAAGAGAAACAATTTGTTGTGAGTGTGGTTAGAAGTTTAAAACTAAGATACAACTTATAAACTTCGAAACTCCAACCACTACAACACTCTGACTTGTGAGTATGCTTTTGCAAAAGAAAATATGTAACATGTCATAGAGCGCGTACAAAACAAAAAAAACTCAATTGATGTGGACTAATGGGAAATAGACACATGGCGTGCCGGTGGGACAACCCACCGACATTTGCAAATGAGTATTTTCAAATAAATAGTGTATGTGAATTTGTGTAGATGTGATGTTTAAAATAAAATGCCCAAATGCCTATCAAGAAAGTAAAATAAATATACATCCTAATCCCGATATCATGTGCTCAAATATTATAAAGTGAATTTGTGTGGATGTGATGTTTTGAACTATAGAGTATGTTTAAAATAAATAGTGTATGTGTCGTATGAATAAATAAATAAAATATATAATAGTTAAGATTTAATAGGAGTATTTTTTTAGAGTAACTTACACGGATAGTCATTGTGGTTTGCACGTATTGTAAGTTTAATCCTTACTTTTCAAAAATTATTAATGTAGGGCTAAACTATACATAATATACACACCAGTAGTCCTAGACGCTAACTGAGGTTAAGTTTCTCTGTTAGTTTTTTTAAAGACCAACATACCCACTTTTTTAATCTTCCTCCCCACATTGTGGTCCTCTACATTCAACACCAATTGTTACCCTCAAATCACTATCACCGTTGTCACCTACACCCTTAACCCACCACCACCATCATTGTTTGTTCCCTCAACCACCACCACAGTCGCCTCTAACCTTAACCCATCATCACAGTCGCCCCTAACCTCAACCCATCACTATCGTTGATGCCTTCACCCTCAACCACCACCACAACCGCCCCCATCCTTAACCCACCACCATCGTTGTCGCAACACCCTAACCCACCACCACCGTCCTCACAACACTCACAGCCCACCACCACCATCTCCGTAGCACCCTCAACCTACCACCATCATCGCTACACCACCATCTACCTACCACCACCGCATTGCCTGCTCCTTACAACCCACCACCATGGTTGTTACCTACTCCATCAACCCACCACCGCCAATCAGACAACATACTCATGGCAACCACTAAACACGATGACAACCTAGTTCTTAGATCTGTAGATAGAGAGAGAGATATATATAGACATTGACTAGTGGTGGTAATGGTGATAAAGATGAAGATGAAGAAAGAAGATGAATATGGAAAAAGAAGACGAAGATGAAGAGAAGATTGAGAGATGTGGTTAGGTGTGGTGGATGGGGTTTGGTTAGGGGATAAGTTAGATTTTATTTGAAAATTATTTATTTTAAATTTATTATTATATTGATAATTTTACATTGACTTAACAGAGAAACTTAACCTCAGTTAGTGTCAGGGACTACCAGTATGCATATTGTGCATAGTCCAGGCTCGCATCTGTAATTTTTGTAAATTAGAGACTAAACTTGCAATACGTGCAAACCCCAGGATCTTTGGTGCAATTTACTCTCTTTTTATAAGCATCGGATTTTGTCTATAGATAACTAGGTACACGTGTTATGTGGAATGAATGTTAGGATCACTAGGTTCTTGCAAATTCTTCACAACAAATAAAGAAAATAAGATCATGAGTTTTCCGTTAACAAATTCGACAATTAACTTGGCGTTAGGAATATGGCGTCACATATAATAATAGTCACCTTATGTTTAAGACGATGATTTTGATGAGTGTGATGTCCTATATAAATCTCATATTTTTTATAAATGGATTATAAAAAATGACTTACATTAAATAACAATAAATATTTATAAATGTTTCATTGTCAAGGAAACTTTATAGTAAAATGTACATGAATAGGAGAAATATTAGGACAAATAACTACATATAGTATCGGTAATCACATAAATAAACAAAATATTGGTTAATAAACCTAAATATATAATATTAATAGAAAAATATATAAATTTAATAGAAGAATATATAATTTTAATAGAAGAATGATTTAAACAACATTTTACAATCATGTTATGCATGAGGGTGTAGTTTTTTTCACATTCAATTGTTCATAAAGAGAAAAGAAATTTGGTTTCATGTAAAATTATTTCAACAACTCATCAGCCAATACAAAAATTTCATTTGGTACTAAGGGGCTGTTTGATAGCCTAATGAGCCTCTTAATGGTTTAGATGTCTGAATAATTTAGCATTTAATGGTTTAGACTGTTTGTTTCGCGAGCAAATGTCTGAACCATTGAGACATTTACCTATGAATGGTTAAGCATTATACTAGCGCTGAATGATTAAGAGGTCTAATGCTGAATGGTTAAGATCTCTTATCTGAATTAGACAGACATTTGCATTTGAATAGTTAAATGATATACTAGCTATTAATGGTTCAGTCCTTTTAATGGTTCAACACTTAATGGTTCAGATCACTTTTTGGTTCATCATTTAAGTATTTAGAAGTTGCCAAACAGCCCCTAAGAATGACTAGCATGGTTCTCATGCATATAGGTTCAAGTCCGCATGCATAGAATCCAAGATGTTTCATGGTGAATAATGTTAGAGCCAACCACAAAATACACTTGGGCGCTAAGTATGTATGTGATTGAACCACATTTAGCTATATATAAACAAACCAAATTCACCAACAGCGACTTTTGTTTTCTTAGTGGTTTTGCATATATTTTTTGTGTTTTTGCACTTTGGTCCTCATCACTTACCATATATATGCATGTTGTGAAGCTTTTGGAGATTACAGATGTTGTTTCGGATGGTACCGGAGATGGTGGAGCAGAGGTGCTGGCCGCTCCGGCTTGGATGTTGCTTCCTCTCGGCTAGTTGTTTGTCTTTCTTAAACCACATGCAGGAGAGGGTTTTCTTGATGGGGTGTACGAGATGTGTGTGGAGTTTGTGCTCTTCGGCTAAAGGGGTCTGAAGTTAACGGTAGGACATCACGGCTACCTGGGTCGCCGACCTTTCGTTTCCCGCTGCACAGATGCGGCGGTGGTCGTCTGACCTTCGACAAATCTCTATTTAGTGGGTCTTTGGTGGGCTAGGGATGAGCATTATGATGGTTGATACCCATCAGCCACCGTGATGGTGGCCGCCCCTTTAGGGACTGCCATCGCTCGGCCTCTGATTTGTGGTTGAGATAGAACAAGCAGTAGTTTTTTATGTCAGCGAGGGTGTCAATGGAGAAGGTATCAGTGGTGATGGTTTGACAACCGTTGTGGCTTTTCCTCGTTTGTTTCTCTCTGATTCCTTCTTTTTTAGCCGATTAAGGCATTAAGGTTTTCAAATCTAGCCTATTTTGGTTTTTTCTAAATGAATGTTATACATGATACACCAGAGACTTTGTTATGTTAATAATGATGAGGATTACCTCATTTGAGGGTTTGGTGATTTATGTTTCATTATGTCATTAATAATGGGGATTTGCTCATTTAAGACTTTTGGCGTGATGATCATCCTAGGTTTCGATCTTTTGGTTTTGCTTGTTTTTAGGAAGATGTTTTCGATAATGATGACCCTTGCTCATTTAAGACCTACCTGATTCTGCTAACTTGATGCATCTGTTAATTGAGCGTGTTGTTGACGTGATTCTACTATTGGCAAAACTGTTTAGTGAATTGTAACATCCGTCATTTTTCCAATTAAAACCCAAACCTGAACTCATTTTGAGTTTCCATTATTAATTTACTTAATAAATGGATCAAATACAATAAATATATAATCAACTTATTGATTGATAAATAATTCTTTTTCATAAAATTATAAAGTTTATTAATCATGTTACAATAAATAATTAAATGGAAAATACATATTAAAACTTGTAAGGATTCCTGAAGTCTGATGCAACCCAAAACTGCCTAAGTGTTTCAGCAACATGCACTAAGTACTGAA
Organism: Flaveria trinervia; assembly: GCA_025506515.1. NCBI lineage: Eukaryota > Viridiplantae > Streptophyta > Magnoliopsida > Asterales > Asteraceae > Flaveria > Flaveria trinervia. The sequence goes on along the minus strand of CM046454.1, from coordinate 844,750 downwards.
GTGAAGAATGCTTCGGAAGAATTACACAAAGCATTAGAAAATACTCTAAGTGTAATATCTTCCGAAGCCAAGACCAATATCTTCCGAAGCCAAACATGAAGTCTTCCGAAGCTTCAAGAGACAAAGTCTTCCGAAGCTTCACCCTATGAAGACAGATTTCTTCCGAAGACTTTTAGTACACATGCTTTATCTGATGTACTGTTCCATAAAGCACCTTTTCCGCTGCGTCTCTGATAAGTCACCAACTTACAAGAGTTGGTGAAAAGGTCCATGCTTTTGGTAACTGTACATTGAGGTCTTGAGTCTGAAACTTTCCACTTTATGTACTTTATCCTTTTTGTAATGTATAAGGATGTGAGCTATGGCATGTCATAGTCACAAGGTCAAAAGGCAGATATGCCTTTTGATTCTACAATTGATTTTGTTAGTGTCTAGTCAATTGTATCCAGCTGGCTTTCATAGTATAGCCGGCTGTAGGTTGTAGTATAAGTATTTCAAGTTTCTTGTATTTTCAATATGCTTTGTAACACTTGTAAAAGAACTTGAGAAAGCAATATACTGCTCCCTTGAAAACTATACTCTCTTGTTCTGTCTCTTGCTTTACTTGTGTTCTTTGTATCACCTTTGGTTACCCAGTTCACTGTTTGATTAAAAGTTTAGTTAATCTTCTCATTGTGTTGTTGTGTTGTAATTGTGTTCAAGCCCTTAAACGATCCTGCAATTGGTATCAGAGCTCTCAGGCTCGTGATATAAGATCTAACCATCTTAAGATCCCTCACACACACAAAAACTAAACTTTTCAAATGGCTTCCATCTCAAAGACTGATATGGAGACTGGAACCATGAACAAATCCCCATTGATCACTCTTGATGACTTTGACACCTGGTGCATGAGGATGGAAGGCTTCATCAGGTCTCTTGACTCAAGAATGTGGGAATCTGTTGAATATGGACCTTTCATACCCAGCACCCCCTCTGCTACTGGTGCTGGTATGATTCCTAAAGATGTGGCAACTACTCAGATGAAGATAGGAAAAGAGTAGAGATTGACAGGAAGGCCATGACTGCTCTTCAGACTGCTATCCCAAACTCTGTGTACAGAGGTTTTAAGAAGTGCAAGACAGCTAAACAGCTGTGGGATGCACTGAAGCTGATGTATGAAGGCTCCTCTGAAGCCAAGGAGAACAAGAAAGATCTTCTGAAGCAGCAGTTTGAAAATTTCACCTTTAAAGCAGGTGAAACCATGACCCAACAATACTTCAGGTATGTTGAGATTGTGGATACCCTTGTGGATGGAGGAGTTCCTCTTGAGAACAGAGACATTGTAAGGAAGTTCATGTCCTCACTTCCTAGGCAATGGACACACTATTGTGTGGTAATCAAGAGGACCGAGAACCTTAAAACTCTTACTCTGACAGAGTTATATGGGATTCTCAGTGGATACCAGATGGAGATGAACTTACAAGGTTCATCTGGCAACTCTAACAATCAAATGGGTTCAGCCCTTCATGTGGTTGAAAGGGACAGCATAGAACCCCAACATCATCTCCTATGCTACCCTGACAACTCACAAAAGGGTCCTTTCATCACCTTCCCGGAGACACCAAGGGAGAACTTTACTCAAGGAAGCTCATTCTAAGAGACAAGTTCTTCTCAAGCCTTTGTGTCTGCAGATGAAAGCTGTGGAAATTATCTCTTCACTCTTGAAGACCTAGACTGTATCCATCCAGATGACCTGGAATACATGGAGATAGTTCAGCAGATGGCTCTTCTCACTCACAGAGCCAAGAAGTTCTACAAGAGGACAGGAAGAAGATTTCCAAGCAATGCTACCAGTGGTAAGTTTGGGCTGGATAAAAGCAAAGTTAAGTGTTACAATTGTAACCTTATGGGTCACTTTGCTAGGGAGTGTAAGGCACCTAGAGCAAATGGGGGTCAAACACAACTCAGACCAAATTACTCTAACAATACCCCTCAGACTGAGAAGACAAAGCAACATGTTGCGGTTGCTGTTGAAGAGGGAGGATTTGACTGGAGTTTTCAGGTGGAGGATGCTTCTCCAAACCAAGCATTGATGGCTGATCATGATGAAGCCAAGGTATTAGAACATCTTTGCTCCCCTGAATGCATTGCTAAAGTAAATAGATACAGGTCCTACAACCTAGAGATGAGATCTGATCTTGAGTCATTAAACATATTAAAATCTGATTTTAGAAAGTCTAAAAATGATTACAAGTTAAAGATAGAAGACTTGGAGAAAACCATTTCAGTACTAAAACATGAACATACAGATTTTAGAACTCAGATCCAAGATCTCATCACTAATTGACTAAGTGCCAGGCTGAGCTTGTGATCAGCAAAGCCCTGGCAGAGAAAAGTGTTCTTGAAGAAGAGACCTTCAAGAACATGATATCCTCATCCCTACACAATAAGGTTTGTTATCAAAATAGACAGGGACTGGGATCAAATGAGATAGCTCCTCCACACACAATCTTGTCTGTAAGATCTCCTAGGTGTGGAACTTGTGAAGATGAGCTTCCTCTCAAAGATCCTATAAGTGAGGATGATGAAGAAGTGATAGTGAGGAATCCCTCTGAGAAGAGTGAAGAAGAGGATTCCTCCAAGGGCCACTATCCTTCTGAGGAGAAGAAATTAACTGTGATGACCAAGTCCAAGAGAAAGAACTTGATCAGGAAGAGCAAAAGGAAAGCAAAGAAGGCTCAAGAAATCAAGGCTACCTTTGATGCTAAGTAGAAACAAGTGTTATCTCTGCAGGTTTCAAAGCTGTAAGGACTGAAGACATCCACCAAAGCTTCTTAGCCAAGAGCTCTGGTTCATGTTCAAATCATCTCAGTACAAAGAAGAAGACTGAGCTGCTGTGTACCACTGCTGCACAGCCTGGACCATCAAAATCCAAGAACAGTTCACAGCCCAAGGGAACTGTATCTGCATCTACCAAGATGAAGGTGAAAAAGGGATGTGACCAAAGCCAGTCTTGCTCTCAAAAGGAGATTTCTTTGAATAAGAAAATGTTGTGTGTTATGTGTGAAAGTACTTCTCATATTGCCAAGGATTGTCCATACAATCCTAAAAGTACTATCCACATGACCAATACAAAGACTTCAAAGAATCTCAAGAAGTCTAAAGCTTCGGAAGGAAGTCTGTTTCCTTCGGAAGCTCCAAATCAAAGAAGAAGGTAAATGGAAAATTACCTTCGGAAGCAAAGTTGGTCTCGGAAGAATGGAGTTCTTCCGAAGCACTAAAGTCTGCTGCAGTGACTGTAGATTCTTCCGAAGTATCAGTCATTAAAACTTGTGAAGCTCCAAAAGCTTCTAAGGTTTTAAAGGTCAAGTCCAAGACTCCAAAGGTGGTGTGGAAGTCTAAGAAAGACCAAATGACTGAGGTTTCTCCATCAACAACAGCTGAAGATCCCCTCTGTACAACCATAGGATCTATTACTGTTGCATTACCTTCTATTACACTTACTGAACCCAAGACAAGTAAGGCTTGGGTTTCCAAATGTAACTAATCATTTTCTCTGTGCAGGGACACTCAAGACAAACAAGAATGTCTGGATAATTGACAGTGGCTGTTCCAGGCACATGACAGCAATAGGTCTTTACTTCATAATTTTGAGAGAATTGATGGAGGACCAGTTGCTTTTGGAGGAGATGAAGGTGGTTACATTTATGGAAGGGGCAAGGTCACAAATGGTAAGCTCAGCATTGAGAAGGTAAACTTTGTTAAGGAGCTTGGGTACAATCTTCTGAGTGTATCCCAATTTTGTGATCAGAGTCATAACATGCTCTTCACTGAGCATGAGTGCATTGTTCTCAAGCCTGGAGTGGTCATTCCTCATGAGCATATCCTGCTCAGAGCCCCCAGGAAAGGGAACATGTACAAGATGGATTTGCAAGAAACATCTCCCTGTGGAGAAGTTTCATGCTTTCTATCTAAAGCAAATAGTGATGAGTCTTTCCTATGGCATAAAAGAATGTGCCATGTAAACTTTAAGAATATGAATAAATTAATCAAACATGATCTGGTAACTGGAATGCCAAGAAATAGTTTACAAGTGATGATCATTGTGTTGCATGCCTGAAAGGAAAGCAACACAAGGTATCTCACAAGCCTAAGGAAAAGAACTCCATCACTACTCCCCTACACTTATTACATATGGATCTCTTTGGCCCCACCAGTGTAATGAGTTTAGGAAGGACCTTATACTGTCTAGTGATCACAGATGATTTTACAAGATTCACTTGGGTTTTCTTTCTTAGAACTAAAGATGAGACTCCTGAGATTCTAAAGAATTTCATCTTAAAGATTGAGAATCAATGTGATCACAAGGTCAAAACCATAAGATGTGATCAAGGAACTGAATTCAAGAACCAAATCCTTGATACATTTTGTGATGAAAAGGGTATTACAAGACAATACAGTGCTCCCAGGACTCCTCAGCAAAACGGAGTTGCTGAGAGGAGAAACAGGACACTTATTGAAGCTGCAAGAACTATGTTGTCTGACTCTAAACTGCCTATCACCTTCTGGGCAGAGGCAGTTAATACTGTTTGCTATGTGCAAAACAGAGTTTTAGTAGTTAAGACACATGGTAAGACTCCTTATGAACTTTGGCACAAGAGGAAACTTTCATTGGTTTTCTCAGGTCATTTGGATGTCCCTGCACCATCTTGAATACCAAAGATCAAGTTGCCAAGTTTGCTGAGAAATCAGACGATGGACACTTCATTGGATACTCTTCTCAAGCTAAAGCTTATAGAGTATACAATCTCAGAACTAGAATCATTGAGGAGTCAGCCAATGTGACTTTCAATGAGCACACTTCCAGTGTGGCTGGTTCTGGTCCGGATTGGCTATTTGATCTTGATTTAGTTACCAACTGTTTTAATAAATCTTGTGAGCATGTTTCAGGATCTGCAGAAAATTTAAATACAGGTGATCCTGATCTAAGATTTGAGCTAGGAAGACCTTCAGCTCCAGTTGAAACTACTTCAGCAAATGAGGTTTCTATCAGCACAACAATGACAAATCCAGCTGATACATCTGGCATGCCTTCAAATTCCAGCTCAGAGGCTTCTCAACCAGATAAAGACATCTCAATTGCAGAAGACAACAATGGTGATGGTGATAGTGATCAAGAATTTCTTGATGCTAATAACCATACCATAGATGACAACATCAATGATGTCACACACTCATTGGATCAAGTTAATCTTGATAGGTGTGATAATGTGGAGGATCAATCTTCAAGACCAGATCTAAATTTCTCAAATTTGGATCTATCTCAGCAACTTGCTGTGATCCCTCAGCTAAGGATCCACAAGTCTCATCCTACCACAACATCATTGGAGATGTTATCTCCGGGGTAAAGACAAGAGGGCAAACCCATGAAGCAAATGTTTGTCTTCACTCTTGTTTTCTATCCCAATCAGAGCCAAAGAAAGTTGAGGAGGCTCTAAAGGATGGAAGTTGGGTTGAAGCTATGCAACAAGAGCTGCTTCAATTCAAAAGGCAGAAAGTTTGGAATCTTTGTCCTCTTCCTCATGGGAAGACTATCATTGGAACCAAATGGGTTTTTAGGAATAAAAAGGATGATAGAGGAATCATCATCAAGAACAAGGCAAGACTAGTTGTTCAAGGATACACACAAGAAGAAGGGATTGACTACACTGATGTCTTTGCTCCTGTAGCTAGACTAGAAGCTGTTAGGATATTCCTGGCATTTGCTGCATCCAAGAACTTCAAGGTCTACCAACTTGATGTAAAGTGTGCTTTCTTATATGGAATGATTGATGAGGAGGTTTATGTTAAACAACCACCTGGTTTTGTAGATCCTGATCATCCTGATTATGTCTGCAAGCTTGACAAAGCTCTCTATGGGCTGCATCAGGCACCCAGGAAGTGGTATGAGACACTGTCTGAGTATCTCTGTAAACATGGTTACAGGAGAGGTACTATAGATGGAACTCTCTTCATCAAAGGACAAGGAACGACATTCTGCTAGTTCAAGTATATGTGGATGACATCATCTTTGGCTCAACCAATTCAAGGCTCTGCAAAGACTTTGAAAAGCTGATGAAAGATAGATTTGAAATGAGTTCAATGGGAGAACTTAATTTCTTTCTGGGAATTCAAGTGAAGCAGGTTGAAGATGGCATTTTCATAAGTCAGTCAAAGTATGTTCAAGATATACTCAAGAGGTTCAACATGACTGATTGTAAGACTGCAACACTATAACATAAACAAAGAATCTCGTTTGCATATGGATGGCTATGCTGTCGCATTCGGTTATTCCACAAGATTATTGTTCTAAATGATGGCTATGCCAAAGTATTCGAATATTTTTATAACTAAATTGCAGACTAATATACCATATATTGACATAATAAAATGTTCTAACCCGTTTCATGCTTTAACGATCTTAAAAGTGCACATAAGTGCCTTACTACAATTCTGGCAGAATATTATCTTACTTCAACCGACCATAACTTGATCATAACAAACTACATTTGGGTAAAATCAAACTCTAATATTAAGTTAATTGAATTACCTTTTCAACGAAAGTTTATACGTCTACAAAATCAATCGGACGACTCAACAGTAGCCTTCACAAGATAAGTGCGTATTTCAGCACCTTCTGTCTTGTGCTGCTTGTTTGACCTATTTAGAGATTTTTTCATAAAATTGTTTCTGAATGAAAGTTGTTCGGGAGACTTTTAAATAGTCAAGTATACATTTTTATAATTTTATAAAATTGTTTTCTATTTTAAAACCTGTTCAAACACATACCAAACATTCTGTCCAGAATCTAAAATTGATGCAATAATCCTTTCTCAATCTACCTTCACTTTTTAGCATTCTCCAAATGTCTTTTGTAATGAATTCCAACCTCAAGTTATTGTTTTCTTATCATTTAGAACATCACATTTGACTCTTGACATCCAAGCTTTCTTATGTACTCTACAACCATCACTACACTTGTGAGTTTTCCATGTGAGTTCTTCATGCCCCTTTTTACTTTATTTCACACATTTTAGGGTGAAACATGTTAACCTTATAAACTTGCACTTGTAAACATCTTGATACTTGTAAATGCACATGCAATTCATTTTTACCTTTTTTTCATGGTTATTTATGTTATTGTAAGTCTTATATGAGATACATATTTTGTTTACAATCATTAATTATTGCTAGTCTGGTGACGTCTTAGATCTTTGGGCCTGACAAGCCTATTTGGTGCTAAAGCCGATGTATTGCCGGCTCCTGATGACGTATGCTTGTTCATCATGGGAACCAAGTACACTTAGCCAATCTTATAAACTTGTAATCAAGTCGAGGTTTGGTTGTAACTATATGTGTTCTATAAACTTACTAACTCATAACCATTGACATGAATTGCTACTTGTAAATCTTTTTATATATATGTACGTTTAACCCATAGGAACTCACCAACTTTCAAAGTTGACACTTTATTTTTAACATGTTTCAAGTTTGTTACTTGAGGAACTCTTCTTGCTCATATAGGACTTGAACTTAGATAAATTACACATCTTATGTTGTTGGTTATATTTTTATGTATTGTAATGACTTAATTGACTTGTATTGTTCAATGAAAAATGGTATTTAATATTATTTCAACTAATTTAGTTTCATGCACTATGAACAATCGTTTCACATTCATCCGCCCCGATGTTTACGCTGTCGGTCGGGATGTGACAAATTCTGGTTTAGAACCGTAACCCGACTAAGCTAATTTGTGTTGATTCTTCTGTTGGTTGCATCATTGTTTTAGTGTTGCTTACCTTGACCATGTTAATGTCATGATGCTATAGTTGGGAATATTGTTGTGTCGCTAGTGTTTCTATTTCTATTTCAGTTCGATGATGATAAACTTGTATTCATCTGGGTTCCTTATTTTGTTATTGCATGTAGTACAATACCGAGTTATGATGAGTCCGATCCATCACACGTGCAACACGTGTGAATGTATACATACTAGTTTGGTTAATTTTTTAGTGGACAAAATCATCAAAAAAATTGATGATTTAAATATTGTTTAGTAAACCAAAAACAAAAGTTGTAATCTAACATGACAAAAAATAATTATTATACATATATTAAAAAAGACTTAATTACTTGGGTGGTCCCTGTGGTTAAGCTTAATTTCACTTTTGATCCCTAACTATCTGAAATTACAAGATTGGTCCAAAACTTTGCACAAACGTAACAACGATGGTCCCTGAAACAAATGGACGTTAACTTTGGCTATTAGTTTTTTTAAAATGACTAAAATACCCTTTTAATTATAAGATTATCACCACCTGCATCATCATTTTCCCAACCCACTTGCTACCACCATCACTAGCGAACACCACCAAATCGGATCGTACCTTCATCGGTAACCCATCACCACCATACTTTCTTTCCCCCACATGTATCCCTAAACTACCACTCTTGCTCAAGCCATCCCCCAACATCACCATCACCGTCACACCACAATATCGCACGCTTCCACCTTCGTCGGCCACCCTTCAAGAATAATAAACCAGACCTACTTGTGCTATGGTATACGATGGTGGTTGCAGGTTGGAGCCTTTAAGATGGTGGTGGTTGAAGGATGAAGGTGGTGGTGGTGGGTGAAGGTGGTGCCGATGGTGATAGTGGTTGAAGGTGGTGGGGGTGGTGGTTGAAGGTGATAACTTTAATGGTGGTAGGAGAAATAGTCTAGATAGAGAAGTTAAAGGTGAAAGGGGGTATTTTTGTCATTTCACGTACTTAACAATAATAACTAACGTCCATCCGTTTCAAGGACCATCGTTGTTACGTTTGTGTAACGTTCTGGACCAACCTTGCAATTTCAGAGAGTTAGGGACCAAAAATGAAATCCGGCCTAATCACAAGGACCACCCGTGTAATTAAGTCTTAAAAAAACAACAAAAGGAATGATGTTTCTATAAATGTGGGTCGTCTTTTTTAATCTAACGGTTCCCATCGATTTACAATATCTAGTTTCACATTAGCCTCAATACACATAAAGAATCTTACATAGTTGCATCTTAAGTACGTAATGTCTTCTTAGTTTCAAGCCACATTTAAAGAGAGAGAAAGACAGAGAAATATTTAAAGAAAGATAAAGACAGAGAAGAAAAATGTGACATATTTCGTATACTCAACTATTTGCAATCTCCTACACATGATTGATTCTCTTGAACTCGTTGAAGCCCCGTGATGTGCAGTATTTATAGGAAAAGGGTTTTGGTTGTAGTATTTACCTTTGAATCTCATGTGTTCTTGGCTTTTTAGGATGTCAAAGTTACAAGTTTTTTTTTCTTTCTTTTAAGATAAAATGTAGTATGTTGATAGCCTTTGTGAATTCTAAAATTAAAAACAACATGTTCTAAGTTATATGATTAAAATTGACGTTGAAATGCTTGACATATTTCACTTTATATATAAAACTAGTAAAAACCTCGCATGTTGTGGCGGACTAATGCAGTTTATTCATTTGAAGCAAATGGAAAATAAACATCATTTAATCTGTTAGTTCTAAATCTTTAATGTCGTATCTTCATTTTTAAATCTTTCTTTGGTTATTTTTAGAGTGTTTGTCTATGGTACAAAATCAATTCTAATTATGCTTTCTAAAGGCCAAATAAATCCTGTTAGGCGAGGTAGGCAACTATTTGTTGTAAGAGAACAGAATTGGTTTTGTTTTTTTGGGAGTAAAATTACTTGCTAAACCCAAGCTTTGATCAAATGATCAATATGTATTTTATTGTAAGAGGATATTTGAAAGCATATATATATATATTAGATCTACTAACTGTGCATGATCTAATTCCACATATAACCCAATCACTCAATGAATAAAATCTTACATCTAAGTAATGTGTTTTCAAATTTCAAAGCAATTGTTAACTATCGGATAAAAATATAGAATAGAATGACAGAAAATATCATCAGCATCACCTCTTCACCAAATCTTAACACATCAACAGCAGAAAAGAAAAAAAAACTCATTACAATCATCAGATCATTCCTCCAAAAAAAATTAAACCTAGGTCAATAGATTATATTAGCATCAAAATATCAAATTTCAAGAAAATAGCATGAAGATCATTGATGATTAGGACCAGTGAAGGATTCATAATTGAAAGAGTGAAACTATCAAATTTCTAAAAATCAAAAGCTCTTTGAAGATGATTAAACTAAGATAAAGATCAAATAATTAAAAGATCTAGACCACATCATTCATATTCTCGCTTACTTATTCGACCGCATGACAATTGACACCATTTCAAGATTTCATCCAGGTTCAAACATTCAATTGCAGACTGTTTAAACGACCGGATCAGATCATCCGCTATACCGCCATCACACTGTTGTAGTTTCGATGAACAACGATTGTTCTTGCATGAAAACTCCGTTGGTCGCCGCCGCAAACCACCAGCGAGTGGCCTAGATATCTCAATAGCACCATTGTTTACACCCTTCTCAGTCACCTAGATTTCTGTCACCGTTTCTTTAGCACCACCGGCATCAATAGTCGTTGCAATTCCTCTATGAGAGTGAAAGCGAAACAATTAAAGAAGAGTTGTGTTATATAAACACCCTTATTTGTTATTTATACACTCTATTGTCTCTATCTTTCTCCATGTATCTATATGTATGTATAAAAAGAGATAGAGAGAATGAAATAAATAGGGTGTATCTATAACATACCCCTTAAAGGATGAGCTAAAAGTCAAAAACGGTGAAAGAAGGGAGAAGCGGATAGAGGAAATCTAAAACTTAATACATTGTAAAGTTATACGTTATGCTTTAAGTGTTTACAGTTTGGCTTTTAATTTTAAAGTATATATAATTCCCTATCTCAAAGTTGGATTTTTCTTTGCTTTGTTTTGTTAGTTTTGGGGTCAACGTGGTAAGAGTACTTTAAGTAAGATGATGTATTTTTACTTGAAAATTGTATACCTCTTGAATTAATGTTTTAGTTTTGGTCTATATAGCTTTGCATTAGGGCTCTGTAAAACGTATATATCTGCTTTGGGTGTGATTTATTGTGTATGAAAATTTTTAATTTTTGTATTTGATAAATGATTATTGAAAATTACAGGAAAAGAAAACATAGTTTCTGGAAAATTAGATTTCATAATCAAAGTCGAGACAGATCTTATGTTTACTTCGCCATACCTTAGACATATCTTAGATTTCATACCTTAGACATATCTTAGATTTCATACCTTAGACATATCTTAGATTTCATAACTTAGTATGGCAAAATTTGTGTCTTTCTTGACATACGGCGGCAGTCAAATATTTTTGATTTAACAAACTACAAACACATTTAGTTACATATATATTTCTTAAACTAATGGAAGTTTTAAATTCAAAGTAAAATAAACCCAAGAGTGGGCTTTCACCCATGCTTTGAATGAAACCTTCATGATGGAGTTTGCAGCCATCAACATGGATTACAACAAAGTGGGAGAAAACTTGATTGAGGGTCTCAAGAAGTACTTAGGCTTTAAAAAAATAGTTATTTAACACTCCAATTTTGTTTTTTAATATTATTTTTTAAACAATGTCCTTTTTTAAAGTTCTTTGCATTTGGAAGAACTTCATATTTCAAAAAAATATCTTTTAAAAAAGTGTGTTTTCAATAATGTTTTCATTAAAAAGAAACATGTTTATAATTAAACAAAAAACCTATTTTATATTTTGAAAAGTATATAAATAATATCATCAACAACTAATGTCATCATTAAATGGTTAATTTGTTTCTGACACTTGGCAGAATGGATTTAAAATTAAAGACGACATCCGGCAAAATGGATGTGAATAGAAAATATGTGGCAAAAACTTATTTTGTTTTATTAGAGAAGTTAAGTGCCAAAGAAGTGTTAGTGAATCAAAAATTATTGGTCCTCTAAATGTGTGATCAAAGATTATTATTATCTTTTTTTTAAATGAGAATTTTTTTTGTGATGAGAATTGTATGACCTTACTTTAAATAATAAATTTACTTTGAATAATATATGTTATTTTAATTGGACACGATTATTTGTTTTTTAATTAGAAATGCATCCGAAACCTTCGGAAAAAACCCATAATTATAAAAATACCTTCTGACTTAACCCAGAGTATTTCTAACGACCTCCTTTAATAGAAGTCATCGAGATATTAAAGAATTTTTAGAGATGTGATATACCATTCTACACTTTTAAATCACAAACATTAAACTTAAAATTAATGTAGTGTATTGTAGTCAAGGATAGAAGGTGAATTTTGATAATCTTCTTCGGAACAATTAATGTGGAATCAAAGATGGATATGTATTTTACGACAAGTAAAACAACAATAACATCACCGACAATAACTTTTGTTATATGTACTTATCATTCTGTTTTACGTTTTATATCATTTTGTGTTATTTTATGTCATTGTTTATATAGATTATATAAACTTGTTATATATCATTGTGTTATATAAATTATAAATACATAATAATACTTTCAACAATTTATTTTTCAAACTTTGTAGTGTTGAAAATAACATAATTTGTTATTTTTTATTGTTTTATTTATAGATTATATAAACTTGTTATTTATCATTGTGTTTTACATTAGAAGTACACAATTATGTTATTTTACTGATATATTTTTAAAACTCATAGTGTTCAAGATAATACCATAACGATCAAAAAACACAATAAGACATTATGTTATTTTGTCATTATTTTTAATGTATTAAATTAATTAATTATTAATTTATTATTGTATTTTACATATTAGATATACACAACAATAATTCCACCATCACATATATATAAGTTTATCATTTTAGAAAAACATAACAATATCCTATTAAAACACAATAACAAACATAAAGATACAATAAACTATGTTAAAGATATAATGACGAAATATGATATTAAAAACATAAAAAATATATAACAATATTACACTTGTTTCAAATATAAAAAAAATTTTGTTTTTATGGTTTTATTTTATAAAGTTATGAACATTTAAAAAAATAGAAAAATTTGTAAAAAGTTAACAAAAGTGACTATTTTTAAAATACTATTTTAAATTTTTTTATATAATTTGATCTTAACCATTGATTAAGAAAATTAATAGTTAGTTTTTTTAGTTTTGCATGCAAGATTTGTGTTTGAACATGTCCATAATAATAGTACATTTATACCTATTGAATTGAATTAAATATTTAATTTAAATAATACTAATTATTAAATTATGGATGCATTAATTATTGTACTATATGCATAAAAGGTTGTAATACCTTGATTTCTTTTAGTTTTTTGGTTTTAAGCCCAATAATTTTATATATTTCACAATTTATTCCCTACAATTGTTTCACTTTCAAATTTGATTCCCAAAACTTTAATTCTCTACAAACTTTTTGATATGCGGTTTAAATTTTAAGAGTTAACACGCCGTCACGTAAATGTATGGTTCAACGTTGTTACACTTATTTTTTTCCATTTAATATCCCCGTCGTAACATGAGAGTCCTAGATCAACTTAGTTATTATATATAATGATTTAGGTTTCATGTGTGTGGTTCAATATTTTTACGTATACTTTGCGTTTGTTTTTATTTTTCTGGTGTTAATGGTTGTTGACGGTGGTGTGACATTGATACTACTTAATATAGTTTTACTTCATCCATCCCAACGCAACGCGAAGAGCTTAATACTAGTCATACCTATTTATTTAAAGAAAAATAAAAGTCAACTTAAATCGAAGAAACTATATGGTTATATAATATTTTAATTATCTTTGTATTTGACGGTACCGTTCTTAAGTTTTTATAGAGAGAATAAATAATTTTTAACTTTGAAAACAACATATATGAAACTTTTACCGAATGAATCTATATGTAAGTTAGAAATATTTTTATTAAAATAATTGCTTGTTCCCCGAAGATCCAACAATGTTTTCTTGAGGAAGTAGCCTTGTTAGTGGTTACCCTCCCCAGAACCACAAATAAACAAAACTATTTTCTATTGTATTTAGTGTTTCTTCCAGCCCTATTCTGTCCTAATCAATACTACCCTAAATTATAAACTGTTAAAACATTTTTTATTTCTTTTTGGTACCATTCAACTGATTTTTCTATTAACTATTAATAATAAGAAAAAAAGACCAGTATTATAAACTAAAAAGTTTTCGTGACGTAAAAAATTAGAGTTTTGGTTATATGAAAAACACCACTCATAGGGTAAAGAACACTTTAAAAAATGAATAATCAAAGTAGATGAAAGACTTTATTTTTTATGGAGAATTTATAGGATGAAGTTACTGTAAACTCATAACACTTGTTTATGCACAAAAAGTGATCTAATCACAAGCTTGTGAAATTTTTATAACTGTGGTACGGATAAGAGAGTTAATATTAGATATGTTGTCTAGCTTTTCGTATCATCTTTATTTTATATTTTATGTACTTATATTGTATAATATAGTATGCAATATTATGTTTTAATATTTCCCTTCAATACATAAACGATATATAAATAAAACATGAACAAAAGAGGGAATGTGTGTTAAGTCAAAAGTTTATCATACTATCATAGTTTCATAGAAGAGATTTCAAAATTTAGACTCAAATTAGATACACAAGATCCAAAAGCAAACTTTATTTCCCTCTTTTAACACAATTTGATTAAGACATTTGAAATTAAGTGTATTTTTAACTAAAATTACTAACATATATATATTATCTTGCCAACATACATTCGAATCATGTTTGCCGAATAAAAAAGAAAATAAGATTCGTATATTTAAATTTAAACTTATCTATATTAACACACATTGTTCTAATTGGGCTTTTGTTTTTATGATACAAACAAATATCAATTGTTATATTATCATTGTAATTTTAACCTGATTTCATCTAAACCCTCAAAATTTTAACCATACAAACATACCCAAGACAAAATCTCATTACTATATATAGTTAGTTTCATCTGATCCTAAAACATATACAAATATAAAATGAAACAAACAACAACCATCTTCCTAGTTCTCTTTTCAGTGCTTGTAATCTTGTTCATATCATGTGCTGATGCTCAATCTTGCAAACCGAGTGGGAAGTTGAGAGGTAAAAAACCACCTCATGGGAAGTGTGTGAATGATCCAGATTGTTGCGAAGCTGGAAAGCTCTACGACACATACACATGCTCTCCTCAGGTCACTAAAAACACCAAAGCGAAAATGACTATAAACAGTTTTGAGAAGGGAGGGGACGGTGGCGGGCCATCTGAGTGTGACAACAAGTACCACTCAAATGACACGCCAATTGTGGCACTGTCCAGTGGGTGGTACAATAAAGGGGAAAGGTGTTTCAAGTTTATTAATATACACTATAAAGGTAAGAGCGTCAAAGCTAAGGTGGTTGATGAGTGTGACTCTACTCTAGGATGTGACGCACAACATGGTTTCCAGCCTCCATGTCCTAATAATGTTGTGGATGGATCTAAAGCTGTCTGGGAGGCCCTTGGGGTGCCTAAGAGTGAGTGGGGTGAAGCAGAAGTTACTTGGTCGGATGCATAATCGTGCTTGAAAGTTGAAACTAGTTCAATAAATAAAATGGTTCGACTTTTAAAATAATCCTTACAAGAATAAAGAAAGCGAACTATATTGTGCTAATATTCCCTTCATTGAAGGAAATTTCAAAAGAAGCTCCAACTATTTGTGCTTATTTTCAACGTATTCAAGTTAAATTGAAAGTTATATTTTATAATAAGATATTGGTGTGTTAACAATGCATTAATCATATTAACTAGATAGATGAACCAAAATAATTAAACTAAAGCAAAAGTATGATACTAGAAACAAATTATCATTGATGATCGGTAATCATTGTCGATTACTATTTTAATGACAAATTTAATCATATTATATAGAAATTTCTAGTAAGGAGCTAAATTACATGAGGAGAAACATATAACACAATAAAATCACATATCAAAATAACACCAAGACGCTTAATTCTATTGGATGCTTTAGCTTCATAAATTTATTATTTAAAACCATTTTGTTCCTTTATTTCCATATGGCATAGACCGTGACATAGAACACTGCATTTAAAATTCTCATATGCTCCTGATTATATGGCCATTTCTCCATCTCCTTAAGAAGACCCTTGATCGTTGATGCTTTGTACGTCGGCATCCTACACCAAGATAGCATAGTCTCCCGCCCAGACTTTTCTTGCGAAAAGACAATACATATATATATATATATATATATATATATATATACATACATACATACATGATCAACCGATCTGACACCCATCCAGGTAAGGAGTAGAGAGGTTGTACCGTGACCCCTGATTTAATAGCAACGCCTTTACTATTATCCTGTTAACCACCATTAATCCCAACTAAAAGAAACATTATTTCCATTGATAGCTCTTTGGTAAATTCTTTACCAGCACGACTTTCCCACAGACTATCTTAATTTGACGATGACCACTTTCACCAGGGACTTTTGATGGATATATTTCTCACTAAAAGCCAAATGTGTATTGTTTTGTAAAGATTGAGAGTTTGGATATCACTATTAGTATTAAATGAAAATTTGGGTGGGGTTTGGTTTTTTTGCTTAGACATAAGGTTTGGCTAACAAGTAACTATGTTTAGTTGGCACAAGGTTTGGCTAATAAGTGACAGTGAAAGACGCTTTGAACTAAAATCGATTCGACCAAAACCAAATGATAGTCAAATCTAAACATACACAAATGTTATGCTTGATTTTACGTCAAAA